>VZQC01011358.1:1187137-1220711 GCA_009823505.1 Rhizomys pruinosus
TCCTGATGATCTCTGCTTCCCTTTGAAACTTCACAAGCCAGGCCTCCGTCGTCTACAACTCTTTCAGCATAACTGTTCCAAGTTCCACAGCCATGATCTTTAGGCATTCAATGATTTTTCTAGCCCAAAGTTCCAAATGCTTCCACATCCTTCCCCAAAACACCAAGGTCAGGTCTGTCACAGCAATACCCCACTTCTGGTACCAATTTATGTTCTAGTTTGTCTTCCATTGCTGTGACAAAACACTCTGACTCATAAAGCAATTTAAAAATAGCTCAGTAGGAGCTTGCTCAGGGGAGCAAGCCCAAGGCAGGAACTCAGGGCAGGAACCTGGAGGCAGGAGCTGAAGCACAGGCCATGGAGGAATGCTGTTCACTGGCTTGCTCCCCTGGCTCATGCCCAGCCTGCCTTCTTATACGGTACCCAACAACCTGCCCAGGGTGGTACCACTCATTGTGGGCTGGGCCCTCCCACACTGCTCGACAATCAAGACAATACTCCACAGATGTGGCCACAGGCCAGTCCAATGGAGCCAATTCCCCAATTGAGGCTCCCTCAACCCAGGTGTGTCAAGTTGACACTAAAGCTATCCAGCACAAGGGGCAAGGTGAGAGTCCACCTTCCATCTCCCCATGCCTCGGACCACTCTGAGTTCAGTGAGATCCCTTTAAGGTCACTTGAATTCGGATGCAGATTTGATAGCCATCTCTATACACAAATGTATTTCAGGTACCAAAATGAAATCAAATCATTCATGCTATGCTAATTCCCTTCTTCCTGTTCTTCCTTTGTTTCCTCCCCTCTGGTACTGTGGATTGAACCCAGGGCTTTGTGTATGGGAGGTAAGTGCTTTACCACTAAGCAACACTCCCTGCCTGAATCTTTTGTCATTTAACTTATCATATTAATACACACAGATCTACTGAGTCTTTTTTTTTTCTCCTATTGTGGTAAGAATAGAATGAGAACCCTGCACATGCTAGGCTTACACTCTGTCACTGAGCTACATCTTCAGGCCTACTGAGCTATTTTTAAATTGCTTTATGATAGCTCATAGTGTAGCTGTAATATTTATTTAACCAACAAGAATTCAAAGGCATTTAGGTCATCTTCATCGTTTTCTCACAATGATAAGCAATCTGTGCACATGTGTCACAGTATTTTTGTGTATATGTGATACTTCTTAATAGTAGATGTGTTAAAAAGCCTTCCTTTGCTTAACATTTTGATAGATTCTGCCAAGCTTGTTTGCCAAAAAAAAAAAAGACTGCTCCAGTATGCACCTGTTTTGGTAATGCGTCCTTGGGCATTGCTAACCCGGCTAAATTCCTTCAGTCTGATGAGTAAACACCAGTGCTAACATTTCAAATTGCACCAGGCGTGGTGGCACATACCTGTAATCCCAGTACTTCGGAGTTGGAAGCAGAAGGAAAAGGAGTTTAAGGCCAGCCTTGGATATACAGCAAATTTGAGGCCAGCCTTACCTACATAGCAAGTTCAAGGCCAGCCTGGGCTATGTAAGACCCTATTTCAAAACTCAAAAACAATGGGATACAGAGATGGATCTGTGGTTAAGAGTGTATACTGGTCTGCGAAGGACCAGAGCTAGGTTCCCAGCACCCACATCAGGTGGCTCACAACTATTTGTAACTCCAGCTGTAGGGAGATCCATCACCCTCTTCTGGTCTATGCAGGGATCTGCACTCATGTGCATATACTCACACACAGACATACACATAATTTAAAATAAGTCTTTAAGCTGGGTGTGGTGGCACACGCCTTTAATCCTAGCACTTGGGAGGCAGAGGCAGGCTGATCTTTGTGAGTTCAAGGCCAGCCTGGTCTACAGAGTGAGTTCCAGGACAGCTGGGACTACAGGGAGACCCTATCTCAAACAAACAAACAAACAAACATAATAATAATAATAAAATAAAATAAGTATTTAAAATAATGGGGGAAAAAAACTAGATCTCACTAGGTGTGGTAGCATTTGCCTTTAATCCCAGCACCTGGGAAACAAAGGTAGGCGGATCTCTGTGAGTTCAAGGCCAGCCTGGTCTACACAGCAAATTCCAGGCTGCTGGGGCTGCAGGAGACCCTGTCTCAAAAAGATTACCCCCCCATCTCAAAATTGTCTTTTATGTCCACATAAAGTTTGGAGACTTTTTCTGTTTTGAATGGAGTACGCAAGCGTTGAAAACATGCTTAGGTGTCTCAAATGTGCCCGTCTACCAATTATCTATTCCAGAAAGTTCCCTTGGATTACAGTCTGCCAAAATGTCTTTTCTTTGGAGAGATACAGGCTGCTCTCTTCTTTGGTACCTTTGCTCGCATCTGAAGGTTAAATTTGGTAGTAGTATTATTATTGCCTTTGCCACTCTTAAGAATTAAAGCCTGCCTCCCTTTTTAGCTGAGTCCCTGTGGGAGTGGTGGCAGTGAAGCTGGAGGATGTATGGGACTGCATCAGCCCTGCGCCTCCCTGCTGCAGCTCTGCATGAGGAAGAGCCACTCCTCTGAAGATGCCTTTTGTAATGAGAGTCCACACACACGTGCACCACGAAAGAGCTGCCGGCAGCACACGGGAGTGCTAGCCTTACACATGTGCACTATGGAAGAGTTGCTGGCAGCACACGGGAGTGCTAGCCTTACACACGTGCACTATGGAAGAGCTGCCAGCAGGACTTGGGGGCCTTTAGGGGGAAAGGTGGGAACTCCTCCTAATTTCCTCTCAGCTTGATCTCAGTCCCACCCTTCCTTCTTTTTTTTTTTTTTTTTTTTTTTTTTTTTTTTTTGTACTTTTGAGACAGGGTCTCCCTTTAGTCCCAGCTGGCCTGGGAGCTCACCATGTAGAACAGGCTGGGCCTTGAACTTCACAGATATCCTCCTGCCTCTGGCCTCCTGAGTGCTGGGATTAAAGGCATGGCCAGCCACACCAGCCTATTTCTTTCTTAACATTTCCACGTGAAATCTGGCCTTGAGAAAGGGTCTCGTTGTAGCCCCAGATGGCCTGAACTCCTATGTAGACATGCCTGGACGTGAACTCACAGAAATTGGCCCACCTCTGCCTCCCGACTGGCTGGGACTAAAGGTGTGTGGCCACCAAACAGGCTGGATGCCGCTGTTTCTGTTTTTCCAGTTTAGATAAATCCCACTCTGGCCAGAAGCCGGCCATGGAGCCAGCTGCACATGTTGGAAATCTCAGCCCTGTCATTTCTGAGCTGTGAGATTTAAGGCACAGGTATTGGGCTTGTGCTATTTTCTCACCTCTAAAATGAGGCGAGTGGTCTCCTGAATTGGTTACAGGGAATGCCACAAGGAATATGCTCCCTAAGCCTGTGTCCAATAAAGCCTTTGAAGAGGTGCCTCTGTTTTTTTTTTTTTTTTTCCTCAGTTACATGAATGAAGAGTTAATTCAGCCTTCTGAGAGCCTCTGGCGTGAGCCCACCCTTTCATAAACTGGGTTTTGATATTTAGCACCCTGAAGGTTATGAAGATTGTCAAGGACTAAATTTTAATTTTGTAATTTTATTTTGGTTTTTGAGTCAAGGTCTCATGCAACTGAGGCTGAGCTCGAACTCTCTGGAGCTGAGATGACTGCACTCCGTGTCCTATGTCTGCCGCCAAAGTGCTGGGGTTACAGGCTCGTACCATCATGCCTGGCTGAAAAAGGATTAAGTGTTGTCTCATGCTTAGGACAGTGTAACAGAGGGTGGGCCTTATCCCCTTCCTGGCTCCATCTGTTTCACTGAGTAAACTCAGCCTTGGAAGGTCCAGAGGAGTTGTCCTGATAGCTCCAGCGGCCCACCAGAGACTCCAGGAGAGGAAGGACAGCTGCGGGTGCTCTCCATGCCTCTGCTTAAGAGAAGACCTAGTAGGCATTTCAGAAATGGCTCTGATTTCATCCCTGCTGGAGCCACACTGCTTGGATTAGGCCCCGCCCTTCCTGCTTGGTCCCCCAAGGCAGATCCTCATATTGACTCATCCCATGTTCTCCTTCTGGAACTTTCTCTACAGCACACACAAATCCATTCAATTACTGGTTTTATGTGTATGAGTGTTTAATGTTTGCATGTAATGTATTGGGTTACATGTATGTATGCGATGCAATGCCCATGGAGGCCAGAGAAGGGTTGCACCTGGACTGGAGTTACAATGGTTGTTATCACACTGTGTGGGAGCAGGGAACTGACCCTGGGTCCTCTGCAAGAGAACCAGTTCTTTCCAGCCGCTGTATTTATTCAGCATTTTTGTGTGGGTTCGGAGATGAAACTCAAGTATCCACTTTTGGTGGCAAGCATCTTTATCGGCTGAGCCATCTCCCTACGTTTATGTTGGGGACTGGGATTTGACCCGCAGGGCAATGCAAATGCTATGTACTGAGCTATGTACTCTGACACCTCCAGCCCCATTAATGATCTGACCTTTTAAAAAAAATTTTATTTATGATTATTTTATTAATTATGTTTATTTATGTGTATGAAGGGGACTGTCTGCATGGAGGTCCTGTGCACCCGTGTCGTGCAAATGCCGTGGAGGTCAGAAGAGGGGGTTGGTTCCCCTGGAACTGGAGTTACAGGCGTTCTCAGCCGCCATGTGGGTGCTGGGATCGAACCTCAGGTCCTCTGCAAGAGTAGTCTGTGCTCTTAACTCTAGGCCATCTCTCCAGCCCATATCTGACAATTTTTAAAAATTACATTTGTGGTGTGTGTGTGTGGTACTGTGTTACACTAACAGATGTGTGGAGGTCAGAGGACAACTCTGGTAGTCAGTTCCTCTTCTACCATGTGGTTCCCAGGGATTGAACTCAGGTTGTCCAGGCTTTATCCACTGAACCATCTTGCTGGCCCCTGACTTTTTTCTTTAGACAAGATGTTGCTATGAGCCCAGGTTGGCCTTGGACTTGTGGTGATCCTCCTATCTCAGCTCCAAAAAAAAAGTACTGGATTACAGGCATACACAACAATGCCTGGCGTCTAATTGTTTTTTGGTGTGTTGAGACAGGGTCTCCTTTAGTCCCAGCTGGGGCCTAGAGCGTTACGATGTAGACCATGACCTTGAACCCAGAGATCGGCTGCCTCTGCCTCTGATACGAGGATTAAAGCCATAAAGCCTGGCTCTAATTTAACATTTAATGAGGACTGGGAAGGGAGCTCACCTGGGGTACTTGCTTACCAGCAGGAGGGCCATGGAACTCAGCCTCCAGCACTGCATAAACCAGGTATTATGTCCATCATACTAGCACTTAGGAGGCGAAGGCAGGAGGACAGAAAGAAGTGTTCAAGGTCAGCCTTACCTACATAGAGAGTTCAGAGAGTTCACGGCCAGCCTGGGCTACATGAGACCCCAACTCAAATTTTAAAAATATGGGTGCCTACTTTACACCAGGCCCAGACAGAGGCATTACTACCATGTCTTGGTTCATTGACTTCTCACAAAACCCCAGTGTAAATGGATGCAACATTTTGCCCATTTTACAGATGGGAAAAACCATGGCGTCAGAGAGGGTGCCATCCTGGCCCAAGTTCACATAGCCAGTGAGTGAAGCATGGGGTCTCACCCAGTCCCTGCTAGCTCCCCGGCCTAGTTTCTTCCTACTCTGACATCTCCTCTCTGATTGCCAGGTCTTGACTCATATATTCCTCCCCCTGGTTCGCACACAAGATATCATTATTCTCCTTCTGTAGGCAGACTGTGTGGATGGGGTTGGTGGAGCTGTCTCCATTCTGCAAGGTAGAATTCGGAAATTCAGGAAGGAAAACTTAGAAACAGAACCCGTAGAAGACTTCATCCAGAGAAGACACTGGTTTGTTTTTTGTTTAGTTGTGTTGGATGTTTGTTTTGTTTGTTTTTGGTTTGGGGTTTTTTTTTTGGGGGGGTGGGTCTTTTGGGGGAGGTATTTTTTGAGACAAGGGTTCCCTGTAGCCCCAGCTGCCTAGAATTTGCTCTGTAGACCAGAGAGGCCTGAACTCGAGATTTGCCTGCCTCTGGGATTAAAAGTATGTGCCAACATGCCTGCCTTGTTTTGCTCTTTTTTTTTGGTCTGTTGAGACAGGTCCTCCCTGTAGCCCCAAATGTTCTAGAACTCACTCTGTAGACCAGGCGGCCTTGAACTCACAGAGATCCACTGCCTCTGCCTCCGGAAGTGGCTAGGATTAAAGGCATGCATCACCGCCATGCCGCGGCTAAAGGCTTATTCTTAGCACATGTGAGGCTGGGAGATCCAACGGATCCTCTGGGGCAAGAGCAGCCATCTCTCCAGCCCCAGACAATGTTTTGTGACAGGGTCTCACTCAACAGCCTAAGCTCTCTAGCCTCCTGCCTCAACTTCTGAGTGACTGGACAATAGAACATGTGCCACCACTTGCCATATTGGTAAAGAAAAAAAAAATTCAATACTACGTGTTAAAAGGACAAAAATTTACTCAGATTTTTTAAGCCTTTCCCAGGTCTATCCATGCACTTCCTGGTAAAATCTACTTTTAGCAAAGAATCTAAGTCTGTTTAGAAGGAATCTGATCACAGTTCCCCTTGATATCTGGTTCTTATTCCTGCCTCCCTCACCCACCAGGTGACTTCTGACACCCTGGCCTATGCCCTGGAGAATGCTGTTAGGTGGGTTTGGCCAGTACCCTGCCCCACTTCCTGTGACCTCCTACTTTATCCTCTGGCTGTCAATCCCACTTGCCCACACTGCATTAGGAGTCACAGCTCTCTCCTCAGTGCAAAGGGTCTCTATCCCAACAGTACTGAATAAAGTCATCCTGCCGTGCCTGAAGAGGCCGTCATTTTTTTTCTTTCTTCATTTTTCTGCTGAAAGATGGTGAGTAGAGACAGATGGTTTGGGATGATCAAGCTCTGTCTGCTTCCATGGCTGGTTTAAACTTTTTTTTTTTTGTCTTTTTGAGACAGGGTCTTCCCTGTAGGCTCCAGCTATCCGGGGAAAACTCACTATGTAGACCAGGCTGACTTGAACTCACAGAGATAGGCTGCCTCTGCCTCTAAATGCTGGGATGAAGGCATGCACCATCAGGCTGGGCTACTTGATTGGTTTAAAGTTTTAAAACTTGTACCATAGGATCTCATATTCCTGGGGCTGTGGTTCTGTCGGAGGTGTGCTTGCGTAGCATGCACAAAGCCCCAGGTTTGATCCCCAGCACTGCAGAAACCACACATGGGTGGTTTATAATCCCAGAATTCCAGAAGTGGAAGCAGAACGACTGAAAGTTCAAGGTCATCCTTAGGTGTATAAGGGGAGGTTTGAAGCCAGCCTGGACCTACATAGACCCTGTTTAAATAAATAATAAAGGAATAAATCATAAATAAATCTAACATTTCCTCCAGTTCCCCTGTAGGGAAAGATTCTTGAAGATTCTTGTCCTGGGTCAGCCCCAGTGGCCCCCTCCCCCGGAGCCTCTCCCCCGTGTAGAGGCTAGAGGCCTCTGCAGTTCCTTCTGAGTCAAGAGCAGCTTCTTACTCCCTGCCTTCCTCACAGTCGCTGCTGGCCCTTGGGATCTCTATTTCCCAGGCGAGGCCATAAGCTCTTAATTAAATTCTCGCGTTAGAAGTGGAGCCAGAGAAAAACAAACAGCAGCCCTCTCTGTGGATGCCTCTTGCTGCTCAGGCTGAGGCTCAGGACTGGCTAGAGAGGATAGATAGCATCTGTCGCTCCCCATGTCCACTCCTCTCTGCTCCTGGGAATTTCCTGTTGGCTCTGGCCAGCACAGCCTACCTTGTCTGGCCCAGAAGGAATTGCCACAGAGAAAGGGC
Source organism: Rhizomys pruinosus (assembly GCA_009823505.1). NCBI lineage: Eukaryota > Metazoa > Chordata > Mammalia > Rodentia > Spalacidae > Rhizomys > Rhizomys pruinosus. The sequence continues at coordinate 1,194,905 of VZQC01011358.1, forward strand.
CACGGCGGCGGGGGGGGGGGGGGGGGGGGAGAGTTCCCTTATCAGGATTCTCCTACTGCTCCGGTAGGAGACTGAGAGTCTTTGGACTCCAGAGGAAAGAGGCAGGGAACAGGCATGGGGGAGTCTTGGCCCCAAGGTAATGAGCATAAGCACAGCATCTTCCAGGTGACCTCCATTCACCCTTGAGCATAAATCAGGTGGACCTAGGAGCCATGGAGAGCTGAAGAGAGCACTGGACAGACAGTGGGGAAGGCCTGAGTGTACCCCAGATCTATGAGACACTGTGCCTGGCTAACAGGGTGCAAAGTGGGGGATTATGTGTTAAGTGTTAGGTTAAACCTCATGTGTGGTGGATGATCTCACTTCTTTCACACAACTTTTCCTCTCTTTCCTGAGGTCCAGAGAGGTTAGGTGAAAAACCCAGAGTCACACAGCTGAGAAATGAGAAAGTTAAAAATCAAACCAAGCAGTCTGGCTCCAAGGTCCAAGCTCCTGACTGTACTCTTCTTCCAGTTACCTCCTCTTATTCTCCATTTGCCCATCAGTAAATTAGTGGGACTGTTATACTTCCAGCTCTGACAATCAGTCCTTTGTACCTTTACTGGATGCCCAGGCTGAGAGGTGTTTCCTCGTGTTATAAACTCCCTGAGTACAGAAAGCAGATCGTAATTCTTCTTGCTAACCCTACACCAATGATCACAGCAATGTGTAAGGAAACGGAGCCTGCACCTTTCCATAGCTGGGAGATCAGATCTAACCGAGGCCTGGTCACTGGCCTTGCAGAACGTCCTTGCTTGCCTGTTCTCTCCATCTGTGGAGTGGAGATGCCGAATTCTTTCTCCCCACAGGGTTTTGGTGATGTTAAGTAGAGTGGATGGGACAAGAACCCCCACTGTTCCACAGACACCGGTTCTGAATAAGATGGACTCCTTGCCCTTCAGTGCACTCCTGTGCTAGCTGATGTGCTCCATTGGACCACCTTCTGCTGTCCTCAGGGGAACCATAAACTCACTTCACCTACTCACAGCAGATAGATAGCAAGCCTGCCAGGCAGGTCCTAAGCCCTAGGGAGGAAGGGAGGCGTGGTAAGGCTGGTTCTCTGGAGAGCCCTCCCCTGAGCTCCGATTCCCATGCAACCCCCATTCCTCCCTGGCAAACATGTCCCCTCTGTCTAGACAGCTCTCCCCTGCAATCTGCAAACCACAGCCTGTCTGGTGACAAAGCCTGCCCCAGACGCACGTTCCCTGACACAGGATTCGTTCAGTACTCTTCAGAAAAGGACAAGCCAGGTTCCCACCTCCGAGGCACAGGGGCTGGACTCTAGGGAATAGAAATGGATAAGTGGGCTACTGCCCCCTGCTGCTTTCCTTCCCCCTTCCCCTCCCCTCTCCCCTCTTCTCCTCTTCCTCTCCCTCCTGCCCCTTCTCTTCNGACAGGGTCTCCCTTTAGTCCCAGCTGGCCTGGAGCTCCCCATGTAGACCAGGCTGGCCTTGAACTCACAGATATCCTCCTGCCTCTGCCTCCTGAGTGCTGGGATTAAAGGCATGTGCCACCACACCCAGCCTATTTCTTTCTTAACATTTCCACGTGAAATCTGGCCTTGAGACAGGGTCTCTTGAAGCCCCAGCTGGCCTGGAACTCCCTATGTAGACCAGGCTGGCCTTGAACTCACAGAAATTGGCCCACCTCTGCCTCCCGACTGCTGGGACTAAAGGTGTGTGCCACCAAGCCAGGCTTGATGCCGCTGTTTCTGTTTTCCAGTTAGATAAATCCACTCTGGCCCGGAAGCCAGGCCCATGGAGCCAGCTGCACATGTTGGAAATCTCAGCCCTGTCATTTCTGAGCTGTGAGATTTAAGGCACAGGTATTGGGCTTGTGCTATTTTCTCACCTCTAAAATGAGGCGAGTGGTCTCCTGAATTGGTTACAGGGAATGCCACAAGGAATATGCTCCCTAAGCCTGTGTCCAATAAAGCCTTTGAAGAGGTGCCTCTGTTTTTTTTTTTTTTTCCTCAGGTTACCATGAATGAAGAGTTATTTCAGCCTTCTGAGCCTCTGGCTTGAGCCCACTCTTTCATAAAACTGGGTTGATATTTAGCACCCTGAAAGGTTATGAAGATTGATCAAGGACTAATTCTTAATTTTTTAAATTTATTTTGGTTTTTGAGTCAAGGTCTCATGCAACTGAGGCTGAGCTCGAACTCTCTGGAGCTGAGAATGAACTGCCACTCCTTGTCCTATGTCTGCCTCCAAAGTGCTGGGGTTACAGGCTCGTACCATCATGCCTGGCTGAACAAAGGAATTAAGTGTTGTCTCATGCTTAGGACAGTGTAACAGAGGGTGGGCCTTATCCCCTTCCTGGCTCCATCTGTTTCACTGAGTAAACTCAGCCTTGGAAGGTCCAGAGGAGTTGTCCTGATAGCTCCAGCGGCCCACCAGAGACTCCAGGAGAGGAAGGACAGCTGCGGGTGCTCTCCATGCCTCTGCTTAAGAGAAGACCTAGTAGGCATTTCAGAAATGGCTCTGATTTCATCCCTGCTGGAGCCACACTGCTTGGATTAGGCCCCGCCCTTCCTGCTTGGTCCCCCAAGGCAGATCCTCATATTGACTCATCCCATGTTCTCCTTCTGGAACTTTCTCTACAGCACACACAAATCCATTCAATTACTGGTTTTATGTGTATGAGTGTTATGCTTGCATGTATGTATGGGTGTACATGTATGTATGCCTGCAATGCCCATGGAGGCCAGAAGAGGGTGTGCCACCTGGAACTGGAGTTACAATGGTTGTTAGTCACTGTGTGGGAGCAGGGAACTGACCCTGGGTCCTCTGCAAGAGCAACCAGTTCTTTCCAGCCGCTGTATTTATTCAGCATTTTTGTGTGGGTTCGGAGATGAAACTCAAGTCATCAGACTTGTGAGGGCAAAGTACTTTATCTGCTGAGCCATCTCCCTGACGTTTATGTTTGGGACTGGGAATTGACCGCAGGGCCATGCACATGCTATGTACTGAGCTATGTACTCTGACACCTCCAGCCCCATTAATATCTGACTTTTAAAAAAATTTTATTTATTTATTTATTTAATTATTTTTTATTTATGTGTATGAATGTACTGTCTGCATGTAGGTCTGTGCACCCGTGTCGTGCAATGCCGTGGAGGTCAGAAGAGGGTGTTGGATTCCCCTGGGACTGGAGTTAAAGGCGGTTCTCAGCCGCCATGTGGGTGCTGGGGATCGAACCCAGGTCCTCTGCAAGAGTAGTCTGTGCTCTTAACTGCTAGGCCATCTCTCCAGCCCATATCTGACAATTTTTAAAAATTACATTTGTGTGTGTGTGTGTGTGTGTACATGTGTGTACCCTAACATATGTGTGGAGGTCAGAGGACAACTTCTGGGAGTCAGTTCTCTTTCTACCATGTGGGTCCCAGGGATTGAACTCAGGTTGTCAGGCTTTATCCACTGAACCATCTTGCTGGCCCCTGACTTTTTTCTTTAGACAAGATGTTGCTATGTAGCCCAGGTTGGCCTTGAATGTGTGATCCTCCTATCTCAGCATCCCAAGTACTGGATTTACAGGCATACACCACAATGCCTGGCTCTAATTTTTGTTGTTGTTTTGAGACAGGGTCTCCCTTTAGTCCCAGCTGGCCTGGAGCTTACTATGTAGACCATGACCTTGAACCCAGAGATCTGCCTGCCTCTGCCTCCTGAGTACTAGGATTAAAGCCATAAAGCCTGGCTCTAATTTAACATTTAATGAGGGACTGGGATGGAGCTCACCTGGGTACTTGCTTACCATCAGGAGGCCATGGACTCAGTCTCCAGCACTGCATAAACCAGGTATTATGTCCATCATCCTAGCACTTAGGAGGCGAAGGGAGAAGGATCAGAAAGAAGTTCAAGGTCATCCTTACCTACATAGCAGTTTCAAGTCCAGCCTGGGCTACATGAGACCCCAACTCAAATTTTAAAAATATGGGTGCCTACTTTACACCAGGCCCAGACAGAGGCATTACTACCATGTCTTGGTTCATTGACTTCTCACAAAACCCCAGTGTAATGGATGCCAACATTGCCCATTTTACAGATGGGAAAACCATGGCTCAGAGAGGTGCCATCCTGGCCCAAGTTCACATAGCCAGTGAGTGAAGCATGGGGTCTCACCCAGTCCCTGCTAGCTCCCCGGCCTAGTTTCTTCCTACTCTGACATCTCCTCTCTGATTGCCAGGTCTTGACTCATATATTCCTCCCCCTGGTTCGCACACAAGATATCATTATTCTCCTTCTGTAGGCAGACTGTGTGGATGGGGTTGGTGGAGCTGTCTCCATTCTGCAAGGTAGAATTCGGAAATTCAGGAAGGAAAACTTAGAAACAGAACCCGTAGAAGACTTCATCCAGAGAAGACACTGTTTTGTTTTTTGTTTATTTGTTTGTTGGATGTTTTGTTTTGGTTTGTTTTGGTTTGGGGTTTTGGGGGGGTTGGGTCTTTTGGGGGGAGGTATTTTTTGAGACAAGGTTTCCCTGTAGCCCCAGCTGGCCTAGAATTTGCTCTGTAGACCAGAGAGGCCTGAACTCAGAGATTTGCCTGCCTCTGCCTGTGCCAACATGCCTGCCTTGTTTTGCTCTTTTTTTTTTGGTCTTTTTGAGACAGGGTCTCCCTGTAGCCCCAACTGTTCTAGAACTCACTCTGTAGACCAGGCTGGCCTTGAACTCACAGAGATCCATCTGCCTCTGCCTCCTGAGTGCTAGGATTAAAGGCATGCATCACCGCCATGCCCGGCTTAAAGGCTATTCTTAGCCACCATGTGAGTGCTGGGAATCCAACCCGGATCCTCTGCAAGAGCAGCCATCTCTCCAGCCCCAAGACAATGTTTTGTGACAGGGTCTCACTCAACAGCCTAAGCTCTCTAGCCTCCTGCCTCAACTTCCTGAGTGCTGGGATCATAGACATGTGCCACCAGGCTTGCACAGTATTGTTAAAGAAAAAAAAATTCAATACTACTTGTTAAAATGACAAAATTTACTCAGATTTTTTAAGCCTTTCCCAGGTCTATCCATGCACTTCCTGGTAAAATCTACTTTTAGCAAAGAATCTAAGTCTGTTTAGAAGGAATCTGATCACAGTTCCCCTTGATATCTGGTTCTTATTCCTGCCTCCCTCACCCACCAGGTGACTTCTGACACCCTGGCCTATGCCCTGGAGAATGCTGTTAGGTGGGTTTGGCCAGTACCCTGCCCCACTTCCTGTGACCTCCTACTTTATCCTCTGGCTGTCAATCCCACTTGCCCACACTGCATTAGGAGTCACAGCTCTCTCCTCAGTGCAAAGGGTCTCTATCCCAACAGTACTGAATAAAGTCATCCTGCCGTGCCTGAAGAGTGCCGTCGATTTTTTTTCTTTTCTTCATTTTCTTCTGAAAGATGTGAGTAGAGACAGATGGTTTGGGATGATCAAGCTCTGTCTGCTTCCATGGCTGGTTTAAACTTTTTTTTTTTTTGTCTTTTTGAGACAGGGTCTCCCTGTAGCTCCAGCTATCCTGGAACTCACTATGTAGACCAGGCTGGACTTGAACTCACAGAGATAGGCCTGCCTCTGCCTCCTAAATGCTGGGATTAAAGGCATGCACCATCATGCTGGGCTACTTGATTGGTTTAAAGTTTTAAAACTTGTACCATAGGATCTCATATTCCTGGGGCTGTGGTTCTGTCGGAGGTGTGCTTGCGTAGCATGCGTTTTCCCCAGCACTGCATAAAACCACACATGGTGGTTTATAATCCCAGAATTCCAGAAGTGGAAGCAGAACGACTGAAAGTTCAAGGTCATCCTTAGGTGTATAGGGAGTTTGAAGCCAGCCTGGACTACATGAGACCCTGTTTAAATAAATAATAAAGGAATAAATACATAAATAAATCTAACATTCCTCCAGTTCCTGTAGGGAAAGATTCTTGAAGATTCTTGTCCTGGGTCAGCCCCAGTGGCCCCCTCCCCCGGAGCCTCTCCCCCGTGTGGAGGCTAGAGGCCTCTGCAGTTCCTTCTGAGTCAAGAGCAGCTTCTCACTCCCTGCCTTCCTCACAGTCGCTGCTGGCCCTTGGGATCTCTATTTCCCAGGCGAGGCCATAAGCTCTTAATTAAATTCTCGCGTTAGAAGTGGAGCCAGAGAAAAACAAACAGCAGCCCTCTCTGTGGATGCCTCTTGCTGCTCAGGCTGAGGCTCAGGACTGGCTAGAGAGGATAGATAGCATCTGTCGCTCCCCATGTCCACTCCTCTCTGCTCCTGGGAATTTCCTGTTGGCTCTGGCCAGCACAGCCTACCTTGTCTGGCCCAGAGGAAATTGCCACAGAGAAGGGCACAGGCGGCGGCGGGGGGGGGGGGTATTCCTTATCAGGAGTCTCCTACTGCTCCGGTAGGAGGCTGAGAGTCTTTGGACTCCAGAGGAAAGAGGCAGGGAACAGGCATGGGGGAGTCTTGGCCCCAAGGTAATGAGCATAAGCACAGCATCTTCCAGGTGACCTCCATTCACCCTTGAGCATAAATCAGGTGGACCTAGGAGCCATGGAGAGCTGAAGAGAGCACTGGACAGACAGTGGGGAAGGCCTGAGTGTACCCCAGATCTATGAGACACTCTGCCTGGCTAACAGGGTGCAAAGTGGGGGATTATGTGTTAAGTGTTAGGTTAAACCTCATGTGTGGTGGATGATCTCACTTCTTTCACACAACTTTTCCTCTCTTTCCTGAGGTCCAGAGAGGTTAGGTGAAAAACCCAGAGTCACACAGCTGAGAAATGAGAAAGTTAAAAATCAAACCAAGCAGTCTGGCTCCAAGGTCCAAGCTCCTGACTGTACTCTTCTTCCAGTTACCTCCTCTTATTCTCCATTTGCCCATCAGTAAATTAGTGGGACTGTTATACTTCCAGCTCTGACAATCAGTCCTTTGTACCTTTACTGGATGCCCAGGCTGAGAGGTGTTTCCTCGTGTTATAAACTCCCTGAGTACAGAAAGCAGATCGTAATTCTTCTTGCTAACCCTACACCAATGATCACAGCAATGTGTAAGGAAACGGAGCCTGCACCTTTCCATAGCTGGGAGATCAGATCTAACCGAGGCCTGGTCACTGGCCTTGCAGAACGTCCTTGCTTGCCTGTTCTCTCCATCTGTGGAGTGGAGATGCCGAATTCTTTCTCCCCACAGGGTTTTGGTGATGTTAAGTAGAGTGGATGGGACAAGAACCCCCACTGTTCCACAGACACCGGTTCTGAATAAGATGGACTCCTTGCCCTTCAGTGCACTCCTGTGCTAGCTGATGTGCTCCATTGGACCACCTTCTGCTGTCCTCAGGGGAACCATAAACTCACTTCACCTACTCACAGCAGATAGATAGCAAGCCTGCCAGGCAGGTCCTAAGCCCTAGGGAGGAAGGGAGGCGTGGTAAAGCTGGTTCTCTGGAGAGCCCTCCCCTGAGCTCCGATTCCCATGCAACCCCCATTCCTCCCTGGCAAACATGTCCCCTCTGTCTAGACAGCTCTCCCCTGCAATCTGCAAACCACAGCCTGTCTGGTGACAAAGCCTGCCCCAGACGCACGTTCCCTGACACAGGATTCGTTCAGTACTCTTCAGAAAAGGACAAGCCAGGTTCCCACCTCCGAGGCACAGGGGCTGGACTCTAGGGAATAGAAATGGATAAGTGGGCTACTGCCCCCTCTTCTTTTCCTCTCCCCCTCCCCTCCCCTCTCCCCTCTTCTCCTCTTCCTCTCCCTCCTGCCCCTTCTCTTCCTCCTCCTCTTCTCTTCCTCCTTCCCACCTCTTCTCTTCTTCCCTTTCTCCCTCTCTTTCCCTCCTCCCCCACCTCCTTTTCTTTCTCCATCTTCTTGAGGCAGGGTCTTAGATATCTCAGGCTGGACTTGAACTTGGTATATAGCAGAGGATGACTTTGAACTCCTGATCCTCCTGCTTCCACCTTCTCAGTGCTGGGATTGCAGGCACGAGCCACCACATTTGGTTTATGTGATGCTAGAGATCAAAGCCAGACCTTCATGTCTGCTAAGCAAGCACTCTGCCAACTGAGATACATCCCAGCCCTCTTCCATTAATTTATCCAGCCAGCCATCTTTGAATGAATGCTTATGGCATGCCAGACTTGGGACTAGGCACGGGGCACACCAAGGTGAAACAGACACAATTCTTCCTGCCAGAAACTCATCACATGAGGGAGATGAGCACAGAAAAACTATGTGGGGTCCAGCTACAGCGATAGTGACAGGGGACACCCCTGAGGCTCACTGTGTGGCACATATTGCATGACTTCAATGTGGCCTTCATTATAATGCCAGAAATAAGTCAGTCTTCATCATGATCATGCTGCACACAGCAAACAGAGGCTCCTAGAACTGGGATGGTGTGTCGAGAGTTGCCCAGCCAAAGAACGTGGAAGTCAAGGGTCAAAGCCAGAGGGATCTGCACCTGTGCAGGTTAAATAGGGTTAAAGAACCCTGCTCTGGTGTGGACCATTCAGGAGGGACTCACTGTCCTGTACACACGGAATGGGAGGGCTGCATGGAGAAGGGGTTTCCAAGCTGTGTCTGGAGGGTGAGGCTGGAAGACCAAGAAGGTAGCAGAGTCTGGCAATGAAGAGATTCTGACCATGCAAGTGGGGGTCAGAGCTTTCCAGATGTGAGGAGCGCAGGGTGGGAACGGGTCAAGAAGCCCTGGGATGCCAGGACCAAGGGAAGTGGGGCCTCGTGAGAGGCAATGGGAGGAGCTAGCGATGCCAAGGCTTTCTTCAGCCAGGGGCTCAAAGCCCTGTGTTCAGGAAGTCCACTTCAGATAAGCTGGAGGGTGGCAGGGAGCTAACTTAGAATTGTCCTGGCAAGTCTCAGTCTCTCTCTCTCTCTCTCTCTCTCTCTCTCTCTCTCTCGTGTGTGTGTCCTCTTCCTCTCCTTTCTTGTCCTCTCTCTTTTTCTTTCTCTCTCTGCTTTTCCTTTTCTTTTTTTTTCTTTGTTTTTTTTTTTTTGGTTTTTTGAGACAGGGTCTCCCTGTAGCCCCAGCTGTCCTGGAACTTGCTCTGTAGACCAGGCTGGCCTTGAACTCACAAAGATCCCCTGCTTCTGCCTCCAGAGTGCCAGGATTAAAGGTGTGCACCACCACGCCCAGCTTTCTTTTTTTTTAATTAATTAATTTTTTTATCTTTTTGAGACATGGTCTTCCTGTAACTCCAGCTGTCCTGGAACTCACTGTGTAGTCCAGGCTGGCTTTAAACTCACAGAGTTCTGCTTTTCTTCTTTCCTTTTTTTAAAAATTTATTTATTTATTTATTTATTTATTATTATTATTTTGTCTTTTCAAGACAGGGTCTCCCTGTAGCCCCAGCTGTTCTGGAACTCTCTCTGTAGACCAGGCTGGCCTTGAACTCACAAAGATCCACCTGCCTCTGCCATCCAAGTGCTAGGATTATTATTTATTATTTTTATGTGTATGATGTACTGTCTGCATGTAGGTTGGTGCACCCGTGTCGTGCAATGCCATGGAGGTCAGAGGAGGGCGTTGGATTCCCCTGGAACTGGAGTTAAAGACGGTTCTTAGCCGCCATGTGGGTGCTGGGAATCGAACCTGGGTCCTCTGCAAGAGCAGTCGGTGCTCTTAACCTCTGAGCCATCTCTCCAGCCCCTCTTCTTTCCTTCTTTTGTGTTGTTGCAGTACGATGGAGTCAACAGACCTGCTGCTGGTGCAGCTCCAGCCCTGTCACACACGCTTTACGACTCTTCCGCATCTGGAGTCCTGGCCTTCTTCCAGATTCGTTCTTTAGCCTCAGTGCTTCTGCATGGACTACTCATCACAGAAACCTCCTCCTCTGGGTCCCTTGCCTGGTCTTTGTTTAGGTACTTTCTCCTCATCCTTCATGACTCAGCCCAGGGTGGTCCTTCCTAAGTGCCCACCTCCCACATGGTGTGAATGGCCTTCTTTCCTGCTTTTCCCCGGACAGTGCTGTGCCTAGCTATGTACAGGTTTCCTCCCATGAACTGGGAGTCCCTTGAGAGCAGGGACAGAGCTTCACACACTGGCTGATGCAGGGAAGGGCTGGGAAGCTTAGGTGAACTCCGTCTGAAGACTGGCTTCTTTGTCAATCCACTCTCCAGCATCACCATCTTGGGCCGTTTTATGGGCTATACAGATCCATAAGCAGATAAACCACTGCCTCCAATCTGCCTCTCTCTCTTGCACTTTCATTAATCTCTCTCTCTCTCTCTCTCTCTCTCTCTCTCTCTCTCCCTCTCTCCCTCTCTCCCTCTCTCCCTCTCTCCCTCTCTCTCCAAGATCTCATGTAGCACAGGCTGGCCTCAAACTCACTATGTAGCCGATAACCCTGAACTTCTCATCCTTCCTCCAACTCCTGAGTGCTGGAGTTACTGGCATGTGCCACCGCTCCTGGCTTATTTGGTGCTGGGTAGCAAACCCAGGGATTCCCATATGCTGGGCAAGCATTGTACCAGCCGAGTTAGCTGCTCACATCTGTCACCAGGGCAGTTTTAGAGTCTTTTCATAAAGGACACATCCTCAGGATTTGTCTCTGCTCTGCAGTGTGGACCTCAGGCCGGGACCGTGGCAACAACCACAATGCGGGGCTGGGCACTGGGACCCTCTGTTCCTCAGTGGTAGTTCAACCCAGGACACAGGCAGCAATGTCTATTTGGGGGGAGGCACCTACATTTGCCATTGCTCAGTCTTGATATGTACTAGGAGGGAAAGGAGCCCAGGGCCTGAATTGCAGAGAAGGCTGAGGTGTGGCTGCCGATAACTCCTGTCTATTCATGCCAGTGATTTATCTCCCCGGGATTTGCACTAAGACAAAAAGAACTTCTGCATTATTAATGATCATTGATCTCAGCCTTCCAAAAAAGAGAGATCGAGAGAGATGGAGGCTCCAAGCCAGTCACCAATGACAGACGGGAGCGTGAGGTGCAGAGAGCCGGGGAGGGCCAGGTGGGCAGAGAATTTTGTGCAGATAGAAGGACACAGAAGGACATGGGAAAGCTGCTGAGTTTGGTGCACCAGATGTCAAACAGCTGTATGGGTTCCGGTGGGTGGTGTGGAACTCCTCCTATTTATTCCCAGCTAAGGCAACTTCAAATCAACCTTTCTAGGGACAGAGGGTCACTTTATTTTTTTTTGTTGTTGTTGTTTTGTTTGGTCTTTTCGAGACAGGGTCTCCTTGTAGCCCCAGCTGTCCTGGAACTCACTCTGTAGACCAGGCTGGCCTTGAACTCACAAAGATCCGCCTGCCTCTGCCTCCCAAGTGCTAGGATTAAAGGCGTGCGCCACCACGCCCGGCTCCAGAGGGTCACTTTATAATGGTAACAGGGTCAATTAATCAAAAAGACATAACCATCCCCGTGGGGGCTGCTGGTTATGACAAGACATAAGAATAGACAAAAGTGGACACGAACACGGAAGGCCATTTCCGCTGGAGCTGTGTGGAACCTGGGCGCAGCCCTGGCCAGTGCCGGGACTTCCGTAGTTCTTCCTGCCCCTGTCTTTGAACTCAGTCTTCTCTCTTTCTCCCAGCTCGGGCCCTCAAGCCCTGCCGGAACCTCCCGCAGAGGGGTTGGTACTCTGATCTACTGCCCGATTCTGGGACACCCCCGCCCCATTTGCTCAGCAAAAAAACTGACGGGATCCTGTCAACCTTTGATCCGGGCTGCTTCCTACCTCCTGTCTGGCCTTGAAGACTGCTTTCGCTGTGAGTCCCCCTGACCACCCACCCTGTCCAGTCTCCACAGTCTTTATTTTTCTCCCTGCATTTCGGTGCGTTTTGCCTGCCCCCAGTAGAACCAGTAGAACGGGAGCTCCAAGGAGCCCAGATCCGCTCCATTCCCAGGGATAGTCCATGCAGACAAAGCACCAGCTCAAGAAATATTTGCTAAATTAAAGGTGGAGCGGTAGGGGGGAGCGAGTTTTGGGTAAATACGCGGGCAGCACCGACTGGGTGGGCACTGTCCACTTTCCCTGGACACCTCTATCCCAGACCCGGCCCACCTGCCCTCCTACAGGTGGAGATCCGGACGTGCCCTGGGCCTTCTCCACCCGCGGGCCCCGAGCCACCTACCTCTTGGGGCGGGGGCTCGCGGCTGCCCTGGTGGCGGGAGGGGACCAAGTGCGGAGCGAGCCCGGGGGGGGGGGGGGGGGGGGGCAGGGAGGAGCTGGGAGCCAAGTGCGGAGGAGCGGCGGGCGCAGGCTAGAGCGCGGAGCCCGAGCTGCGGGCGCGGAGGGCGGCGAGGAGGAGCTGCGGGGCGGCGGCGCCCGGAGCTCGGCGGGGTCTCGGCGGAGACCAGGCTGCAGCGGGCGGGAAGCCGCGGTGGCGAGACACTGGATCCGGGAGCGCACGCCCCGCGCGGGTCCCCACCTGCAGGCTGTGCGGGTAAGCGCCGGAGCCGGGTCGCCGGGGAGCCGGCGTTGCAGCCCCGCGGGGCAGAGCCCGGCGGGGTCGGTCCCGAAGGAGCGGGGACCCGCGCGCCCCAGCTGGGTCTGGGTCACCCGGCACCCCGCCTGCGTGCGCTTCGGACGCCGGGGGCGCGCCCGGGCGGAGGGTCCCGAAGGACCAGCCGGGCCATCGGGGATCATCCCCGGTTGCCGTCCGGAGCCCCCCACCGAAGGGTGGGCGGAGACAGCCCCGTGGGACCCGAAGAGCGCGTTCTCGGTGCCCTGCGTCCAGGAGAGATCGGACGCTCAGGGGCCGGAGGTGCACCCCAAGGCCGGAGCTGAGACCCCCCACCCCAGATGGCCCGGGCGGAGGGAGAGGGAAGCGGGGCGCTGCCCTCTGCCGGCCAGGTCCTGGGGGTGACGCCGCGGCGGGGCCGCTCTTTTGGGAGGGGACTTGAAGGAGCGTCCAGTTTGGAGCTGGGCTTTGGGACCGGCTCTGACTTGCTCGTGACCTTGGGCGGGTCACTACATGTCTCGGAGCCTCAATCTGCACATCTATCAAATGGAGAGGCTGGTACTCTCCCCGCGGATGGATGGGAAAGAAGGCGATGCTGGGGATGCCTTTTTAAAAACGGTAAAGTTCCGTACACATCCTAGCTGCTGGTGTACTGGAAGGCTCGAGGAAATGCGCTTTCTTGGAGGTGGTGGGAGAGAAGAAGTCTTGCCCAAGGTCAGTGTTTATAGAATATAAGACTCAACCCCCCTGCCTCACTAGGTCTGGGAAAGTCCAAGGATAAAGAACTTGGTATTCTCAGGTTGACTGAATCAGCAAAGCAGGCCAAATCAACCCTGGGCACTTAGCTGTGTGACCCCTAGGATGTCTTTTCCCTCTCTGAGCCTTGGGCCCTTCTCTTTGGAATGTTCACAGTATCCATAAGACAGGCTTGCTTTGCCAGTCATGATGGGATCATAACATCTGGCCCCAAACTAGAGCTCGGCCCTGTTGCTTGCTCTTGCTCTGCTCAGGAGGAGCAGGCTCTCTGATCTCTTTTGAATCACCTTCTGGTGTTTTCTAGTGCACCATGTGCTGCAGGTCTGTGTTTTCCTCTGGGCACCACAGTCACTGGCTGGAGTCTCAGCCCTCCCTACAAGGGACCTTTTATGACAGCAGCAAGCTGGCCACTTGGACAGCTGGGCTTTCGTCTGCCTTTGATCCTGCCCAGTTGGTTGGCAGAAAAGGAAGGGCTTTGTCCAAGAAGTCAGGACCCCGTGGGAAGTTAGAGTCCAGGCCCAATGGGTGACAGTGGCAGGGTTGGGGAGCAGAGGGGGGCAACTCTCCATTCTTCCTCACCTGGTACTGGGCCAGAAATATAGAGATGCTTTCTTGGAGTTTGCCAGCTGCCTGATAGATAGACCTGGAGGGTGGTTCTGTCCTGCGATCCTTTCTCTCCTCCTGGGCTGTGGATGGTTCTGGTTCTTTGTGGCAAGGGTGTTATAAGTATGAGCAGAAATGTGCATCTTCAGCGTTTGTGGTTCTCAGATCTGCAAGGTTCCTTTCCTTGCACAGATGGCCCCCATCAGGTTCACAGAGCCGCAGGGGTCTGTTCAAGGTCAACAACAGCATCCAGAAAGTCAAATTTGCTTTAACTTTCTCTCTAGGCAGCAGCTAACACAGTTGGCCACACCTTCCCACTGAAGCAGCCTTCTTTAGGCTCTTCCACTTAACATTGTTTTTCCTCTGTCTTCTCTTGTTTTTCTGCAGGAGCATCTTCCTCTGCCTAGACAGTGGGTACTCTGCCCTCTTCCCTGCTTGTGGTAGACCCTCTCCCTGGGTAATCACACCCACCCTTCTTCAGCTTTGGTTATCACCTCTGTGCACATGACTCATAAGTGGATATCTTCAGCCCAGAGCACTCTTGGGCTGGCAATCCTTCCATTTATTGTCAGCCAGCTACTAGTCAGGCCCTGGGGATACAGTGATGAGCTAGACAGAGCTATGTGTTATGTGGGTATGGATTGGGTGGGGGAGAGGAATGGGCAGTAAACAGACAAGTGGAAAGCTTGGGGTAAGGTGTTAAAATGAGCACAAATCAGAAGGGCTTGGAAGGAGATGAGAACTACAGTATGTTAACTGGTCAAGTGGTGGTACTAAGTGGCAGGTAGGAGGCAAGGTCAAAGAGGTGACAGGAGTCAGAGAAGATGGCATAGGGCCTTATAGATCATGGTAAGGGTTTTGGATTTTATGTGGAATGAGGTAAGAGCCACTAAAGTGTTGTAAACAGGAGGTGCAAGCTAGGTGTGGTGATTCACTCCTCTAATTCCAACACTCAGCAAGCAGAGGCTATTGGATCTAGAGTTTGAGGCTAGCCTGGACTACACAGTAAGACTGTGTCTCAAAAAACTAAGTAAATAAATGCCCAGCATGCTAGCACAAGCCTTTAATCCCTGTACTTGGGAGGCAGAGGCAGATCTCTGTGAGACCAAAAGCCTCCTGGTCTCCATAGCAAGGGCCAGCTGTGGCTACAGGGATAGCCTGTCCCCCTCCCCCACCAAAGTAAATAGATAATGGAGAAGGAATACTTTTTATTATTATTATTATTGGGGGGGACTGGGGACCAAACTCAGAGCCTGTGTGTGCTAAGCTATCACTCTACCACTGAGCTATGACCCCAGCCCTGGGCCTACTAATTTATCCAGGGCAAATTTAAGTCTTTTTTTTTTTTCAAAATTTTTATTCATTTTCGTATGTGTATGAATGTACTGTCTGCATGCAGGTTTGTGCACCCGTGTCGTGCGATGCCTCGGAGGTCAGAAGAGGGTGTCGGATTCCCCTGGAACTGGAGTTACAGACGGTTCTCAGTCGCCATGTGGGTGCTGGGGATCGAACCCGGGTCCTCTGCAAGAGTGGTCAGCACTCTTAACCGCTAGGCCATCTCTCCAGCCCACATGGGCACACTTATACACATGCAGACACTCATATATATAATAAAAATAATAAATAAAATGTTTTTAATTTTTTTTTTTTTGTCTTTTCAAGATAGAGTCTCCCTGTAGCTCCAACTGTCCTGGAACTCACTCTGTAGACTAGGCTGGCCTTGAACTCACAAAGATCTGCCTGCCTCTGCCTCCCAAGTGCTAGGATTAAAGGCGTACACCACCACGCCTGGAGTGTACTGTCTGCATGTAGGTTGGTGCACCCGTGTCGTGCAATGCTGCAGAGGTCAGAAGAGGGCATCGGATTCCCCTGGAACTGGAGTTAAAGATGGTTCTTAGCCGCCATGTTGGTGCTGGGAATCAAACCCGGGTCCTCTGCAAGAGCAGTTAGTGCTCTTAACCGCTGAGCCATCTCTCCAGTCCCAAATAATTTTTTTTTTTAAAGGAGCTTCTAGCCAGAAGAGCAAGAAGAGGCACAAGCAAACTTCAGGTCAGGAGAGGGATTAAAAAACAGATTTTTTTTTTGGCTGGGGATGTAGTTCAGTTGATAGAGTGCTTGCCTAGCTTGTGTGAGGGCCCTGGGTTCCATGTCTATCACAAATTAGTAAGAGGGGTTGGAGAGATGACTCAGTGGGGGCAAAGGCTCTTTGACCTGATTTAGATTCCTGACACTCACATGGTGGAAGAGAACTACAAGTTATCTTCTGACCTCCACATGTGTGCTTTGGTGTGCATGCCTGCAAGTGTGCATATGCACACATGCTTGTGTACACATATACACAAAATAACTCAATGTAAAAAAATTAAAAATAACAAAGGTGAAGTTGGGCCAGTGATGACAGCTGTAAACCCAGCACTCAGGAAGCAGAGGAGTGAGAATGTTGAGTTTGAAGCTAGTCTGGGCGACAAGGGGAAACCCTATCTCAAAAGCCCAAGGCTGGGGGTGTAGCTTAATGCAGTGGTAGAGTGTTTGGTGTTGGGTTTGATCCCCAGTATAAAGGACAACCAAGTCTTAGTCTGGATGAGGAAGAGCTGAATTGAGTTTGGAACCCCTATGGAATTTTCAGATAGAACGACCAAAGACATCGGGATCCAGGGAATAGATGTAAGAAAGGTAAAATATTGTTCATATCATTTCATCCATTGTGTGTGTGTATGTGCATGTGTGTGTGTGTGTGTCTTTATTGATCATCCCCACCAACTCTAAAGTGTTTGCTTTGAACAAAGCCAAGCCCCTGCTCTTGAAATAGCCCATCTTTTGGTGAGATGAGAGACACAAGCCTCTGGGTTGCAAGGTCACGTGGATTGTGTGTTATGGAGGGTTGGCATAGAGGAGAGAGGTTGGTCCAAATTCCAACAAGAAGAGACACCCATTTGAATTCCCAATAGTCACATAAAAAAGGTAGACATGGGCTGGGTGTGGTGGTGCATACTTTTAATCCCAGCACTGGGAGGCAGAGGCAGGAGGATCTCTGTGAGTTCCAGGCCAGCTGGGGCTACAGGGAAACACTGTTTCAAAAAGTCCAAAAAATAAAAATAAAAAAAGTAGATATGGTCATTCATGCCTGTAACCCCAGTGTTTGAAGGCAGAGACAGGTGGATCCAGGAGACTCACTGAGCAGCCAGCCTAGCTTAAAGGATGGCCTTAAGGTTCAGTGAAGTATCTCAAGGGAATGAAACAGTGTTAGAGGGAGACACTTTCTATTGAATAGAATTTATTGAATAGATGAGGAAATGGGCTTGCCACCACGGAGAGGGAGCTGGATTGAATGATTCCTGAGAATTGGTCCCACTTTGACAACCAGAGCCTTTGTGAACCCCAGGACTGCTGTTACCTTTGTGAACCAAGCAGGCATGCCATTAGGTCCTGCTCCAGGCTGGCAGGCTCTGTGCTTTTAGGAAATCCATAGGTAGTTGTGAGCACAGCCACATGTGAGACACACTTCCTACCCTCTGCTCTGGGCTGGGCCAAGTGCTGAAGAATGGTGTCAAGGCATTCACCTGCAGGCCTACTGGATGAAGGCCTTGTCAGGAGGGCACTGGGGCCCAGTACAGATCTTCCCTTTCTTTCCCTCCCTTGCCCCCCCCTTCTGCTCCTTCCCCTTCCCTTTTCTTCCTCTTCTTTTACTTGGCCAAGGGTCTTGCTATATAGCCCAGGCTGACTTTGAACTGCCTCGGCCTCCCAAATACTAGAATGGCAGGTGTGAGCCATTCCTAAGATGCCGGACTAAACTTGGTGTGCAGACCTCACTGAATAGATCTTTGTGGGAAGAGGATGGGGAGTAGAATGGGCTTTAGCACCTTTTATCAGTAATCCAACTTGGGGCTGGGGAAGCCCAAATTCTAGTCCTAAAACATGGTGTCCTAGCTTTGAACATTTTTCTGAGCTCCGTCCTCCCTTGGGAAATATGGATAGAAACGGTTGTAGATCAACTTAGTGTGTTTCTATAGGAGAAGCTTAGCACCATGTCTGGTACCATAGTAAGCTCTCCATAACGACTGTCCATTATTTTACTCCTATTCCAGGCCCGGACACCCACATAGTGGGTCCTCCACTGACCATCCCCCTCCCCAGAAATGTCATTCCCAGAGGACAGAATCCCAAAGTGACCTCTAGGGGGCAACAGCACTTCTGTTAGGAACCACTAGCTCTGGGCTGCACTGTCCCAAAGAAAGAACACAAGGCTGAGGTGTGACTCAGTGGTAGACTACTTATCTGGCATACACAAAGCCAGCACCATAAAACATGAAAAACATAAAAGATTATAGGGCTGGAGAGATGGCTCAGTGGTTAAAAGCACTGACTGCTCTTGCAGAGGATCCGGGATAGATTCCCAGCATCCACATGACAGCTAAGAACCGTCTTTAACTCCAGTTCCAGGGGGAATCCGATGCCCTCTTCCAACCTCCGTGGCATTGCATGACACTGGTGCACCAACCTACATGCAGACAGTACACTCATATACATAAAAAATAATAAATAAATTTAAAAAACAAACCCATAAAAGATTAAAATGGGTGTTTTAGATTTAGAAAATATAGGAATAATCACATTAATGTGAAATTAATTTTTAAAATTTTGCTTATTTATTATGTGTATGAATGTACTGTCTGCATGTAGGTTTGTGCACCTGCGTCGTACAATGCTGAGGAGGTCAGAGGAGGGTGTTGGATTCCCCTGGAACTGGAGTTAAAGACGGTTCTCAGCCACCTGAGTGCTGAGGATCGAACCTGGGTCCTCTGCAAGAGCAGTCAGCGCTCTTAACCGCTAGGCCATCTCTCCAGCCCTGAAATTAATTTTTAAGATTTGTTTTTATTTATGTATGATGAGTCTTTGTGAGTGTGACATGTGTGTGCTTGTGTGAATATGTACATGTTGAGAAGCTAGAAGGGGCCATTGAATCCCTCAGAGCTTGTGGATGCTGGGATCTGAACTCTGGTCTGCATGATGATATTGCTCTTAACCACTAAGCCATCTAAATTATATATATGCTCAGATATGTAAATAGTATTATTTCATTTCAACATGTATAGATTGAGGTGCTTTACATTCTTAATTAAAATATTTATTATTTTTATTTTATGTGTATGAATGTATTGCCTGCACGTATGTAAGTGCACTTGTGTCATGTAATGCCTGTGGAGGTCATCCTGGTCAGAGGAGGGTGTCAGATCCTCTGGAACTGAAGTTATGGATGGTTGTTGGCCACATGTGGGTGCTGGGAATTGAACCCAGGTCCTCTGTAAAAGCAGCCAGTGCTCCTAACCTCCGAGTCATCTCTCCAGCCCCACATTGCTTTTTTTTTTTTTTTTAACTTGAACAAATTCTATGTGGATTTCTTTTGTTTGCTGTTCATTTTGAGACAGGGTCTCCCTGTAGCCCCAGCTGTCCTGGAACTCACTCTGTAGACCAGGCTGGCCTTGAACTCACAAAGATGCACCTGCCTCTGCCTCCCAAGTACTAGGATTAAAGGCGTGTGCCATCACGCCCGGCTGCTTGCTTGCTTTTTGAGGAAGGGTCTCACTATGTTGCCTTGAACTCCCAAGCCTCCCACCTCAGCCTCCCTCAAGTGCTGGGATTACAGGTGTGTGCCACCCCTGCCTTGGCTCTAATGCATTTTGGGCACCTCTGTCACACTTCCATGGCTACATTTCAGGTGCTCAGTGACTGCTTGTGGCCAGTAGTGACTCTTCCAGAATTCCTCAGCTGTGGTCCTCAATCCAGCTCTGCCATGTGTGGCCTTGAGACACTCATTCCCACCTGTACTGACTGCCTGAAGGGGTAGAAAGTATTAGGGGCAGGTGGAGGGAGTTTAAGACCATGCTGCCTGCCTTCCCACAGGAACAGAAATCCAGTGAACTGCCAGTGATAAGGCTACTGTCCCCTGAGCAGCTTGTTTGATTGTTCACATAGGTTACAGGCCTGTTGAGGGCCTGTAACAACCCAGAACAATACTAAGGAGAGGAAGGGCTGAGCTATGCTCTGTAAGCGCTGCAAAGGCCTGGAAATCAGGTTTCTCCTGTATCTGGTTTTCTATTGATTAGGCCCATCAGTGATAAAGATACCTGGATGGTGCCCCAGTCTGGCCACACCCTAGAAACACTTGAGAGATTTTTAGAAATTATAGTTCCTGGGCTTGCCCCCGAGGGTGAAGTCTAGACAACTATGGTTTGTTTTTTGTTTTTTGTCTTTTCAAGACAGGGTCTCCCTATAGCCCCAGCTGTCCTGGAACTCACTCTGTAAACCAGGCTGGCTTGAACTCACAAAGATGCACCTGCCTCTGCCTCCGAAGTGCTAGGATTAAAGGCATGTGCCACCACACCCTACGGTTTTGTTTTTTGTTTAAGCATCTCTCTCTCTCTCTCTGTCTCTCTCTCTTTCTCTCTCTCTCTCTCTCTGACTCATACTGGAATTCAAACCCTAGGCCTTGCATGTGCTAAGCAAGCATTCTGCCACTAAGATACAGCCCCAGAAAGTGCTCTTTTTATTTTTCTAGTTTGAAACAGTGTCTCACTGAATTGCCTAGGTGACTTTAAATTCACCCTTCCCCCCCTGCCCCCGGGGAGGCCTTGAACTTCTAATCCTCCTGCCTCAGCCTCTTGAGTAGCTGGGATTACAGGACAGCACTGCCAGGCCCTGCCACTTACATTTTCAAAGATCCCTGGCCAATTTTGATGCTTGTCAGGGCAATTTCTTATTTGTTCCAACACTCATTTCCAAGTCTGGGAAACTGAGGCCCAAGGAAGGAGTTACACAGAGTTAGTGGCAGAGTCACACTAAAGCCCAGCACTCCGCTTCTCACCAGGCTCTGTTCTCAGGGCCACGCCCCATCTGGTCAACAGAGTTGGACACAAACATTTGTCTCTTGCCAGAACCTTAAGGATGAATAAGACATGGTCCCTGGGCTGGAGAGATGGCCTAGTGGTTAAGAGTAATGACTGCTCTTGCAGAGGACCCGGGTTCAATCCCCAGCACCCACATGGCGGCTGAAAATCATCTTTGATTCCAGTTCCAACACCCTCTTCTGACTTCCGCGGCATTGCACAACATGGGCGCACAAACCTACATGCACATAATGTGTACATTCATACACATTAAAAAAAAAAAAGACATGGTCCCTGTTGTCAAGGCACTCATGTTTCAGTGACAGCCATAGACCACGATGGGGGTAAGCACTGGAGGCGGGGAACTTGGGGTGCCCAGGACAGGCACTTAGGGAAGACATCCCAGATTACCCCATGGCCTAGTCCTGAATAGTGACTTGGAGGTAGGTAGCCGGAATGCAGAAGACAGTTTTCTTTTAAAAAATTATCTCTCTCTCTCTGTCTCTATCTATCTATCTATCTATCTATCTATCTATCTATCTATCTATCTAAGCATGTATTGCCTGCATGTGTGTAAGTGTGCCCCTGTCATGCAGTATCCGTGGAGGTCAGAAGAAGATGTTGGATTCCCCTGGAACTGGGGTTAGGGATGGTGGTTAGCTGCCATGTGAGTGCTGGGAATTGAACCCAGGTCCTCTGCAAGAGCAGTCGGTGCTCTTAACTGCTGAGCCATCTCTCCAGCCCCTCATTTATTATTTTTATTTTATGTATATGAGTATATTGCTTGCATGTGTGTAAGTGAACCATGTACATGCAATGCCCACAGAAGCCAGAAGAGGGTGTTGGACCCCCTGGAACTGGACAGTTGTTAGCTGCCATGTGGGTGCTGGGAACTGAACCGGGCTCCTCTGAAGAATAGTAAGTGTTCTTAACCACTGAGCCATCTCTCCAGCCCTGATTTTAATAATAAAAAAAAATTCATGGGGCTGGAGAGATGGCCTAGCAGTTGAGAGTGCCGACTGCTCTTGCAGAGGATCTGGGTTCGATCCCCGGCACCCACATGGCGGCTGAAAACCATCTTTGATTCCAGTTCCAGGGGAACCTGACACCCTCTTCTGACCTCCATGGCATTGCACAACACGGATGCACAGACCTACATGCAGACAGTACATTCATACACATACAGAAATTTAAAAAATTCTTTTACGTGTGTGTTGGGGGGGGGAACTAGAGCTCAACCTCAGGCATCATTCTTCTCAGGACACTACCATACATTTTGATTTTTATTTATTTATTTATTTATTTATTTATTTATTTATTTATTTTTCTATGTGTATGAATGTACTGTCTGCATGCAGGTCTGTGCACCCATGTCGTGCAATGCTGCGGAAGTCAGAAGAGGGTCTCGGATTCCCCTGGAACTGGAGTTCTCCTGGAATTGGAGTTTCGGACGGTTCTTAGCCGCCATGTAGGTGCTGGGGATCGAACCCGGGTCCTCTGCAAGAGCGTCGGTGCTCTTAACCGCTAGGCTATCTCTCCAGACCCCCTACCATACATTTTGTAATAGGGCCTCTCACTAGCCTGGAACTTACCAGTTCAGCCAGGCTGTCTGGCCAGGGAGCCCTAAAGATCCACCCATCTATCTCTGCCTTCTCAGCACTGGGATTACAATCATGCACTACCAAGCCTGACGTTCTTTTTTGAGACAGGATCTCACCATGTATCCCTGCCTGCCTTGGAACTTACTACGTAGATGAGGCTGGCCTTAAACTCACAGAGATCCTCCTGCCTCTGCCTCCAGAGTGCTGGGACTAAAATGTGCCCCACTATATTCAGCCAACCTTGGCTTGTCTGAGGCTGGAACTCAGAACCTCATGCACGGATAGTGGCTGGTTTACTAGCTGAGTCATCTCCAGAGTCCATGGTTTTTCTTATTCATGCATATCTATGATAAAGTTTAATTTATAAACTAAGCATAGTAAGAAATTAACCACAATAATAAAAATAATTATCACTCTATTATAATAAAAATTATGAGGGTTGTGGGATATGTCTTTGTAGTACAGCAGTGATCTAGAATGAGCGAGGCTCTGGGTTTGATTCTTAGCAACACGCATATAAAATATTATGTGAAGGCCGAGCGTGGTGGTGCACGCCTTTAATCCTAGCACTTGGGAGGCAGAGGCAGGCGGATCTTTGTGAGTTCAAGGCTGGCCTGGTCTACAGAGCGAGTTCCAGGACAGCTGGGGTTACAGGGAGACCCTGTCTCAAAAAGACCAAAAAATATATATTATGTGAAATAAAAATTATGTGAATCATTGGGCTGGCAAAATGCCTCAGCGGATGAAGGTGTTTGCTGCCAAGCCTGACAACCTAAATTTGATCCTCTAACCTCTACACTGCACCTTGGTTCATCCCTGTGGGTGTGCAGGCGCATGTACACACACACACACACACACACACACACACACACACACACACAACTAAAAATGTAATCATTGCCAGGCGAATTGGTCCATCACTTTAATCTCAGCACCTGGAAGTTAGAGACAGGTGGATCTCTGTGAGTTCAAGGCTAGCCTGGTATACACTGAGTTCCAGGCCAGCCAGAGCTATAAAAAGTGACATCTTTAAAAAAAATGTAACCAAGCTAGGCATGGTGGCGCAGGCCTGTAATCCCAGCACTTGGGAGGCAGAGGCAGGTAGATCTCTGAGTTCAAGGCCAGTCTGGTCTACAGAGTGAGAGCTCCAGCCATCTGGGACTAAAGGGAGACCTTGTCTCCAAAAAAAAAAAAAAGTAACCAAAAATTCTTTTTTAGGGAGCTAGAGCACTGGTTAAGTTAGGGTTAAGAGCACTGGTTCCTCTTACAAAGGACCCAGGTTCAGTTCCCAGCACCCACATGGCAGCTAACAACCTTCTGTGACACTAATTCCAGGGGATCTGTTGCCCTCTTCTGGCCTCTGGGGGCATTGCATGACACAACACACATACACATGTAGACAAAACACTCATACACATAAAATAAAAATAAATATGCCAGGCATGGTGGTGCACATCTTTAATCCCAGCACTCAGGAGATAGAGGCAGGTGGATCTCTGTAAGTTCAAGGCCAGCCTGGTCTACATAGCAACTCCAGGCCAGCTGGGACTAAAGGGAGACCCTGTCTCAAAAAGACCAAAAAAAGAAAATAATAATAAAATAAATAAATAAATACCTTAAAATTGTTTCAGTTATATAACTCTAACATCCCCCTCATGTCTTTTTTTTTTGGTCTTTTTAAGACAGGGTCTCCCTGTAGCCCCAGCTGTCCGGAACTCACTCTGTAGACCAGGCTGGCCTTAAATTCACAAAGATCCGCCTGCCTCTGCCTCCCCAGTGCTGGGATTAAAGGCGTGTGCCACCACACCCGGCTCCCCTCATGTCTTATAATGATGTTAAGATGATGTAATGATTAAGAGCCTAAATGATGAGACAAGCCCAGTGAATGACGTAGGCATTGATGTAGCCTTAAGCTGCAGCTAAGCAAGGGTTCCCTGAGAGAACAGAACAGTCGATCTGATAACCCAGACAGCTCCTGGGTGACTAATAGCCAGGTAGTGAGCACATGCACATGCATATGTAGAATGGCTACAGCAGTAAAAGAGAGGTGATTCACCTCTGGGCAGGACAGAACACGATTGCAAGCTTCCATCACACTGCTCAGAATGGTGTGAAATTTGCAACTTAGGATTCGTTTATTTCTGGAACTGTCCAGGTCATACTTTTGGACCACATTTGACTCTGGGCAACTGAAACTGTGGAAATTGAAGTAGCTGATAAGGGGAGACTGGTAGTCACAACTGATGGAGTATTTACTAAATGCCTGGTACCTTCCACCCCACACAGTCCATCCAGACCTATCAGCTGTGTGGCTCCAGAGCTGCTGATTGTCCTGGTTTTCCACATGAAGACACTGAGCAGAGAGATGTTCAATAATGAGTCTTGAGGTCGGTCCATGACCAACAGATCTGGTGCCTACGGGTCTCTTCTAAACCATGGGAATTGATTTGACATTCACCCGGTACTCTAGTTTGGAGAGGTGTAAAGTTTTTCCCCAAAACGAAGTTCCCCAGACTCAAGTGCCCAACCTGGTGAATACTCACAAGACAAACAAGCCCAGCATCAAAAACAAAATGTGAGCTGCCTGAGTCCCACCCAGCTCCCCCTGTGTCCTCTCCCATTTAAGAGTCACACTCTAAGCCCACTCTAAGCCCAGTCGTGGGGTTGTTCACCTGCTTTCCCAGCACTTGATTGGCTGAGGGAGGAAGATCAACAAGCGTTTGAAGCCAGCCTTGGCTATAGCGAGACTTGGTCTCAAGACAAAATGAAACTTTATGAAGTCTGAATGCAGCTGGGGTCTGGTTGCTTCAGCTTGATCTAAAGTGAGGTTCATCCATGTGATGGTGTGTGACTGGCTCATTCTTGATGCTACACTGTACTCTGTATCAATATACACTATCTACATCACCACTGTCTGTCTAGGTAGATTCCAGTTTAGGATTGTCCCAAATAGTGCATTCCTATGAACAGTTCTTGCATCCACACATCTTTGGTGGAAAAGCAGGAATGCATGCCTTTATGTTTTTTTCCAGTGTTGGAATCCAATCCAGGGCCTCGGGCGTACCAGGCTCCACTCTGAGCTTCAGCCCTGGCCTTATGCTCATTTTTTGTTGGGTATACAAGAGTGGAAATATTGGGTCAAGAATCTGCCAATAGGGGCTGGAGAGATGGCTCAGCAGTTAAGAGCACTGGCTGCTCTTGCAGAGGATTCAGGTTCAGTTCCCGGCACTCACATGGTGGCTAACTGTCCATAACTCCAGTTCCAGGGGATCCAATGCCCTCTTCTGACCTCCACAGCCATTGCATGACATGGGTGCACTTACACACATGCATGCAATATGCTCATACACATAAGATAAAAATATAAATAAAAAATATTTTTAAATCTGCCTATAGGGGCTAGGGGTGTGGCTTAGTTGGTAGAGTGCTTGCCTGGCTCTCATGAGCCCTGACTTTACCCAAGTATCACACACACTACATGGAGGTGCATGTGCTGTGTAGTGAGTTTGAGGCCAGCCTAGGACACATGACACT
>VZQC01011358.1:1232731-1243099 GCA_009823505.1 Rhizomys pruinosus
CAGGGCTGGAGAGATGGCCTAGCGGTTAAGAGCGCCGACCGCTCTTACAGAGGACCCGGGTTCGATCCCCAGCACCCACATGGCGGCTGAGAACCGTCTGAAGCTCCAATTCCAGGAGAACTCCAGTTCCAGGGGAATCTGAGACCCTCTTCTGACCTCCGCGGCGTTGCACGACACGGGTGCACAGACTTGCATGCAGACAGTACATTCATACACATACAGAAATAAATAAAATTAATAAAAAAAAAGGGGGGGGCAGTGGTGGGGCATACCTTTAATCTCAGCACTAGGAGGCAGAGGCAGATGGATCTCTGTGAGTTCAAGGCCACTCTGGTCTACATAGTGAGTTCCAGGACAGCTGGGGCTACAAGGGAGACCCTGTCTCAAAATGACCAAAAAAAGAAAAGAAAAAAAAAAGACCTAATTCCCCCCCCCAAAGTCCTAATCCCTCCAAAAAGTCATTCATGCTCCCTCTAGGAAATGTGGAACACTCAAATGAATACGAGTCACCCCATACTCCAGACAATGCATGGTGACAAATCTGCTGTTTTCCTGGAGGCCTGTTTCCTTCTCGCCCATGTTGGTTTTGTTTAGCTTCCATTCCTGCATAAATAGAATGATGCCTTCTGATTCACAGTTTACAGAGCTGACTTCATGTGCTTGGAACAAGCTTGTGAGGCTTCTAAAAGCTAGGACACTTTGTCCCCTCTGGGAATTGTGGGGGTGGGACACATCTAGTCCCCGTGTTCTCACTTTTGAGAAAGCTGAGTTCACAGCACCGGAGACACCATAAAGTACTGCTCGTTGCCCTTTTAATCTTATACTTTCAGCGTTCAGAATCATCCTTCTAAAATCTAACTCTGCTTTTTTTTTTTCTTCTTCTTCTTTAAACTCCAGAGCTTCTGAACACGCGTCCATCTGGGTGAACCGGCAGCCAACCATTTGTTTTCCTTCATGCATACTCTGAGTCTTAGTAAAAGGAATGTTTTGTCTGGTCAGACTCAAAGCCACCGGTGGAACAGGAACCAACGTTAAGTACTCATGATGTGGCTAGACAATCCTGGGAAAACTGAGCTGTTGAGAGCACTGCTTCTCTGAATCAGATGGTATTTCTTATGTCTTCAGTTTTAAATGCTCCCTGGAAGCAACCTGATATCCAGAATCTTCTCTGAATAGGAATGGAGGAAGTGTTGAAGTTTTCATTAAACACACTGAAGTCTCATGATTTGGAAAAAAAAAAAAAATCCCAAATGCCCAAAGCAAGAGCCCTAGAGCTCGAGGGGAGCATCTTCCTGTTATACCCTGTCGTTGTCTAGCAGATTCAGCATGCGTTCCCTGGGCTGGATCATCTGCTGGGCAAAGTTCCGGAAGCCTGAGATGTCCATGTGCTTTAGCAGCAGCTGGGGGTTACCCAGTGGCTTTCCCTAGCCATGTCCTGATATCTCTTTGGTGTGGTCTGTTCTGACGGATGGCCTCCTCGGCTTTGAAGCCAAAGGATGACCTTGTCCTTGGGGCTGGACAACTGTGAAAGGAGACCTGTGTGTAGAAGTCTGTATGGAGAGAGAAGCACTGAGCATGTCTCCACTGAACCAGTCCATAGAAGGCCTTCCCCCAGAGGCTTCCAACAGATCCCTGAATGCTACAGGGACTTGGGACCCAGAGGTTCTCCAGGCTCTCCAAATCTCCCTTGTGGTGGTCCTTTCCATCATCACGCTGGCCACCGTCCTCTCCAACGCCTTTGTACTTACAACCATCTTACTCACAAAGAAGCTCCACACTCCAGCCAACTATCTCATCGGCTCCTTGGCCATCACGGACCTCCTGGTTTCTATTTTGGTTATGCCAATCAGCATTGCCTATACCACCACCCGCACCTGGAACTTTGGCCAGATCCTGTGTGACATCTGGGTGTCCTCTGACATCACGTGCTGCACGGCCTCCATCCTGCATCTCTGTGTCATTGCTCTGGATAGGTACTGGGCCATCACAGATGCCCTGGAGTACAGCAAACGCCGGACAGCAGGCCACGCTGCGGCCATGATTGCAGCAGTGTGGGTCATCTCCATCTGCATCTCCATCCCACCACTCTTCTGGCGGCAGGCTACCGCTCAAGAGGAGATGTCAGATTGCCTGGTGAACACATCTCAGATCTCCTACACTATCTATTCCACCTGCGGGGCCTTCTACATCCCATCCATCTTGCTCATCATCCTCTATGGCCGCATCTATGTGGCTGCCCGAAGCCACATCCTGAAACCACCCTCCCTCTACGGGAAACGCTTCACCACAGCCCAGCTCATCACCGGCTCCGCAGGATCCTCACTCTGCTCGCTCAACCCCAGCCTCCACGAGAGCCACTCGCACACAGCTGGCTCTCCTCTCTTTTTCAACCAGGTGAAAACCAAGCTCGCAGACAGCATCCTAGAGCGCAAGAGGATCTCTGCAGCACGGGAAAGGAAAGCCACCAAGACCCTGGGCATCATCCTGGGGGCCTTTATCATCTGCTGGCTGCCCTTCTTCGTGGTGTCCCTGGTCCTCCCCATCTGCAGGGACTCCTGCTGGATCCACCCGGCCCTCTTTGACTTCTTCACCTGGCTGGGTTATTTAAACTCACTCATCAATCCCATCATTTACACTGTGTTCAATGAAGACTTCCGGCGAGCTTTTCAGAAAGTTGTCCATTTCCGGAAGGCCTCCTAGTTGAAAGTGGGGGTGATTCGTGTTTATCTGTTATGTCCTGTAGCTCAACTGGGATTGTCTTTTTTATTATCCCCCTCCCCCTGACCTGGATGGATTCATGATTCTTGGGTTTTGAGTCAATTGACAGACCTGTTCTGTGTTCTATTGCCAGCATCTTCGTGACTTCTGGATCACCTAAGCCTTTGTGTGAAAGGGACAGGACTGAAGACTTCTCTTAACATAGTATTTTTATGGTTCTCTGGGGTGGAATAAACACTCGAGCCAAGGACTGAGGTGAGGAACTGTCTGATTCTCTAGAAAAGAACACCCAGGAATTTTTTCACTGGGTCCTCATTACACTGAATCACTCTCTGTTTTCCATGAGGGGCGTAGTAATTAATGATACACAGTAACTTGGAAATTCAGAAGGTAGCAGCAGGGGAGAGGTTACTTGGGACCAGATCCACTCTCTGCACCCTTCATTCTTCCAGATAGTTCTATACTACCTTAATGTTCCAAAGTTAAAAACCACTACAACCCCATTAAAGTAGACTGACAGGTGTTGGACCCACCAAGTTTGAGTGGGATTTCCCATTTTGATTTTTTTTCTGAAAAAAAATTTTAAATCTCATTCTCAGGTTCTTAAAATGTTGAGTCTTAAATAAAAAGCATGAGACAGTGAGTAGTAAAGTCTCTTTAAAATATATTTTTGTGTGTGTTTGCATGTATGAATATGTGTGTGTATGTGTGTGTGTACAGGATGTTACAGTGCACGTGTGGAGATCAGAGGACAAGCTCAGGTGTCTATCCTGCCTGCTGCCTTGTTTGAGACAGTCTTTCTTGTTTCTGCCACTGCCCTGCATATGCCAGACTAGACACATATCCCAGGAAGGCTGGGATTACAGACGCGGAACACTAGCACATCTGGCTTTTTAAATCGCTCCAAGGGTCAATCTCAGATTGTCACACTTACACAGGAACTGCTTTTACTTGCTGAACCATTTCCCTGGAGCAGTGAAGTTTTGGGGTGATACTTTCCCCCCTTTACCAAGATTTACAAACTCACCTCAGTTTCTAGCATTCACTGAGCCCCCACCTCGGGCCAGGTCTTCTGCCCAAGAATGTTGGGATTTGCTTTATCAGTGAGCCTCACAATTATGGATGTCAGTATAGAACGAGGATTAAAAACTCAGGACCTGGGACTAAGAGATGGCTCAGCAGTTAAAAGCATTGACTGCTCTTACAGAGGACCTGGATTCAATTCTCAACACCCACATGGCAGATAACAACTATCCCTAACTCCAGTTCTAGGGAATACGATGCCCCTCTTCTGACCTCTGAGGGCACTGCATGGCATGGGTGCACTTACATGCATGCAGGCAATACACTCATACACATAAAAAAATAATTAATAAAACCCAAAAAACTCAGGACTTGAGGGCTTGAGAGATGGCTCAGTACTTAAGAGTACTGGCTATTCTCATAGAGGACCAGCGTTCAGTTCCCAGCACCTACGTGGTAACTAACAACAGTCCTTAACTCCAGTTCCAGTGGATCTGATGCCCTCTTCTGACCTCCATGGACATTGCATGCATATATGTACTTACATACATGCAGGCGCATAAAATAAAATTTAAAAGGTGCAGGCACGATGGCCCACACCTTTAATCCCAGCACTAGGGAGACAGAGCAGGTGGATCTCTGTGAGTTCAAGGACAGCCTGGTCTACATAGTGAGTTCCAGGACAGCTGGGACTACAGGGAGACCCTCTCTCAAAAAGACCAAAAAAAAAAAAAAAATCTGGATTGGGGCTGGAGAGATAGCCTAGCGGTTAAGAGCACCAACTGCTCTTGCAGAGGACCTGGGTTCGATCCCCAGCACCCATATGGCAGCTAAGAACCATCTGTATCTCCAATTCCAGGAGAACTCCAGTTCCAGGGGAGTCTGACATCCTCTTCTGACCTCCACGGCATTGCACAACACAGGTGCACAGACCTGCATGCAGACAGTACACTCATACACATACAAAAATAAATAAAATTTAAAAACAAAAACAAAAAGACCAAATATAAGTAAATAAATAAATCTTTGACCCAAGTATGATGGCCCATACCTTTACTCCTAGCATTCGGGAGGCAGAGACAGGCAGATCTCTGTGAGTCTGAGAACAATCTAGTCTACACAGCAAGTTCCAGGACAGCCAGGAATACATAGCAAGAACCTGTCTCGAAACAAAAATTTTTAAATTATAATAAAAACAAAAACAACCCCAAAACCGTATAGTGGTCAAATTTCTGGTTGTCACTTACACAGGTGAATTATTTTCTGGAGTTGAATTTCTACCATGAAAAATGCTCAGGATTTATATTTAGCGATTAATTACTTTTTTGTTTTTTTGGCTATTAATTACTTTTTAAAAAATTATTATTATTATTATTTTATGTGTATGAGTGTACTGTCGGCATGTAGGTTGGTGCACCCATGTCGTGCAATGCTGCAGAGGTCAGAAGAGGGTGTCAGATTCCTCTGGAACTGGAGTTAAAGACGGTTCTTAGCCACCATGTGGGTGCCGGGAATCAAACCCCGGTCTTCTGCAAGAGCAGTCGGCGCTCTTAACCGCTGAGCCATCTCTCCAGACCCTGGAGCTCATTTTGTACACCAGGTTGGCCTTGAACTCACAGAGATCCACCTGCCTCTGCCTCCCAAGTGCTAGGACCAACAGCTACTTTTTATTAAGTGCCTTTGATGCCTTTTGCATCCATTTTCTTATTTGTTCTTCTTCCTCATTTACAGACACACAAAAGAAACATGCCTGTGGTTAAAGGAAGGCTTCATAGACAGACAGTACTTCATAGCCCTGGGAAAGATGACCCCTGGGGTTCGGGAGGACAAGGGAGAGGACAGCTCTGAGGAGAAGGAAGCAGAGGAAGGCAGGGCAGGCCAACCCAGGTGAGAAAGAGCAGGAACAAGCTTCTGAGGTGCTCCACAGGGCCTCTGTGTGCAGGGGGAGAAGTGAAAGCCAGAGTGTGGGGCATCAGGAAAGGAAAGGGAAGGCTACGAGGGAGAAGTGGTTGCTACTCAGAAGGAGAGGGTTTGTGCTGATGTGTTTTGGTACAGTCCCAGGACCACCCACATCAGAGTTCCTCCAAGAGCTTTGACATTGGGTCCCTCATCTCAATCCCAGATCTGATAACGAGGCCCAAAAGTTTATTTTGAGACAATGTCTCACCGTGTTAGCCCAGGTTGGCCTGGAACCTCTGGGCTCAAGAGATCCTCGTGCTTCAGTCTCTAGGGTAGCTGAACTCTGGGTACCTGCCACACCTAGTGTCCTAGGTCATTGGCTAAGAGTCTGCTTTCTAAATAAACCCCTCTCTTGGGCCGGGCGTGGTGGCGCACGCCTTTAATCCTAGCACTTGGGAGGCAGAGGCAGGCAGATCTTTGTGAGTTCAAGGCCAGCCTGGTCTACAGAGTGAGTTCCAGGACAGCTGGGGCTACAGGGAGACCCTGTCTCGAAAAGACAAAAAAAAAAAAAAAAGAAAATAAATAAATAAATAAACCCCTCTCACTTCCTGCGCTAGGTGATGTTTATCTTTTATAGCGTGGGAATGGTGGAGCTGGTGTCTAGAGGATATGGCGTCTCTCTTCCTGAGCCCAGGGACACTCAGCACGTTCATTGTTGTCTTCTTTGTCTGATGAACACTAACCCCTCCCCTCCCCTTTATTTCTTTCTCTTTCCCTCCTTCTTTCCTTCCCTCCCTTTCTTCTGTGTGTGCTGTTTGTGGGTGTATGTTTGATTATACCTGTCTGTACACCACACATGCAGAGGCCAGAGAAGGACATCAGGTGTCTTCCTCTATCCATCTCCACCTTGCTCCCTTGACTTCTCCTCTCACTGAGCCTAAAGCTAGCTGTTTAGGCCAGGCTGGCTGGCCAGGGAGCTCCCAGGATCCGCTCGTCTCAGCCTTTCCATACTGGGGTTACAGGCATGCACAGCCATGCCTAGCTTCTATGTGGGTCCTCAGGATTTGAACTTAGATCCTCATACTTTCACAAGTGCTCTCACCCACTAATTTATCCCCACCCCCATTTTTAAAATTTTTTTGATCTCATATAGCCTGGGCTCTCCTCCAATTCTCTATAGCACTGTGAATGACTTTGAACTAAACCTCTTGCCTCCATCGCCCTGAGTGCTGGGATTACAGGTGTGCACTACCTCAGATAGTTTATATGGTGCTGGGGTCAACACTGGGCAAGCACTCTGTCAACCCGGCCTCTGCTTCCTTCCTTTGAGGCATCTTTGCCTCTGTTTCTTCCACTGTACTTTGAGACATTTTCCGGATCAAGGAAAGACTGGGAATTTAAAGTCTGGGTGGGAACCTGTGGTATGGCTCAGCAGTGATGGACACAGGCTTCGATGTCACACACAGGGAACTGGGTTCCAGTTGTGCCACTTAGGAGTTGTGTGGCCTGGAGGCAGACTGCCTACAGTCTGCAGTTCTTGTCTACTCAGCTGAGGCATCAGTATTGAACCCATGGGGTTTTGTGAGGATTGAATGAAGTAAGGGATTGTAAGAACTTTGCACAGGAAAATGTCACTGGTGGCTACTTGAGAGCTTTGAGCAAGTTATAGAAGAAATTCAAA
This sequence comes from Rhizomys pruinosus, assembly GCA_009823505.1. Classification (NCBI taxonomy): domain Eukaryota; kingdom Metazoa; phylum Chordata; class Mammalia; order Rodentia; family Spalacidae; genus Rhizomys; species Rhizomys pruinosus. The sequence goes on from VZQC01011358.1 coordinate 1,240,053, forward strand.
TGTCAAAGGCTTACATGCCTTTCTTGACTAGAACAAAAATCAACTTTTTTTTTTTTTTAGTCTTTTCGAGATAGGGTCTCCCTGTAGCCCCAGCTGTCCTGGAACTCGCTCTGTAGACCAGGCTGGCCTTGAACTCACAAAGATCCTCCTGCCTCTGCCTCCCAAGTGCTAGGATTAAAGACGTGCACCACCATGCCCAGCTAAAAATCAACTTTTTAAAAGCAGCTCTATTGAGATACAGCTCACTTGTCATACAACCTACCCCTTTAAAGTGCCAGAGAGGTGACTCAGTGATGCAAGGTCCTGAGTTTAATCCCCAGTGTTATTATTATTATTGTTGTTGTTGTTTTGTGGGGTTTTTTGAGACAGGGTCTTCCTGTAGCCCCAGCTGGCCAGGAACTCACTATGTAGACCAGGCTGGCCTCAATGTCACAGAGATCCTCCTGCATCTGCCTCCTAAGTGCTGAGATTAAAGGTACCATCATGCCTGGCCTTACTGGGCTTTTTGTATAAATGGAATCCTTGCTGCTTGATAGGGGTTGCCTGTGAGGCCAGCACTTGGAAGGCTGAAGCAGGAGAATTGATGCAAGTTGTCAACCAACTTGGGGTATATAGGTGATCTTGGAGTCTGCCTTCTTTTACTTAATATTTTTGTGGTGCATCCCTATTCCAGCATATATATTTCTTATTTGTTTATTTAAAAATACTTTGTTTTTATTTTCTGTCGGAGTGTATTGCCTGCATGGATGTAAAGGCACCTGTGTCATGCAATGCCCACAGAGGTCAGAAGAGTGTATTGAATCCTCTGGAACTAGAGTTACAGATGGTTGTTAGGGGTTGTGTGGTGCTAAGAATCAAACCCAGGTCCTCTGCAAGAGCAGCCAGTGCCCTTAACCACCGAGCCATCTCTCCAGCCCCTCATTTATTTATTTTGAATCTCACTATGTAGCCCTGGCTGGCCTAGAACTCACAGTAATCCATCTGTATCTGTCTCCTGAGTGCCAGGATTAAAGGTGTATACAATTACACTCAGCCTATATTATATTTCATATTATTGCCAAGTTGTATGCCTATACTATGCTTTTATTTAGCAATTAAGAAGTGTTTGTAGCGTGAGCTGTGGCGGCAAGTGCCATGGCCTCACCCCGAGCCTGCTGCTTCCGAATGTGTGAACTTTCGGCCCGGTGTCTCTAGAATTCTTTCCCCACGCCCTCGGCAGCTGAGGGAAACCAGTTCCGGGAGGTAATGCCAAATGATGTTCGAACACTTGTGCTTGGATCTCGAAGGGAAGGATTATATTTCAAGGAAAAGGATTACAAATGTATCCGGGCAGATGACTATTATCTTTATGCTAAGAATGAGGACACTGGTGTGATTGTTGTGAGGACTCATCTGTATCTTCTGGTGGCCACTTACACTGCAGGCATGTATCCCAGCGTCTGTGTGGAAGTCACAGAGAAGCTGGGCTGGAGTCCCAGACTGAATAAAAAGGAGAAAGCAAGGCAGCTAGAAAGATGCTCAGTGGTGTGCTCCACCCCCAGGAAACAGCACCAGGTTGGATCTAGAGGCCTCAGGACTCTTGGCAGAACTAGAGTCTGGCTGGGTACAAGAACACAGGGAGCCTGGAGGCCCAGCCTCGGCTCTGCTGCCAGATGAGGACAAGACCCTTAGGCTACAGTCTCTGAAGGGCTCCCCATCTGTGTCCCAGAGAAACTGACCCTGCCCAAGTCTCTGGCCATCCCTGACACCTAGCTCACCACCTTCCAGCTACTGTACTTTTGTGAGTATGGAGGTTCCTTCCCTCCTAACGGAACCTGCCTTGTCACCCTGTCACCTGCAATCAATTGCTTATCCTAACTCAGGCATCAAGTGGTCCTAACCCTGTCCTCTAGTCTTCTACCAACAACCCCAGCTTCTTTTTTTTTTTTTTTACATTTTTTTTTTATTTCTGTATGTGTATGAATGTACTGTCTGCATGCAAGTTTGTGCACCCGTGTCGTGCAATGCCACGGAGATCAGAAGACGGCGTCAGATTCCCCTGGAACTGGAGTTCTCCTGGAATTGGAGTTTCAGACAGTTCTCGGCTGCCATGTGGGTGATGGGGATCGAACCCGGGTCCTCTATAAGAGTGGTCAGCACTCTTAACCGCTAGGCCATCTTTCCAGCCCCAACCCCAGCTTCTAATCCCAGAGCTGTTCCAGTCTTGTCTCATGGAGACAGCTATGACAGCATTTATGACCAATTTGAGGCAGAGCCACGGCTCAACAGTTTGTCCCCCCTCCAAAAAAGAGGTGTTTGTGCCAGGCATGGTGATGCATGCCTTTAATCCTAGCACTTGGGAGGCAGAGGCAGGCTGATCTCTGTGATTTCAAAGCCAGCCTGGTCTATATAGAGAGCTCCAGGCCAGCTGGGACTAAAAGGGAAACCCTGTCTCAAAAAGACCAAAAAACAACAAAAAAAGAGGTGTTTTTGTTGCTTCCACTTTTCGACATTAATAAGTATGCTGTGAACATCCACATACAAATTTTTGTGTAGACACAGGTTTCAAGTCTTGGGAGGGCACTTGCTGAGTCAGATGACAGCTGTATTTGGTCTCCTGTGGAACAGTCAGACTGTTTTCCAGAGTGGCTGCACCGGTTTCCCTTCCTATTACCAATGCATAAGGGTTCCAGTCTGTCCCCATCCCGTGGCTTCTTGTCATTGTCTGTCTTTCTTCATTGGCGCCATTCTATTGGGTGTGACATGGTATTTCCTTGCAATGGTAAAGTTTTGTAAAAAGGCCAGAGAGTGACTATTTCCAGCTCTGTGAGTCACTCCATTTAGGCAGTCGCTCTACTCTGCTACTGAGACATGAACACAGCCTGGAAATAAACTACAATGTGCTTAGCAAAGTTTGGTTCTCTAACAGACAGCTGCTCAAGGGCTGGGGTGTGCAGGGCCTGGTTGGGCGGATCAGCCATCCCATCTGCCCAGCTGGTCTCTGGCCTTTCTTTGGGTTTATTATTATTATTTGATTTTTTTTTTTTTTTTTTTTTTTTTTTTTTTTT
>VZQC01011358.1:1271526-1283444 GCA_009823505.1 Rhizomys pruinosus
TGTTTTTTTTTTTTTTGGTATTTTTGAGACAGGGTCTCCCTTTAGTCCCAGCTAGCCTGGAGCTCACTCTGTAGACCAGGCTGGCCTTGAACTCACAGGGATCCACCTGTCTCCATCTGCTGAGTGCTGGGATTAAAGGCATGCACCACCACACATGGCAATTATTCCAATTTTGTATATAGATGAGGAGACTAAACCTTGATGATCTCATATGGGTTTGTGGCACCAGAACTTATGTTCCATAAATATGTGCAGGTTTTTGCTCCCAGAAATTGCTAAAAAAAAAACCCCAAACAAAAGAGAAGTTTTATTTATTTATTTAGTTTGAGACTCAACTTACTATGTAGCTGAGGATGACCTTGAACTTCGGATTTTCCTGAGTGCTGGCATTATAGGTACGTGCCATGTCAGTTTGGGTGGTGCTGGGCTCAAATCTAGAGTTTCATGCATGCTGGACAAACTGCCAACTAAGCTACATCTCCAGCCAAAGGATGCAGCCCAGGCTGGCCTTGAACTTGGATTATTTGCTCTCATTCTGTAGCCCAGGTTGTTTCAAACTAGTAAAGCACCTACCTCCTGAGGGGTACTCAGCTCCTGGAGGGTTGGCTTCTGGCTGAGGGAAACTAGGAGGGCACGCAGGTCTGGAGACAGCAAGGAAGAGCATAAACAAAGGGGCAGATGTGGGAAAGCAGTGGGAGTGCTGAGGGAAGTTTGGATAAACTTTAGCGAGAGAGTGTGTGTGTGTGTGTGTGTGTGTGTGTGTGTGTGTGAAGGTAGGAAGTGAGCATACCAGGCCACGGCTTTAGCCTTTGTTCTACAGGCAATAAAGAGCTTACACAAGAGGTATCTGCAGAGACCAACCATACTGTTGCATTCAGAGAGTCAGCAGACCTTAGCCCATCTGTGTCCCGGCTTGCGCAGGCTGCTGGGTGCCAGCTAGTGGGAGGGCATCTGCAGAGAGAGCGGCTCTGGCTTGTGACCTGTGCTCTGCTGGGTGTGGGTCTTGGCCTACCTTCAAAGTCAATCCCCTCCCCATGGGCACCCTAGTACCTTGCACATAGAAGGCACACAGCAAACATGAGGAATCATTGGAGGGATGTTTTTGAGATCTGGTCATTGCTTGTTTCCATTTTTAAAGACAATAAATAGAGAACACGGATGGGAGAGAACTTTTCTAGGATCACACGATGAGTTAACGTGGAGCTGGGAGACTGGATCCCATGGCTTCTGAGACACCTTGAGTTCCTCCTCTACAGTTACTGAGTAACAATGGTATTTGCTGATCGATTGCTCCCAGTTGGGCCCTGGTCTAAGCACTTGCCATGAATGATCTCATTTAACACTCATAATCCCTTTGAGGGTTCAGAATCTTGCCTTCCATTTCCACTTCCCTCAGAGCCTAGCACACAGGTCCTGGGCACCTAGCTGAGGAGGCAATAAAAACTTGGCAGGGTTCAAGCCCTGGGCTTAGAAGTTGGAGGGCCAAGAAGCCAGAGCTGAAGGGGGCGTGGCACTGAGCAGCCCCGCCTTCCACAACGTGACGTCACCTACTGCCCCCGCCCCTCATTGTCAGTCCAGGGGAGCCTGAGGAGGCGCCGGCCGCTGGGAGCCGAGCGCCCGATCCCTAGGCGGCGGGAGCGCGGGCCAGAGTTGCTGAGGTGAGTGATCTGCGCGGAGGCGGCGGGAGTGCGGCGCGGGGCCCCGGGCGGGCGCGGGGAGAGGCCGGAAAACCCCGCGGCTGGGGGATGGAGGGCGGGTGTGCACAGGGGTCAGTCGGGGCGCCGGGGGTGCGGGGCGGCGGAGAGTTGGCGCGGCTTCTGGAAGCTGAGCCGGGCGGAGGGGCGGTCTGTGGTGGGCGAGCCCGGGAGAGAGTTCCCGGGTCTGAGGGAGGGAATCTGAGGAGATTCGTCCTCCTCGAGAGGGGGAGGGACGTTTCTGAGGAGACTCCTGGGGGCGGCCACGGTGGGCCGGCCGGCTGGCCGGGCGGCGTCGGGGGCGGCGGGTGGGAGGGCGGGGAGGGGGCCGCGCGGTCCCGGCGGGGGAGGGAGGAAGTGCGCGGACAGGAAGCGGCGCGGCGGGGCCTGGGGGGGCGGCGGACCGGACAGGCCCGCGAGCGTCCGCAGCTGTCGGCCGACCCCGGCGCGGCGCGGCGCGGCTCGGCTCGGCTCGGCTCGGCTCGGTCTCGCGGCCAGACCGCCGGGCCCGAGAAGGAATTCGAGGCATTCGCTTTGTTTGAGTTGCCAGTAGACAGTCCCGAGGACTAATTAATGGTGGAATCTGCAGGGGGACGCGGGCGAGCCGCCGGCCCCCGCCCGCCCGCCGCCGCGGTGAACTTTCCGCAGCGCGCCGCCCAGCACACCCCGCCCCGCGGCCGGGCGAGGGAAGGGAGCCATGGCTGCCCGGAGCGCAGGAATGAAGTGCGGTTTCGGGAGCCGGCGTGGTCCGCGGCGGCCGTGGGCGACGTGCGTCCCGGGGACGGCGGGGCCGAGGCAGAGCGGGGCTGTGCACCGGGTTGCAGGCCGCTCTGAGGTGCCTGCGGTTTCTGCTAATTACCTTGCAGGAGGCTCTGCCGGCGGAGAAAGCCCGAGTTGCTCGGGAGCATCTGTTTCTTCATCGCGTCAGCCCCTTTCCTCACACTGCAGAGCTTGTTGTGGCTTGTTTCGGAAATGCCGAGGCCGGTGCTCACACTTGGCGGTGGGAGATGGGAGGGGGAAGGAGAGCAGGCTCCCTTCCCCAATAAAATGCCCGCAGTGTGTTCTTTCCCCGAGAGCCCCAGAATGCTTGCAGATTCTCCGACGCACCCTCCCTGACTTGAATGACCTTGGGGGAAAGGATTGTGCTTCTGAGCGCCTCGTGGTGGCTTTTCTGTCCGGGGAGGAGAAAATATTCTCTGGACCGCCCCTGCTTTTGGGGGTATTTTTGAGAAGTGGGGTTTGTTCAAGAGCATTTCTTTTACCAGCTGCTGTGATTTTGGCTTAAAGAGCTGCAATGGTGACAGAGTCGGGAAGAATTCAGATCACCTAGGAAGATTTTACAACCCTAGATGGAGGGATGAAGGGGAGGGGCTTGGGTTTTCGGGGGATATTTCCTTTTGGAGGATCTGTACAGTATGTTCCACATAGCCTTCCGTCACTTTGTGTTCAGTTCTGGTGGCATTTGTGTGGTTAAATTGAATAACCCCTACAGAAAATTCTTCTCTTGTTCGAAATAATTGTTTTGCTTGGAATTTCCCCCTGGGGCAGATTAAGGTTTTGCTCAATTTACTCCGAAGAATTTTCCAGGTTTCTAAAATTAAATCACTTTTCTAAACATAGTATCTATAAAGTTTGCAAAGCTAGAAATAGTGAGATAGGGAAGAAACGGAGTATGAACAGGCAGTAAGTATAGGTTCACTGCTGACCATTAATAACACGGATTGTTAACCAGCCTTCCTTGATTTTCTTTTTTAAGGGCTTAAGCCCAAGAGGGGGAACTATTCCTGCTGAGTCGCCTACACTGTGCCCAGTAATATTGCTAGGTGGTGGATATCTTATATGGTCTTCTCAATTCTGTGAAGTTGAACAAATCAAAGGTCAGAAGGTAAAAGTGACTGTCCCAGGTTCACACATTTAAAACAAGAAGTGGCAGTGGAATTCAAACCTAAGTCTGTTTGGAAGGTCTATGGTTATTTCCACTGTGCACACTGTCCTGGAAACCAAAAAACTCAAGTTTGTGGACATTTGGCTCAGTCCCTGGGTCACTGTGGACCCTAGAGTAAATGAAGTATTTTCCAGTAGCCTTCCAGAGTGTTATCACTATGATGGATCGTTCAGTTTTTGTTTCATAGTGAGACTCCCTCATTATATAGCTCTGGCTGGAGAGAACTAGATGTGCAGATTAGGCTGGTCTTGAACTCACAGCAGTCTGTCTCCCTACTCCTCCCTAGTGCTTGGCTTAAAGGTGTGCACCACCACTCTTGGCATATCGGTGTGCACTTGAGGTGTACTAGTGTTTTGGTAGAAAGAGATATAAATATATTCTACGCAGTAGGTGCTTGATAATTTGCTTATGTTGGAAACATAAGGCCACCATTAAGGTGACATTCATGGTCCAGAAATTGAATCCCTTTTCATCTGACAGTGTTTAGGACAGTGACATCCCAGGGTAAATCACACATGTACAACTCAAATATTCCAGTCTGAAAGATTTGGATATACATAATAGATAACCCAGTAAAAATACTGGCTGAATGAATATACAGGATTTGTGTATAATTTGCATATGATATAATTGACCAATGTTAGGTGTATAATTTGATAAGCTTTGACAGATGTATATCATTGTGTAGTCACTACCGCTACCTTATTCTTGGTTGTTTGTTTTAAGGAGTTGATAACTTATCTGTCCCACTGAAGGTTAGGTTAGGTTTCTGTGCTTAGATTCAATACTGTGAACAGATCATAGTGACTACTTGAGTGTAAGTATGCCAACTAGGTAGGAAATAGGGAAACCTTAACTATTTCATGGTAAGAACAGGAGTGATAGGGACATTTGTCTGATCTGTAGAATGACTTTGTGTGGGAGGAAGTAGATTTTATTTACTTCTAGGCCAAAGGATATATTTTTGGTAAACAAAACCAAAAAATATTCAGTTTTATTAAAAATAAATCTTGTATTTTAAATTTTCCTTTGAAATGGTAGCTTGTATTGATAAGAAATGCTTAAAATGTTATAGGTGACAGAACATGTCCATAATACTTAAGAGTGGGCTGCTATGCAATGCTTGAAAGTCCGTTATGTGTTAATAGTGACCTCTGACTTACTTTAGCTAATATTCCACAAAGGAGAAATTGTGGCTTACTAGAAAGACATATAACTTTTTCCTTCTCCTGCTTCAGTCACTGAACCTAACCCAAGTTGCTTTAGCTCTTCTGTCTTAGGAAGTGCTTAAAACCTCTGCTACCAAGCTTCTAGAAGAAGCAGTTGCTTCTTCATTCTTCTCCTTTCTCTTTATTCATTTTATTTCTACATGCTGATGATTATACAATCCTCCATTCCCACTTGTGAATTTGTCTGAGAATTGGAAATTCTCTATTAGCATCGACTGTTGGTCTTTCCTCCATATTCCATTAGGAAATAATAATTAAATTAAAATACCTTGACTACTCAAAATTTTGGGTGACTATAGGGAGAAAATTATAGCTATGAGGTAGTCATTATCCTCATTTTATACATGAGGGAACTGAGCTCAGAGGAGTTACTGCCAGAGATAGTGAGGGGCAGACCATTTATTTGAGCTCAGGCAGGTTGATAACTCAGATTTGGAATCTTTCATTTCATTATACTCTGGCATATTGGCTGGGGTGTTTCAGGGAGAATTTGAAGATAGTGTATTAAAATTTGAGTCCCAGTATAACTGGGGTTAATACACTAACCTCTTTCTAGTGGATGTTTTCATCTGTTTCCAAAATTACTGGATATACCTCAATTCCAAATAATTTGCAGCTCATCTTTTATTACATACTTCCCTTCTCATACATAGCACTTATTAAATACAGTACTTTATATTAGCTAGCTGTTAGAGCTACTCCTCCCTTTTATATATACCCAAAAGTTTTCATCATTTTTAATTTATTTTATTTTTTTTATGTGTATGAATGTACTGTCTGCATGTAGGTTTGTGCACCCATGTCATGCAATGCCGCAGAGGTCAGAAGAGGGTGTCGGATTCCCCTGGAACTGGAGTTCTCCTGGAATTGGAGTTACAGATGGTTCTCAGCCGCCACGTGGGTGCTGGGGATTGAACCTGGGTCCTCTGCAAGAGCAGTTGGCGCTCTTAACCGCTAGGCCATCTCTCCAGCCCCAGAAGTTTCCATCATTTTAGTTTGTTGTTCAAGAGCTTCATATTTGCTTGTGCCTTTCTTCTCCTGTCTCAACAGTCTTAATTTTTAAAAATATTTTTATTTTATGTGTACAAGTGTATTGCTTGCATGTTGGAAGGTGCACCCATGTTGCACATTGCCTACAGAAGTTGGAAGAGGGCATCGGAACCCCTGGAACTAGAGTTACTGCTGGGCATTAGCCATCATACGGGTGTTGGGAATCAAACACATGTCCTCTGCAAGAGCAATCAGTGCTCTTAACTGCTGAGCCATCTCTCTAGTCCCTCCCCCTTTTTCTCATATAGCCCAGGCTGGTCTCAGGCTTGTTACATAGCCAAAGCTGGGCTTGAACTCCTGATGCTCCTGCCTTTAGCTCCTAAGTGCTGGGATTACAGTATGCTCCAAATGCCAGGTAATAATTAGTCCATTAATTTATTACTGGATGTGTGTGTGTGTGTGTGCGCGGTACAGAGTTTGAACTCAGGGCCTTGTATATGCTAGGCAAGTGCTTGGCTACTGAGATGTAGTATCAGTCCATTTTTTTCAAGACAGGGTCTTGCTTTTCAGCCTAAACTTGCCTTGAACTTGCCCTGTGTCCCCGGCTGGCCTTGGACTCATGATGCCTTAGCTGCCTGAGTACTCAGAATCATAGAATTATACATATGTATGGGCCACCATGCCCAGCTTAAGTCATATTTTAAAATATATGTTATGAAAACTTGCATAAAATGTAAATTTTTTTAATTAATTTTATTTATTTCTGTATGTGTATGAATGTACTGTCTGCATGCAAGTCTGTGCACCCGTGTCATGCAATGCCGCAGAGGTCAGAAGAGGGTGTCGGATTCCCCTGGAACTGGAGTTCTCCTGGAACTGGAGTTTCAGACGGTTCTCGGCCGCCATATGGGTGCTGGAGATCGAACCTGGGTCCTCTGTGAGAGCGTCGGAACTCCTAACCACTAGGCCATCTCTCCAGCCCCAAAATGTAAATTTTTTGACTTATTTTTATTTTACGTATATGAGTGGTTTTGCTTGCATGTGTCTAAGTGCACCCATGTCATGCAGTATCTATGAAGGTCAGAAGAGGGAGTTGGAACTCCTGGAACTGGAGTTAGCTGCCATGCTGGGATTTTAACCCAGGTCTTCTGTAAGGGCAGCCAGTGAGTGCTCTTAACTGCTGAGCCACCTCTCCAGCCCCACATAACACTTTTTTTTGGGGGGGGGGTGTCTTTTGAGATAGGGTCTCTTTGGAGCCCCAGCTGGCCTAGAACTAATATGTAGACCTGGCTGGCCTTGAACTCACAGAGATCTGCCTACCTCTACCTCCACCATATAAAACTTTTAAAAGCTAACATATCTTTATTTTTTTTGTTGTTTTGTTTTGTGGTATAAGGAATGAATATCATATCACACAAGATGAGCAAGTGCTTTACCACTGAGTTATATACCCAGCTTTTTTTCCTTTTTGTTTTGAGACAGGGCTTCACTAAGTTGCCTGCCTTATTAAACTCATTCTGTTGACCAGACTGTACAACCTACCTTCCCCCTTCCCTCCCTCCCTCCCTCCCTCCCTCCTCCCTCCCTTTTTCCTTCTTTCCTCCCTCCTTCCCTCCTTCCCTCCTTCCTTCCTCCTTCCCTCCTTTCCTTCTCTGTGTGTTTGAGATAGGGAGAGAGGACAGAGAAGAGTGTGTGATAAATCCTTCTGAATTGTCCAAAGGCTAAATGAAGGTGTTGGATCTCTTGGAGTTGGAGTTACAGGCATTTGTGGGACACCTGTCTTGTTAAGTGGGTGCTGGGATCTAAACTATGGTCCTCAGGATTACCCAACAAATGTTCTTTTTTTAAATTTTTTAAAAAATTTTATTTTTTATGTGTATGAATGTACTGTCTGCATGTAGGTTTGTGCACCCGTGCCGTGAAATGCCTCGGAGGTCAGAAGAGGGTGTCGGATTCCCCTGGAACTGGAGTTCTCCTGGAATTGGAGTTACAGATGGTTCTCAGCCGCCATGTGGGTGCTGGGGATCGAACCCGGGTCCTCCGCTATCTCCCCAGTCCCTGACCTTGAACTTTTGATGCTTATGCTTCAGCCTCTGGGAGTAGCTGAGATTACAGGTCTGTGCCATCAGGTCCAGCTACCATACTTATTTATCAGTTTATACATACATCACACATATATACACACAAAACACACACAGAGACAGAAACACAGAGAGAGAGATAGACAGACAGACAGACAGTGGGAATGTAGTCTGAGAAGATGTCTGAGATGGCTCAGTGGGTAGAGGCACTTGCTTCTAAGCCTGATCTGAGTTTGATCCCTGGGATTCACATAGTAGAAAGAACTGACTTTTGCAAGTTGTCTTCCGACCTCTATACATGTACCCCGGGACTCAGGCCCCACTCCCCAATACATACACAGATGAACAAATAGTTCTTTTTTTTAACTTTTTTAAATTTTGGTCTTTTTTGAGACAGGGTCTCCCTGTAGCCCCAGCTGTCCTGGAACTCACTCTGTAGACCAGGCTGGCCTTGAACTCACAAAGATCCACCTGCTTCTGGCTCCCAAGTGCTAGGATTAAAGGTGTGCGCCACCACACCTGGCTAAACTTTTTTTAATTTTAAAAATAATTTTTTATGTGTATGAGTGTACTGTTTGCATGTAGGTTGGTGCACCCATGTCGTGCAGTGTGACAGAGGTCAGAAGAGGGCGTTAGATTCCCCTGGAACTGGAGTTAAAGACAATTCTCAGCCGCCATGTGGGTGGACCAAACCCGGGTCCTCTGTAAGAGCAATCGGTGCTCTNTTTTTTATGTGTATGAATGTACTGTCTGCATGTAGGTTTGTGCACCCATGTCATGCAATGCCGCAGAGGTCAGAAGAGGGTGTCGGATTCCCCTGGAACTGGAGTTCTCCTGGAATTGGAGTTACAGATGGTTCTCAGCCGCCACGTGGGTGCTGGGGATTGAACCTGGGTCCTCTGCAAGAGCAGTTGGCGCTCTTAACCGCTAGGCCATCTCTCCAGCCCCAGAAGTTTCCATCATTTTAGTTTGTTGTTCAAGAGCTTCATATTTGCTTGTGCCTTTCTTCTCCTGTCTCAACAGTCTTAATTTTTAAAAATATTTTTATTTTATGTGTACAAGTGTATTGCTTGCATGTTGGAAGGTGCACCCATGTTGCACATTGCCTACAGAAGTTGGAAGAGGGCATCGGAACCCCTGGAACTAGAGTTACTGCTGGGCATTAGCCATCATACGGGTGTTGGGAATCAAACACATGTCCTCTGCAAGAGCAATCAGTGCTCTTAACTGCTGAGCCATCTCTCTAGTCCCTCCCCCTTTTTCTCATATAGCCCAGGCTGGTCTCAGGCTTGTTACATAGCCAAAGCTGGGCTTGAACTCCTGATGCTCCTGCCTTTAGCTCCTAAGTGCTGGGATTACAGTATGCTCCAAATGCCAGGTATTAATTAGTCCATTAATTTATTACTGGATGTGTGTGTGTGTGTGTGCGCGGTACAGAGTTTGAACTCAGGGCCTTGTATATGCTAGGCAAGTGCTTGGCTACTGAGATGTAGTATCAGTCCATTTTTTTCAAGACAGGGTCTTGCTTTTCAGCCTAAACTTGCCTTGAACTTGCCCTGTGTCCCCGGCTGGCCTTGGACTCATGATGCCTTAGCTGCCTGAGTACTCAGAATCATAGAATTATACATATGTATGGGCCACCATGCCCAGCTTAAGTCATATTTTAAAATATATGTTATGAAAACTTGCATAAAATGTAAATTTTTTTAATTAATTTTATTTATTTCTGTATGTGTATGAATGTACTGTCTGCATGCAAGTCTGTGCACCCGTGTCATGCAATGCCGCAGAGGTCAGAAGAGGGTGTCGGATTCCCCTGGAACTGGAGTTCTCCTGGAACTGGAGTTTCAGACGGTTCTCGGCCGCCATATGGGTGCTGGAGATCGAACCTGGGTCCTCTGTGAGAGCGTCGGAACTCCTAACCACTAGGCCATCTCTCCAGCCCCAAAATGTAAATTTTTTGACTTATTTTTATTTTACGTATATGAGTGGTTTTGCTTGCATGTGTCTAAGTGCACCCATGTCATGCAGTATCTATGAAGGTCAGAAGAGGGAGTTGGAACTCCTGGAACTGGAGTTAGCTGCCATGCTGGGATTTTAACCCAGGTCTTCTGTAAGGGCAGCCAGTGAGTGCTCTTAACTGCTGAGCCACCTCTCCAGCCCCACATAACACTTTTTTTTTGGGGGGGGGGTGTCTTTTGAGATAGGGTCTCTTTGGAGCCCCAGCTGGCCTAGAACTAATATGTAGACCTGGCTGGCCTTGAACTCACAGAGATCTGCCTACCTCTACCTCCACCATATAAAACTTTTAAAAGCTAACATATCTTTATTTTTTTTGTTGTTTTGTTTTGTGGTATAAGGAATGAATATCATATCACACAAGATGAGCAAGTGCTTTACCACTGAGTTATATACCCAGCTTTTTTTCCTTTTTGTTTTGAGACAGGGCTTCACTAAGTTGCCTGCCTTATTAAACTCATTCTGTTGACCAGACTGTACAACCTACCTTCCCCCTTCCCTCCCTCCCTCCCTCCCTCCCTCCTCCCTCCCTTTTTCCTTCTTTCCTCCCTCCTTCCCTCCTTCCCTCCTTCCTTCCTCCTTCCCTCCTTTCCTTCTCTGTGTGTTTGAGATAGGGAGAGAGGACAGAGAAGAGTGTGTGATAAATCCTTCTGAATTGTCCAAAGGCTAAATGAAGGTGTTGGATCTCTTGGAGTTGGAGTTACAGGCATTTGTGGGACACCTGTCTTGTTAAGTGGGTGCTGGGATCTAAACTATGGTCCTCAGGATTACCCAACAAATGTTCTTTTTTTAAATTTTTTAAAAAATTTTATTTTTTATGTGTATGAATGTACTGTCTGCATGTAGGTTTGTGCACCCGTGCCGTGAAATGCCTCGGAGGTCAGAAGAGGGTGTCGGATTCCCCTGGAACTGGAGTTCTCCTGGAATTGGAGTTACAGATGGTTCTCAGCCGCCATGTGGGTGCTGGGGATCGAACCCGGGTCCTCCGCTATCTCCCCAGTCCCTGACCTTGAACTTTTGATGCTTATGCTTCAGCCTCTGGGAGTAGCTGAGATTACAGGTCTGTGCCATCAGGTCCAGCTACCATACTTATTTATCAGTTTATACATACATCACACATATATACACACAAAACACACACAGAGACAGAAACACAGAGAGAGAGATAGACAGACAGACAGACAGTGGGAATGTAGTCTGAGAAGATGTCTGAGATGGCTCAGTGGGTAGAGGCACTTGCTTCTAAGCCTGATCTGAGTTTGATCCCTGGGATTCACATAGTAGAAAGAACTGACTTTTGCAAGTTGTCTTCCGACCTCTATACATGTACCCCGGGACTCAGGCCCCACTCCCCAATACATACACAGATGAACAAATAGTTCTTTTTTTTAACTTTTTTAAATTTTGGTCTTTTTTGAGACAGGGTCTCCCTGTAGCCCCAGCTGTCCTGGAACTCACTCTGTAGACCAGGCTGGCCTTGAACTCACAAAGATCCACCTGCTTCTGGCTCCCAAGTGCTAGGATTAAAGGTGTGCGCCACCACACCTGGCTAAACTTTTTTTAATTTTAAAAATAATTTTTTATGTGTATGAGTGTACTGTTTGCATGTAGGTTGGTGCACCCATGTCGTGCAGTGTGACAGAGGTCAGAAGAGGGCGTTAGATTCCCCTGGAACTGGAGTTAAAGACAATTCTCAGCCGCCATGTGGGTGGACCAAACCCGGGTCCTCTGTAAGAGCAATCGGTGCTCTTAACCGCTGAGCCATCTCTCCAGCCCTCAATAGTTTTAAAAGTATGTAATTTGATGATGTTTTTCTATAACAACACATCTGTATTAGTCAAGGTCCTCTAAAGAGGATAGAATCAGTAGAATGAATATATATGGATTTATTATATTATGTATATATAATATGATATAGTATATTATATATATGGCCTTATTATAGTATATTATATATATA
>VZQC01011358.1:1283990-1311555 GCA_009823505.1 Rhizomys pruinosus
ATAGCCTGGCTCTGCATACCTTTCCAACTTCATCTTTTTTTTTTAATTTTATTTATTTTTGTATGTGTATGAATGTACTGTCTGTGCACCCATGTCGTGCAATGCCGCAGAGGTCAGAAGAGGGTCTCGGATTCCCCTGGAACTGGAGTTCTCCTGGAATTGGAGTTACAGATGGTTCTCAGCCACCATGCGGGTGCTGGGGATTGAACCTGGGTCCTCTGCAAGAGCAATCGGTGCTCTTAACCACTAGGCCATCTCTCCAGCCCCTCCAACTTCATCTTCCCTCAATCTCTCTGCCCACTATGCTTAGCCATATTAGCTTCTTATTTGTTTTGAAGCTTTCAAGCTTTTATCCACTTCAGGGCCTTTGCTTGTATGGCTGTCTCTTCCTTGAATATTCCTTATCTTTCTCTTTGCAGGCCTAAGCTTATATATGGTGTAAGAGACCCTTCTCATCATTCTGCTAATTCTTCCTTTATTTCCTGTTACTGGCTTCTGTCATTTTTCTTCATAGTGTCTATTATGACTTACAATGATACATCTGCTTGCACGATTATCTGTCTTCCCCATTACACCTCATAGGAGCAGAAAACTCATTTGTTTTCTCTAGTATACACAGTACCTAACACGGTATGGCATGTAGTGTGTATTTAATAAATATTTAATGATTACATTCCCAAGTTAGCACCTTTATTGTCATTATGTTTCTTCGTATTTTTCTTCTTTCTGATACTATTTTACCATTTAAATCTTTTCCCCTCTATGAGAATCAGCGTAGTTTCTCCTCATTGTCATCTAGCTTGACTTTGTGTTAGTAACTTTATCTTCTCTTGGGCCAGTGAGATGTTTCAACAGATAAAGACACCTACAACCAAGCCTAACAGCCTGAATTCAGTCCCTGGGATCCACGTGGTGGAGGAGAGAACTGACTCTTGAAAGTTGTTGACCCCCACATATGTTCCGTGGAATACACACACACACACACACACACACACACACACACATCACATTTATTTAGTGTGTATGTGTCTCTTTCTGTGGAGATTAGAGAACAATTTGGGGAGTTGGTTCTCTGCTTCTGCCATATGGGTCCTAGGAGTTAAATATTTTTAGGCTTGACAGCACGTATTTTTACATACTGAACCACCCTGCCACACTACTCAAAATTTTTTTAATTTTTTTATTAAAAACATTTTAAAAATGTATTTATTTTCATATGTGTACGAGTGTATTGTCTGTATGTAGGTTTGTGCACCCGTGTCGCGCAATGCCGCGGAGGTCAGAAGAGGGCGTCGGATTCCCCTGGAACTGGAGTTAAGGATGGTTCTCAGCCGCCATGTGGGTGCTGGGGATCGAACCTGGGTCCTCTGCAAGAGCAGTTGGTGCTCTTAACCACTAGGCCATATCTCCAGACCTCAAAAAAAATTTTTTTAAAGAATTATTGTGGGGCTGGAGAGATGGTCTAGCAGTTAAGAGCAGTAACTGCTCTTGCAGAGGACCCGGGTTCGATCCCCAGCACCCACATGGTGGCTGAGAACCGTCCTTAACTCCAGTTCCAGGGGAATCCGACGCCCTCTTCTGACCTCCGCGGCATTGCGCGACACGGGTGCACAAACCTACATGCAGACAGTACATTCATATACATATGAAAATAAATAAAATAAAAAACTTTTCTCTTTAAAAAAATTATTGTATGTTTGTCTGCATAATGCCTGTGTATGGAGGCATGCATGGTACAGCACATGTGTGTCAGAAGACAACTTTGTGTAGTTGATTCTTTCCTTTGTGTAAGTGCACCCGTGTCATGTAATGCCTATGGAGTCAGAAGAGGGTGTTGGATTCTCCTGGAACTGGAGTTATAGACAGTTGTTAGCTGCCATGTGGGTGCTGGGAATTGGATCCGTCTTCTGCAAGAACAGCAACCACTAAGCCATCTTTGCAGCCCGTTTATTTTATTTCTTTAAAAAATATTGTGCATGTTTATGTTAATATATACCAGGTGTGTGGGTGTTGGAGAGGCCAGAAGAGGGCATTAGATTTCCCGGAGTTGGAGTTCAAGGTGGTTGGGCACTTGGGAGGCAGGACCCTGTCTCAAAAAGACAAAAAAAAGGGGGGGGGGTGTGTGTTTGGGAACCAAACTTGGTCTTCTGGAAGAGCAAGAACTGTTCTTAACTTCTGAGCCATTTTGCTAGCCCACATACTAGCTTATATCCTCATTTCCTATTTGATTAGAAAGCTATGGTCAGAAACCAAGTTTGTATTTCTTTTTTGAGGCAAGGTCTCCCTGTAGCCCCAGCTGTCCTGGAACTCAGTATGTAGAACAGGCTGGTCTTGAGCTCCCAGAGATCCCCCTGCCTCTGTCTCCCAGGTGCTGGGATTAAAGGCATGTGCCACCACACCCAGCCCGAGATATTAAACAAGGTCAAGGATGAGGTCTGATGCCTGAGATTTCCGTCTTAACTTCCCATACATTCTGTGGCTTGTGCTTTCCTCCTCACAAGAGTACACGGTGGGGCTGGGGAGAGTGGAAAGGAGGGCAGAGGGAGAGGAGGAGGATGAGGATGAGAAAGAGAGATATACTAAACAACAACAAAAAATAGAGCTGGGGGGGCTGGAAAGATGGTTCAGTGGTTAAGAGCACTGACTGCTCTTGCAGAGGACCTGGGTTCAATTTCCAGCACCCACATGGCGGCTATGAACCATCTTTAACTCCAGTTCCAGGGGAATCCAACACCCTCTTCTGACCTCCGAGGCATTGCATGACATGGGTGCACCAACCTACATGCAGACAGTACATTCATATACATAAAAAAAAATAGAGCTGGGGAGATGGCTTAGTAAAGTGCTGCTGTGCAAGCATGAGGACCTGAGTTTGGATCCCAGTACTCATGTAGAAGTCCTGAGTCGTAATTCCAGCACAGGGAAGTAGACATGCATAGATTATTGTAGCTCATAAGCCAGCCAACCTAGCCAAATCAGCTCTAGATTCAGTGAGAGTCCTTGACTTAGAAAATGAGATGAGCTGGGTGTGGTGGTGCACGCCTTTAATCCTAGCACTCAGGAGGCAGAGGTAGGCGGATCTTTGTGAGTTCAAGGAGAAAAAAAAAAAAAGAGATAAAGACACCTAGTGCTGGCCCCTGGCTTCCACATGCATGTGTATCACATGTATGCATACCTATGTGCATGTGTGTACACATCCATATGAACATGTACATACCCCCCAGGAAGAAAACCACACACGTGAAAAAAGGAAAAATGAAATCTTCAACCAGTCAGATCTGTTTAAAGCTGTGGGCTTGCATTCCTTTAATCCCAGCACTTGAAAAGCAGAGACTGGCGGATCTCTGTGAGTTCAAGGCCAGCTTGGTCTACATAGTGAGTTCGAGGCCAGCTGGGGTTACAGGGAAACTGTCTCAAAACACCAAAAAAAAAAAAAAAAAAAAAAAAAATCTGCAAACGTTCTTGGTAGTTATTCTTCCCTTTTTAATATTTTATTATTTTTATTTTTTATTAATTAATTTTTTTATGTGTATGTTTGTGTGCACCATGTAGTTTAATGCCTTGGAGGTCAGAATTCCCCTGGAACTGGAATTCTCCTGAAATTGGAGTTACGTGATGGTCTCAGCCGCCATGGTGGTATCTGGGGATAGAACCCCGGGTCCTCTGCAGAGCAGTCATGTGCTCTTAAAACGCTAGGCTATCTCTCCAGCCCCTATTATTTTTATTTTTTATGTGTATGAGTGTACTGTCTGTATGTAGGCAGGTGCACCCATGTTGTGCAGTGCTTCGGAGGTCAGAAGAGGGTGTTGGATTCCCCTGGAACTGGAGTAAACATGATTCTTAGCCGCCATGTGGGTGCTGGGAATCCAACCCTGGTCCTCTGGCGGAGCAGTTGATGCTCTTAACCACTAAGCCATCTCTCCAGCCCCTCTTCCCTTCTTTTTAAAGGGATAGTAGTATATGTATTTTGAGTCACTTTGATTAGTTTTCAGAGCATGTTGGTCTTTTTTGAGACAGGGTCTCCCTGTAGCCCCAGCTGTCCTGGAACTCGCTCGTTAGAACAGGCTGGCTTTGAACTCAGAAAGATCTGCCTCCTGAGTGCTGGGATTAAAAGCATGCAACACCACGACCGGCAGGATTTTCAGTTTGGTTTTTTTTGAAGCAGGGTCTTTCTTTTTTTTTTTTTTTTTTTTTGTCTTTTTGAGACAGGGTCTCCCTGTAGCCCCAGCTGTCCTGGAACTCACTCTGTAGACCAGGCTGGCCTTGAACTCACAAAGATCCGCCTGCCTCTGCCTCCCGAGTGCTAGGATTAAAGGCGTGCACCACCATGCCTGGCTATGAAGCAGGGTCTTTCTATGACCCCAGCTGGCCTGGAACTTGCTATGTAGACCAGGCTGGCTTTGAACTCTCAGAGATCCACCTGCTTCTGCTTCCCGAGTGCTAGGATTAAAGGCGTATGCCACCATGCCTGGCTGATAAATCTTCATTTTCAAGGGGTTTATATTTAACCTTTGGCAGTTAGGCAAGTCTGGTGGATGAAGTGAGTGATGAACATTTTTGGTCACAGGTGAGATGACATGTAATTCTAATAGGTGGAGACTGGGATTTGTTTGTGAGGCTTGCCTTTGAGAATCTTACAAATGGAGTTTCAAGGTTTTGATTCTTGGTTGCATGATTAGAAGAGAGTCTTGCTTCTTTGATTCCCTTTGAATAACATCCTTGTTTTGGACCTCTGTAATAATAAAATTATTGCTTAAATATAAATTGACTTGTATTACGATTGAGTTAGAATCCTCTTAATGAATCATTAGCTTGTATTAACATCAATGCCATTTTATTTATAACCTATAAAACATTAAAGACTTAGGTTTGACTTGGTATGATGGTACATTCCTGTAATCCCAACAGAAGGCTGAGGCAGGTTTGTGAGTTGGAGGCCAGAATGGGCTGTATAGGGAGACCAAGTCTCAAGTAAACAAAAATTAAAAATAAACATTTATAGTGTGCTGATAGCTAAATTTGTATAGTAACATTTAAACTTGGTTATAAACATAAGGGTACAATCCATTTTCCTGATATAGTTAACAATAATTATTTGTCTAAGTTTTCTGTAGAATCTGAAAAATTCAAGGCAAAAAAATGTAACACACCTTAGCCTAATAGTGTTTTCTATTTATGAAGCCTTTGGGACAGATAACATCTCCATTTTATAGATGTGAAAACTGAATCTTAAGATGTGAGGTCAGTTTGTTTCAGGGGTCATTGTCAAGGATCCTAAACTTACTCTTGAACATTACATTGTTCAAGTCAGAATACATGATGATTGTTTGAACTGTGTGAATTTGAACAGTGAAAATCATTACTTCCTAATAAATATCAATATTTCTAAGTTTCTCTAGGATAGGAAGAATACCATGTCTATGTTTTGATAGACTTAGAGAGTCATTAAATGTGCTTAAACTGGAGACATATAATAGAAGCTGTTTAAGTGTAGAAGACACTTAATGGAAATACTTAGAAATATAGACTATAACAAACTGCTATTAGTAGTTACTATTTGTAACTGTTTGTAACAATCCCCTGGCAGGTTTAAATAAGGAATTGAACCCAGAGCTTTACACACAGTAGAAATCTTGTATCACTTCAGGTGGTGGTGGTATGTTTGTTCCTGTACAAGTACAGGTGTTGTCTGTGAGGTCTGAGGACAACCTCTTGTGTTGGTCCTTGTCTTCCACCTTGAGTGTCCTGTTCACTGTTGTGTACACCAGACTAGTCGGACTATAAGCTTTTAGTTTCCTGTCTCTACCTGGCAGCTTCCCATATGGGTGCACTAGGATTATAGAACTGTGTGCTACTGCATCCGGCTTTATGTGCATTCTGGGATCTAAACTTGGGTATGGCAAGTGCCACTGAGCCATTTCAGTGACCCTTCTCCCTTTCCCTCTCCCTTTCCTTTCTTTTCTTTGTCTCCTATATTCAAAGATGGCTTCCAAGTCTAGGTAGCTGAGATTAATCTTGATCCTTCTACCTCCATGTCAGAAGTACTGGGGTTACAGGAATGCACCACCACACCTGGTTTTATGTGGTGCTGGGAATCAATCCCAGGGCTCCCTGCTTAAGCCACACTCTGCTGGCTGAGCCACATCCCAGCACACCTCTCTACCACTTAAGATTTTTTTAAATTTAGAGATAGGGTCTTATTAAGTTGCCCAGGGAGCCCTTGAACTTGTGATCATCTTTCTTCAGCTTTCCAAGTAGCTGTGTTTATAGGTGGGCACCCTTAGGCCCAGCAGAAATGGTTTTGTGCTTTTTGCCATAGCAGTACTAGAGAATAAATAGATACTTTTACTGTTTTATGTGTATGAGTGTATTCCTGCATGTATGAAAGTGCAATTTCCATGGAGATAGAAGAGGACATTGGATCCCCTAGAACTGGAGTTATGGATGGTTGTGGGTGCTGGGAATAGTACCCAGGTCCTCTCCAAGACCAGCCAGTGCTCTTAATCACTGAGCAATCTCCAGCCCAGAGATATTCTTAATAATTTGAGTGTCATAGTGTTTTCTGTAGGAACTTGACTGATGATTAGGTTTACACTTGTTATTGTTGTTGTTTTTATTGTTGTTTGTCTTTTTGAGACAGGGTCTCCCTGTAGCCCTAGCTCACCTGGACTTGCTATGTAGACCAGGTGGAACTCAGAGAGATCTACCTGCCTCTGCCTCCTGAGTGCTGGGATTAGATGCATGTACCACCACACCCGGTTTTAGGTTAACACTTTTGAGACTAGATTCTAAGGCAATTTGAAAATGACTATAAATATTTTTTTGTTTTGTTTTGCGACTATAAATATTTTAAAAGAGCTGGTGTGTACAGCTCAGAGTTAGAATGTTTGCTTAGCATGCAAGGAGGTCTATGGTTGGTTAGATTCCTCAGTACCATACCCATAGACACAGAGATGGGGCTGGGGGTAAAGCACAGTGGTAGAATATGTGGCTAGCATACCTGAAGTTCAATACCCAATACCCCTTGCACTCCAAAAAAAGTTTTATAGAAAAATAGATAGGATAGACAAGACAGTTTAAAGAACCAGGGAGAAAAGTTGTGATGTTAAGGGAATGGAGGGATAAAATTTCAGGTTATAAATAGAAGCTAGTGGAGTACAATTACTGATGTTTGGAGTTAACAGGAATATTCCAGAAAAGTATAGAGTCTATTCAGGGGGGAGAGGGATAAGGAACACTGGCTTCAGTTACAGTTTTAATCAGTTACACATCAGATTAAAAAGGCAGGAATTTCATTATTTGTTTGGTTTATAGTACTTCTTTTGCATTCATCCCAATGCTAAAATATGGGGCAAACAAAGGGATAAAAAAGTGCCATATATGGTCCCATTGTTAGGACATTTAAAATTCCAAACAGGGGAAACAGCACTTAGTGTTTGAAGCAGTTCCATAACTATATTGAATTGAATATAAAGGCCAAAATGAGGGGTGTAGACGAGTGGTTAAAAAACTAGCCTCATTTCAGGTGGATCTTTGTGAGTTCAAGGCCAGCCTGGTCTATAGATTGAGTTCCAGGACAGCTGGGGCTACCGGGAGACCCTGTCTCAAAAAGACAAAACAAACAAACAAAAAAACCCAAAAAACACTAGCCTCATTTCAAGTGTTCTATTTTTCCAAATAAGGACATGGAAATGAGAAACGTGTCATCTAATATTACCATTTTATAAAAGTTGGGGTATTTAAAAGCTGATAAGCGGGCTGGGGAGATGGCCTAGCGGTTAAGAGCGCTGACCGCTCTTACAGAGGACCTGGGTTTGATCCCCAGCACCCACGTGGTGGCCGAGAACCATCTGAAACTCCAATTCAAGGAGAACTCCAGTTCCAGGGGAATCCAACGCCCTCTTCTGACCTCCGTGGCATTGCACGACATGGGTGCACAAACTTGCATGCAGACAGTACATTCATACACATACAGAAAGAAATTAAAAAAAAAAGCTGATAAGAGAAAGGCTATCATCTTAGAGTAAAATAGTTTTAAATATGGGTAATACAGCCTTCTGAAAATGTATACTCATTCTTTGGTGAAAATGACATTGACTAGAGGGACCATTGTCAAGCCTGTTATCTGACTAATTTATCTCAAAATAAATTTGTCGTTTACTAACTTTAGTCTGGCCTGAAGTCTGAGGGCTTCATGGAGGCAGTTAGACCAAGTTTTACAGGGATAGATGGATGGATGGATGGATGGATGGATGGATGGATGGATGGTTAGGATTTGAATGGGAAGAAAAGGAAGAAGATGGTTTTCCAGACTAGGGCAAAACCGAGCCAAAGATACTGAGACTGGAATAAACTTGTATTATTGATGGACCTGAGATTTGTCAGATAGGTTAGGTTATGGACTAGGAGGAGGTAAGACAACTGAAGAAGTGGCCACTCTGGCTATGAACAGTCACACTGAGGAGTTTGGACTTGTCAGTTTTGGGGAAGCATTGAAGGTTTATAAATTAGGCAGTGAGTTGATGTATTTAGAACTATAGGCTGATTAATTAGCAAGTGTTGAGTATTAGACCAGTTAAGGTTAACTTTCCTTCCTTCTACCCCCCCCCTTCTCCTCCTCTGAGACAGGGTCTTCTGGCCTCGTACTTGCAGTGTTGGACAGACTGGCCTCAAACACAGAGCAATCCTCTTCTCTTAGCCTCCTAAGTGCTGGGTTTACAAGCATGTGCCACCATGCTCAGCTTCAGTTAGAAAGGTTTTTCTTAAAAAAAAAAAATTAATTGAAGTGTGTTATGCCAGGCATGGTGGCATGTACCTTTAATTGCAGCAATTGGGAGGCTGAGGCAGGCAAATCTCCTTGAGTTCAAGGCCAGCCTGGTCTACATAGTGAATTCCAGGCCAGCCAGGGCTATAGGGAGACCCTTTCTTGAAAAGACCCCTTCCCCCCCAAAAATTAAATGTGAATACTACTAAGGCTTGAATTTAGAGATTAAGTAAAAATTTAAAAAGCTGAAGGGCTCAGTGGGTAAGAGTGCTTGTTGTTCAAGTCTTGAGGACCCAAGTAAGTGCTTGTGTTTTAAAAAAAGGAGGGAGTGGGGACTAAAAAGATGGTTCAGCAGTTAAGAGCACTGGCAGCTCTTGCAGAGGATCCGGGTTTGGTTCCAGCACCCATGTGGTAGCTAACATTTTTTAATTAATTAAACATTTTAATTAATTAATTAATTAATTAATTAATTAATTTAGTGTATGAGTGGACTGTCTGCATGTAGGTTTGTGCACCCATGTCGTGCAAAGCCGGAGGTCAGAAGAGGGTGTCAGATTCCCCTGGAACTGGAGTTCTCCTGGAATTGGAGTTACAGATGGTTCTCAGCTGCCATGTGGGTGCTGGGGATCGAACCCAGGTCCTCTGCAAGAGCAGTCGGCGCTCTTAACCGCTAGGCCATTTCTCCAGCCTGGCAGCTAACATTTTTAACTCCAGTTCTAGGAGATCTGATGCCCTCTTCTGTCTCCTGTGGCCAGTGTACCATCTAGGTGAGCTGACCAATCTGGGTGCTGGGAATGAAACTCAGGATCTCTGCAAAAGCAGTACTTACTCTTAACAACTGACCTGTCTCTCCAAGCCTTATTTTTTAATTACATATACATATGTATATGTGCACATGAATGCAGGTGCCCTTGAGGCCAGAAGATGGTATCAGATCCCCTGGAGCTGACATGGGTGCTGGACCTGAACTTAGGTCCTTTGCAAAAACATATGTTCTCTTAACTACTGAGCTCTCTCTCTCTCCAGCCTTATTTATTGTCTCTCTCTCTCTTTTTTTTTTTTCTTTTGAGACAGGGTCTCTCTACTGTAGCCCCAGCTGGCCTGGAACTTGCTCTGTAGACCAGGCTGGCCTGGAACTCACAGAGATCCGCCTGCCTCTGCCTCTCAAGTGCTAGGATTAAAGGCATGTGCCACCATGCCTGGCTTTATTTTTATTTATGTTTTTAAAGAGACTTAAAAAATATTAATTTTTTTATGTGTATGAATGTACTGTCTGCATGTAGGTCTGTGCACCCGTGTCGTGCAATGCTGAGGAGGTCAGAAGAGGGTGTTGGATTCCCCTGGGACTGGAGTCAAAGACGATTCTCAGCTGCCATGAGGGTCCTCTGCAAGAGCGGTTGGTGCTCTTAACCGCTAGGCCATCTTTCCAGCCCCTATTTATTTTTTATTTTTAAGTATTAGTAAGTGCGTGTGTGTGTGTGTGTGTGTGTGTGCGTGTGTGTGTGTGTGTGTATGTGTTTGTGTTGTGATTGTGTGTGTGTTGTCTGGATGGGTATCTGTGTATTCCTATGGGTGTGGGTGTGGGAGTGTAGGTCAGAGGACAGCTCGTGGGAGTTAGTTCTCTCCTCCTACCATGTGGATTCCAGGGATGGAACTCAGGTTAGGCCTTACTGGCACATATTTTGGTTTTTTTTTTTGAGATAGGATTTCAATCTGTAGTTCAGACTAGCCTCAAACTTGGGGAACTCTTCCTGCCTTAGTTTCCTGAGTGCTAAGATTATAGGCCTGAACCACCATGCCTACCTCATGTTTTTTATTTTTTTATGTATTTTGAGAC
The DNA here is from genome assembly GCA_009823505.1 of Rhizomys pruinosus. Taxonomy (NCBI): domain Eukaryota; kingdom Metazoa; phylum Chordata; class Mammalia; order Rodentia; family Spalacidae; genus Rhizomys; species Rhizomys pruinosus. The sequence continues at coordinate 1,294,592 of VZQC01011358.1, forward strand.
AAGGTATTACTAAGTTCACTAGGCTGTCTGGCTGTCCTTGAAAACTGTCTGTAGCCCAGGCAGGCCTTGAACTTGCAATCTTTCTGCCTTAGCCTCCTAGTTAGCTGGTGTTATAGGCTTACGTTTACCAGGTCTGGGTGGTTTTCTTTTGGAGGTACTTATTTAAAAAAACAAATACTGCATTTCATGGGGCTGGAGAGATGGCTCAGCAGTTAAGAGCAGTCACTGCTCTTACAGAGGGACTGGGATTGATTCCCAGCATGCATATTTAGGCTAACTATCCATAACTCCAGTTTCAGGGGATTCATTGCCCTCTTCTGACCTCCATGGCATTGCATGACACAGGTGCACCTGTCCACATGTAAGCAGTACACTTGTACACATAAAATTAAAATATTTTAAAAAGTACATTTCAAATCACTAAACATTGTATAAGTTAATTAAACAAATAAAAATATCCACACATGGGGCTGGAGAGATGGCTCAGTGGTTAAGAGCACTGTCTGCTCTTGCAGATGACCTGGGTTTGATTCTCAGCACCCTCATGGTGGCTGACCCTGCCTCAAAAAAGGAAACAATAACAAAAATTTTTTATATGTATGAGTGTCTTGCCTATATGTATGTAAGTACACCATGTACATATAGTGCTTATAGAGGCTAGAAGAGGACATGGGGTCTCCTGGAACTGGAGTTATGGTGCAAGTGGGTGGGTGCTGGGAACCAGACATGAATCCTGCAAGAGTAGCCAGTGCTCTTAACCACTGAGGCATTTCTCCTTTTATTTCTTTTTTATTTTATGTGTATGTGTTTTGCTTCTACGTGTGTAAGTTCACCATGAGCATGCAGTGGCTATGGAGGCCAGAAGCCAGCATTGGATTGCCTGGAAGTGGAGTTATGCCAGTTGTTAGCTGCCATGTGGGTATTGGGAACTGAACCTACACATCCTCTGGAAGAGCAGTGTTTTTAACTGCTGAGCCATTTCTCTAGCCTATTAATTAATTAATTAATTAAAATTCATTCATTCATTCATTCATTCATTCATTCATTCATTCATTCATTCATTCAGAGACAGCATCTTACCGTGTAGCTCTGGCTGCCCTGAACTTGCTATGTAGACTAGGCTGGCCTCAAACTCACAGAAATCCACCTGCCTCTGACTCCCAAGTGCTGGGATTAAAAGTTGTGTATTACTGCGCCCAGATATATGTAAGTTTAGTTATAGAAATTATATCTTTTTTTTATAATTTTTTGTGTTTTAAAAAAATTTTATTCTTTATGTGTATGAATGTACTGTCTGCATGCAGGTCTGTGCACCTGTGTCGTGCAATGCCGCGGATGTCAGAAGAAGGCATCGGATTCCCCTGGAACTGGAGTTAAAGACAGCTCTCAGCCGCCATGTGGGTGCTGGGGATCAAACCTGGGTCCTCTGCAAGAGCAGTTGGCGCTCTTAACCGCTAGGCCATCTCTCCAGCCCCTAGAAATTGTATCTTAATCAATGCCATTATTTTTAGGTTGCCAAATAGAGAGGAATTTGAGGGATGCATTTTAAGATTTTTTTAAGTAGAATTTGTCCTATTTATATTAACAACACTATAGCAATAATCTGAGTTCAGCTGGAAGGTTTAGTTTATATTTGTTAAAATAACCTTCTATTTTGTCATTGCAGTATGTTATTATATACCATTTCTTGAGCATCTACTTGACATGTTTAGTACTGGAATCTTACAATAGGCATTATTTTTCCTGCTCTACACAGATGAGGAACATTTCTGGGGCCTGGAGAGATGGCTCAGTGATTAAGAACATGGGCTGTTCTTGCAGAGGAGCTGAGTTCATTTCCCAGCACCCACATGGAGGCTGACAACTATTAGTAACTCAGTTCTAGGGGATATGACACCCTCTTCTGACCACTGTGAGCATTGCATTACAAGGGTGCATTTACATGCATGCAGGCAATATACTCATGCACATTAAAAAAAAAAGAAAAAGCCCGGCATGGTGGCGCACGCCTTTAATCCTAGCACTTGGGAGGCAGAGGCAGGCAGATCTTTGTGAGTTCAAGGCCAGCCTGGTCTACAGAGTGAGTTCCAGGCCAGCTGGGGGCTACAGGGAGACCCTGTCTCGAAAAGACCAAAGGGAAAAAAAAAAAAAAAGAATTCCTGGAGGAACTGTTAGAATCTTATATTACTCTTTCCAAAGCCCTTTTTCCACTTTATCTTGGATTAGATGTTATGGAAATAGGAATAAAGAGTGGGTCCATTGAGATAACTGATTAAACTGTTAACTCAGGTTAGCCAAATGTTAACTAGTTGTTACTTGTGTTTTTCCATCCTATCTATGTATGAGATGGGTAGGACCTTACCAAGTATGATCTGTAACTCTAGTTCTAGTTATTTGGCCTTCATTTATCTTTTGGATAATGTCCTATTATTATTTTGTAGACCTCTGAAAATTTATTAAAAAAAATCGGGGCTGGAGAGATGGCTCAGCAGTTAAGAGCACCGACTGCTCTTGCAGAGGACTCCGGTTCGATCCCCAGCACCCACATGGAGACTAAGAACCATCTTTAACTCCAGTTCCAGGGGAATCTGATGCCCTCTTCTGACCTCCACGGCGTTGCACTACACGGTTGCACAGACCTACATGCAGACAGTACATTCATACACATACAAAATAATAAATAAAAAAAATTAAAGGCATGGTGGCACATGCCTTTAATCCTAGCACTTGGGAGGCAGAGAGAGAGGCAGAGAGGCAGAGAGAGAGGCACAGGAGGCACAGAGAGGCAAAGAGAGAGACAGAGGAGGCACAGAGGAGGTGCAGAGGAGGTGCAGAGGAGCAGAGGCAGGTGGACGGATCTTTGTGAGTTCAAGGCCAGCCTGGTCTACGTAATGAGTTCCAGGACAGCTGGAGCTACAGGGAGACCCTGACTCAGAAAGACCAAAAAAAAAAAAAAAACATGTCTCCTTTAACATGCAAATATAAACTGTTGACATTGTTCAGCAAATTATTTATTTCTCTATTTTTTATTAAAATTTTGTGTTTTTCATACATAACATCTGTCTTTTTAAAAAAGTATTTTATGGGGCTGGAGAGATGGCCTAGCGGTTAAGAGCGCCGACCGCTCTTGCAAAGACCCAGGTTCGATCCCCAGCACCCACATGGCGGCGAGAGCCGTCTGAAACTCCAATTCCAGGAGAATTCCAGCTCCAGGAATCTGAGACCCTCTTCTGACCTCCGCGGATTGCACACCACATGCAAAGCTCATGCAGACAGTACATTATACACATACAGAAAAAAAAAAGTATTTTATTATTATTTATGTGGTATGAGTGTATTGCTTGCATGCTTGTAAGTGCACCTGTGTTGTGCAATGCCCAATGGAGTCAGAAGAAGGTGTTGGATCCCTTGGAACTGGAGTTAGTGTACAAGACAGTTGTTAGCTGCCATGTGGGTGCTGGGAATCGATCCTAGGTCCTATGTAAAAGCAGTGCCCTTAATCGCTGAACCATCTCTCCAGCCCCTAGTCTTGATCACCTTTATCCCCTTTTCCATGGGCACCCTCCCACAGCCTCCCAACCCCCATTAGAATTCATACGTTCTGTCATTTGTGTTAAGGTCTGTTGTGCCAAATTAATATTCCCAGCCATTCCTCAGTGCAGGTTCATCCACTGAGCTCTAGTCAGCCTATCCAGAACCCTTTAAGAAAACTAGTTCTGTCCAGGAGTAACCTTTCGATCCTACTAATGAAGCACAAGCAATTAGATACATAGGTATTTAAGCAGCACTAATAGTATGGTGTTACTTTGGCATAGAACACATATGTTTGGATGATATGTTAATCCATGATTCATTTCCCCCCTGTTAATATGACAGGGTTCTTACTGTGGCTTAAACTCTCCCTAACCTGTTGAGGATGTAAGCTTGTGGCATCAGCCATGGGTTATTCCTCCAAGGAGAGAGCCAATAGCCAATTAGATTTGGGATATACAGGCACATGGCTGCCTCTGCTGCACAGTATTTCCAGGCAGGTGAGGTGTAGCTGGTGCTGACGGTGGAGTCTTGCTTGACTCAGGGAGACCCGTATTTGCTTTATTGGTTTAGTGGCCTTTGGTAACACTCTCTGGCATTCCAGAGGCCATCTGTACACTTGCATGTGCGGTCTCAATACATCCCTCCCATGTTAGGAAACAGCCAGAATTGACCAGAGTCCAAGTCAACAGTTCCAGAGAGAGTGGACTGTTTTACTTCTCAAACACCTGTGCCCCTTTTCTAATCCTAGGGAACAATCTGCGGAAGAGGGGGCGTGGTAGAATGTAAAGGCTGCGATTGGGGTGAATGGTGAAACTACAGCGATGTAGTCTGGACACTCATTTGATCAACTTGATTGAACAAACAACCTGTCACCCCCCACTGGATGGTGGGGCTGTGGGGGTTTGGGCACAACAGCCTGCAGAATGGTTTTGCACAAAGGATGCCTGTACTCATGGATTATCACTTATAGCTAAAAAATGAAAAAAAAAAAACTGAAAGATGCAGGACAGTTATGGCAGAATACATGATCTGGGATGGGGTGGGGGGGGGAAGGGAAAGGGAAATATGCCTGATCTGAATTGGAAAATGATGTACGAAATGCACAAAGCATCAATAAAAATTAAATTAAAAAAAAAAGAAAACCAGTTCTTCCTCACCCAACAATAATCAGCTGTCAATATTTCTTCAGCTAAGATTGGGTTCTGCTGGGTTTTTGTCTGGTTGAGCTTGCATAGGTCTTGTGCATGCTGACATTATAGCTGTAGGTTCATATGAGCAGGGTCCTAGGTGCTTATAGGATTCTATTTCTGTATGGTCATGCTTCACCTCCCTGGCTCCTACAATCTTCTGCCCCCTCTTCTGAAATAGTTCCTGAGCCCTGGGTGAGTGAAGCTGAATATGTGACCCATCCATGGACCTACCCTCTGCAGACTCCTAATCTCTGTGGTTTGGCCATTTATGACTTTTTGAGTTCCTGGCCCCATGTTGCATGAGGGAGCTTCCTTCTCTTAATGAGAGTTAAGAGATTAATTAGTGTCCTCTTGCCTCCTTTTTCTATGCTGTGTGAGCCTTAGGTGTAGAGGTTGCATTGTAGATGTGCTGCCTAGATTTGGACAATGTTTGTGTGTGACCAGTTGTACTCTGTAGTAGTCTTCATCTGGTGCAAAAGAAACTTCTTTATTGAGTGGTGTCTGAGATTTTGTATGTAAATAAAAGCATACCTATTTTGCGCTTAGTAAGAAGTTACCTTAGCCTAAGATGTGACAGCCTTGGGAATGTCTCTAAGATCTATGACCTCTCCAGCCATGTGTATCTAGCCATGTTTACAGCACCACACGTACCTTTCCTCCCATTGAGTGGGCTTTTAAAAACTTTATTTATTATCTTTTATGTGTATTGAGTATACTGTCTGCATGTAGGTTGGTGTACTCTTGTCATGCTAGGTCAGAAGAGGGCATTGGATTCCCCTGGAACTGGAGTTAAAGACGGTTCTTAGCCGCCATGTGGTTGCTGGGAATCGAACCCGGGTCCTCTGCAAGAGCAGTCGGTGCTCTTAACCACTGAGCCTTCTCTCCAGCCCCTAAGTGGGCTTTTTTTTTTTTTTTTTTTTTTGGTCTTTTCTGATACAGGGTCTCCTGTCCACTGTCGTGGACCGGTCTGTAGACCACAGGCTGCCTTGAACTCACAAGATCTGCCTGCCTCTGCTCAAGTGCTACGGAAAAGGCGTGCGCCAAAATGCCGTTGATTTTAAGCTCTAAAGCTATGGGACATTTGATGTTCTCCTTTAGCAGTTTGTGTAGTACTCTTCAAAGCTATGAGAGTGAGCTTTAGGGGAGGTCGGTTTCAGTCTCATCTTATCATATCTGGGTTTCAGCAATCGGGTCTTACCTTCAGGTTCTGGGAAGCATTCAAGGGCTATGGCAATGCTGTGGATTGGGGGGTCTCTTGGACTACCTGTAAATCTCAAAGGAAGTTTTCTATTGGCCCTGTTTCTTGTTATGTAGGCTTTAGATATGCCATCGGACTCTGTAGAGATATTGTGTGTGTAATTTGTCATTATATTGTTAGATTAATATGATTCCCTCCGGTACAGTTCAGCAAATTCTTATTCTTGCTTGGTAAATAAAAAGATTGTTTCAGGGATTTTTTTTTTTTGTGGACGAGTCTCTCTAGGTCTCAGCAGGTTAAAACACTAGTGAACTTGCCTGCTGTTCCCAAGGCCAGGGTTTAATGAATCGGGTTTAGGGATAATGAATAGGGTTTGAAGAATTTTCTTGGAAACATTCAATGCGTTTAGTGGCTTGAAAATTAAATGTCTGGGTGCCTGCACTGTCCTAGCCTTCCTATCAGCCTGGCTGCAGTCACACAGTGCTTAAATTACTTTTCGTATTTTTATCATTGACTATTACTCTAGAGTTCTGTTGATTGCAATTGTCTCAGTATTATAGAGCTCATCCTACCCCTTTCCACTTCATTCTTGGTGTTCCTTTGCCAGCTCTTTCTTTGCTATCTCTCCTTAAATAATAGCAAGTAAGAAAATGCTTACATGCAGAATAAGTATGCAAACGTAAGATGAATAAGAATGTTTTAAAATAGTCATTTTACTATAAATGGCACAGAGTGGAAACAGGATGCAGCACTAGAAATTGGAGATTTGTCTGGATTTAGATTTTTTTTTTTTTGTTTGTTCTTTTTGGACAGGTCTCCCTGTAGCCCCAGCTGTCTGGAACTCACTCTGTAGACCAGGCTGGCCTTGACTCACAAAGAAATCCACCTGTCTCTGCCTCCCAAGTGCTAGGATTAAAGGCATGTGCCTCCACGCCCAGCTAGGAAATTGATTTTCAACCAGCTCAAAACTCCCACTTTATGGTGCACTTCCAGAAGATTTCAGTATCTGTATGTTTAGGTATCTTCATAGCCTTAATTTCTCTGGCATATTTAAGTTGTTGACCTCCTTCATTGGATCTCTACTCTAGGTCGGTAAGGCCGTTTTGCCTGGTTCTTAGCTGGTTATTTAGCATTGTATTTCCCAGTGCTATGTACCACATGGACTTGTAAGCAATTGACTTGCCTCACTAGTCTTCTATTCTCTTCTCATTGATCCTTTTGGGGCTGTATATAAAATAGATTGCCTATTTCCAGTCTTGACTCTGTTTAAATCTTTTATGTGTAAATAACGATCATGTCTTTTTCTTTTTTTAATATTTATTTATTTATCTATTTATTTGTTTTTTGTTTTTTTTTAATTTATTAATTTTATTTATTTCTGTATGTGTGAATGTACTGTCTGCGTGCAAGTTTGTGCACCCGTGTCGTGCAATGCCGCGGAGGTCAGAAGAGGGCGTCGGATTCCCCTGGAACTGGAGTTCTCCTGGAATTGGAGTTTCAGACGGTTCTTAGTCGCCATGTGGGTGCTGGGGATCGAACCCGGGTCCTCTGCAAGAGCGGTCGGCGCTCTTAACCGCTAGGCCATCTCTCCAGCCCCTATTTATTTATTTGTATGAATGTACTGTCTGCATGTAGGTCTGTGCACCCGTGTCGTGCAATGCTGCGGAGGTCAGAAGAGGGTGTCGGATTCCCCTGGAACTGGAGTTCTCCTGGAATTGGAGTTACAAACGGTTCTTAGCTGCCATGTGGGTGCTGGGGATCGAAGCCAGGTTCTCTGTAAGAGCAGTCGGTGCTCTTAACCGCTAGGCTATCTCTCTAGCCCCTAATCATGTCTTTTTCAAGGCATAGTTCTTGAAAGAATAGTGTGGATTGAATTCTGTGGTAAACTCTTGTTAGAACCAAAATATGCCAAAAATTTTGAATGTTTAATGCGTGGCCTTACTGAAAAAAATTGTCTATTATTTTATAATTTCATGTAAAATTTTGTGAAATATCAGATTCTTTCATAGCAGGAATAATTACAGTAAGACTCTTTTTTTTTTTTTTTTTTTTTTTTTTTTTTTGGGTCTCCCTGTAGCCCCAGCTGTCCTGGAACTCTCTCTGTAGACCAGGCTGGCCTTTTTGTCTACAGTAAGACTCTTAGTGTCATATAATGTCCAAGCTTATTATTAGAAGTGTTTGTTGTTACAACATTGCACTGTGACAGTTCCTTGATGTTTTTATTAAGATTTTGATGTGAATTTGCTATGGCCAATTCAGAAAGTTGCAGACAGCTGAGAAAGGAGTTAGGGTAAGCAGTGTGTGAGCAGATTTTTGAGATGCTGCTTTGAGAAGGAAGGGTGTTTATGCCCTTCTGGTTGTTTTGTTGTACTACTTTAATGATCTATGACTTGCTTCCTGAATTCTCTTTTTATCCTTAGATTGAGTCATTCTTTGTCTTCAGGTGTTAATCACCTTCTAGGTCATAGAATTATTCAGAGAGATGATAAGGAACTTTGGACTCATGCTGGCAATTGTGGCTTAGCCTGTTATGTACCAGTACAGACTTTAACAAGTCACTCTACCCTTTGTGCTTGAGAAAGTGACTAAATGATCCATGTTTTTTGTTAATGATTTTTGATACACTAGCTAGTCTGGAACTCACTATGTAGACCAGCCTATCCTCAATGTCACAGAGATCTACCTGCTTTTGCCTTTGAGTTCTGGTTTGGTGAGTAAATGATTTCTAAGAAGATAACTTACGCTTTAGTTGGAGATGTTTTGGCAAGCTGTATACAGTGACTTACTAATGCAGTCAGAACTATGACAATTTGGCTTGGGGGTCAAACTCTTCCCTAGCATATTTGAGGCTCTGAGTTGAGTCTCTAGCACAAAAGTAAATAATAAAAATTTAAAAAGAAAAGGCACTTTGTTCTAAGAGATGAGTTTCTAATATTTTTATATGTAAGAAATAAAACTGAATGATAGATGCTCATAGTAGCAACAATGTTACATGTATTATAAAATTACTAGAAAAATATAGAAAGTGTTTAGCATATAGGCAGTCAATTTTAAATGTTTAAATTTTTTTGTGTGTATGAGTGTATTGTGTGCATGTATGTATGTGCACCTGTGTCATGCAGTGCCCACGGAGGTCAGAAGAGGGCATTGGATCCCTTATGAATGGTTGTTAGCCTCCATGTGGGTGCTGGGAACTGAACATGGATCCTCTGCAAGAGCAGCCAGTGCTCTTAACCTCTGCCATCTCTCTAGTCCCAGTCAGTCAATATTTGTGGGCCCAGAGGTAGAGTGTTTGCATAGTCTGTATAGAGCCCAGGCTTTAGTTACCAGCACTGACCAAACCAAAAACCAAAAACCAACAACAACCAAAAACCAAAGCCTCAATCAAATGAAAAAAGATTGCTAAAAACCCCAGAGATGCTGGTGTGCATATGCCTATTTCAGGACAAAATTATTGCTTTGGAGCAAAATGTTAGATGTTAGTTTACATGGAAAATGATAAAAATGGCAGAGTAAAATAACAATAATAATAGTAGTAGAGATGTTTGTTCAGTGTTTGCTATTTGCTGGCCACAATGCTGAGTTTATAATGAAATTAGTTATTAAATTCCGTGGTGTAGGTCTTGTTCATTTTAAGTATGAAAACACTGAAGCACAGTTAAATAACTTGAATGTATTATTACTAAATGACATATTGTGTAACTAGCTTTCCTTGACCCCAGAGCTGCTGATCCACATAATTTATCTGTCATATTTTAATCTCAATATATAAAAATGATGGTATAAGCTGGGCGTGGTGGCACACACCTTTAATCCTAGCACTTGGGAGGCAGAGGCAGGCGGATCTTTGTGAGTTCAAGGCCAGCCTGGTCTACAGAGTGAGTTCCAGGACAGCTGGGGCTACAAGGAGACCCTGTCTCGAAAAGACCAAAAAAAAAAAAAAAGATGGTATAAGGTAGTCAGAGTAATAGAATTCAGTCAGGCATGATGGCTTATGTCTGTAAACCTAGTACTGAGGCTGATGCAGAAGGATAGCAGGGAGTTTGAGGTCAGCCTGGGCTACATAGTAAGTTCCAAGTTAGGCTAGACAACAGAGTGAGACCCTGTCTCAGAAATTAAAAAGTAGAATTGAAATATTGGCTGAATGTTCAGTTAGGTTATTGCATCCTTCATTCATATGCTATAATCTAACATGATTTCATTACATGTGTATTAATTTATTAAGATACTCAAATTTATTGACACAGATGGTGTGGGTTTGAATTTCACCTCTGCTAAGCAGTGTTTGTGTAAACCTGTTTCTCTGGACTTTGGTTTACTTACCTGGTTAAAGAGGCTAGCAGTGTCTCATAGGTTTAGTGTGAGAAGCAGCAAGTTTATGCAAAGGCTTTAGAATGCCACATAGTCTTTATTTTATTGTGCTTTTTAAGCTTTTAGGGTACTTTAATATTTCCTTCAAATGACATTTCTGTGAAAGAAATAGGATCTAGAATCTATTTGGCCTCATTTAAAAAAATAATAAATCCAAGGAGGAACTTACTTAAGGATACAAGAAAAAAATCAGTATGAGTACAATTTTTTCTGGGGGGGTCTTTTTGGGACAGGGTGTCCCTTTTAATGCCAGCTAGCCTGGAACTCGCTCTGTAGATCAGGCTGGCCTTGAACTCACAGAGATCCACCTACCTCTGCCTCCCAAGTGCTAGGATTAAAGACATGCACCACCACGCCTGGCTTGAGTACAATTTAAATATTCTTTAACTCTAATATGAAAGTGGATCAGGGGAGGTTTGAAATGAGTGCTATAGTAGGTATCTCTCTTGTATAGGCAAGACTGACCTGCCCATATTCAGGCTGCCAGAGGGTGACTTTGAACTTTTTATCCTCTGACTTCTACCTCTTGGTATTTTTGAGACAGGTTCTCCCTTTTAGTACCAGCTTGCCTGGAGCTTGCTCTGTAGACCAGGCTGGCCTTGAACTCACAGAGATCCACCTACCTCTGCCTCCCGAGTGCTAGGATTAAAGGTGTGTGCCACCACACCCGGCTTGCCTCTTTTTTTTTTTTTTAATTTTTAAATAATTTATTTTCGTATGTGTATGACTGTACTGCCTGCATGTAGGTTTGTGCACCCGTGTCGTGCAATGCTGCGGAGGTCAGAAGAGGGCGTCGGATTCCCCTGGAATCTTAGCCGCCATGTGGGTGCTAGGGATCGAACCCAGGTCCTCTGTAAGAGCAGTCAGCGCTCTTAACTGCTAGGCCATCTCTCCAGCTCCCCGACCTCTACCTCTTGTGTGCCCAGTGCAGCATGTGCTAGCATTCTCAGTTTATGTGCTGTTAGGATCAAACCCAGGGCTTCCTGCATACCAGGCTAGCACTCTACCAACTGAGCTAGGTCCCCAGCTTAAACTTCTGGTATTTTGATTATTCCCATTTATTCCTGGTCTCTGATTCTTTTCCTCCTATTATAGGGAAAGTGTGGGGTGTTGCTGCATCATTCCCATACCATTTGCTAAGGAATCATTTAAACAAACCAGGATGTATGTGCTGTTTAAATTCTACTTCACAATAGACTTCAATTTCCTCTCCAATGAATTCTTCCATAAAATATACCATGCCAATCCTCTATGTGCACACCTACACCCACCAAGCCAGCCACATGCCTAGTCACTGAAGTTGTCCACTAAATAATCTCCCAGAAGAAAACAAAAAAAACCTTTGTTAAGTCAACAATTTTTATTTATTTATTTATTATTTTTTATGTGTATGAGTGTACTGTCTGCATGTAGGTCTGTGTACCTGTGTCGGGCAATGCCACAGGGGTCAGAAGAGGGCATCGGATTCCCCTGGAACTGGAGTTAAAGACTGTTCTTAATTGAACCCAGGTCCTCTGCAAGAACAGTCAGTGCTCTTAACCGCTGAGCCATCTCTCCAGCCCCAACTTTTTTTTTTTTAAGTTATTGTACATACCATTCTTTTTTAAAAATTTTATTTATTTTTGTATGTGTATGAATGAACTGTCTGCATGTAGGTTTGTGCACCCATGTCGTGCAATGCTGCAGAGGTCAGAAGAGGGTGTCGGATTCCCCTGGAACTGGAGTTAAAGACGGTTCTCAGCTGTCATGTGGGTGCTGGGGCGCTGTTAATATTAACCGCTAGGCCATCTCTCCAGCCCCAACTCTTTTTTTTAATTTTTAAAAATTTTATTATTTTTGTATGTGTATGAGCGTACCGTCTGCATGCAGGTCCCTGCACCCGTGTCGTGCAATGCTGCCGAGGCCAGAAGAGGGTCTCTGACTCCCCTGGAACTGGAGTTCTCCTGGAATTGGAGTTACAGATGGTTCTTAGCCGCCTTGTGGGTGCCGGGGATTGAACCCGGGTCCTCTGAAAGAGCAGTCAGTGCTCTCAATCGTTAGGCCATCTCTCCAGCCCCTCCAGCCCCAACTCTTAAACAGCAATAATATAGGCCATGTGTGGTGGTGCATGCCTTTAATCCCAGCACTCGGGAGGCAGAGGCAGGGGGATCTCTGTGACTTCAAGGACAGCCTGGTCTACATAGTTCCAGGACAGCTTGAGCTACGAGAGACCCTGTCTCAAAAAGACCAAACAAACAAACAAAAAACAAAACCCCAGCAATAATAAATAGAAATTGCTTTGACCTATATGTAATTCATGAACTCTAGCACAAGTGTTTGGTTGGTTTTTAAAATCTTTTTGTCTTTTTGTGACAGGGTTTCCCTGTAGCCACAGGTAGTCTGGAACTCACTGCAGTCCAGGCTGGCCTCAGTCTCTTAGAGAATTACCTGCCTCTGCTTCCTGAGTGCTGGGCTTAAAGGTGTGTGCCATCACACCCAGCACTGATTTATTTATTTCTGTTTTATGTCTATGACTGTTTTGCCTGCATGTATGTAAGTGCACTATGTGTGTGCAGTGCCTGCGGAAGCCAGAAAAGGGTATTGGATCCCTTGGAACTGGAGTTATAGTTTTTAGCTGCCACGTAGGTGCTGGGAATTGAACCTAGCTATCATACATGGCATCAGGCCATGGACTTTTCTTCCCATTATCTGCTGGGAGATAACTTCTATTAATTTTTTAACATCTAGCTTAGGCATTGCCTCTTGAGTGAAACTTTTTGTGATCCATAATAAATTAATTTCTTCTGTACTTTGGCCATCTGTTTTTGTTACACTTAACACACTGTGCTGTATTTATTTGTCTATATAGACTATGATTGTCATAAAACTAGAGTACCTAACTGGGCGTGGTGGTACACGCCTTTAATCCTAGCACTCGGGACGCAGAGGTAGGCAGATCTTTGTGAGTTCAAGGCCAGCCTGGTCTACAGAGTGAGTTCCAGGACAGCTGAGGCTACAGGAGACTACCCTGTCTTGAAAAGACAAACAAAACAAAACAAAACAAAAAAAGTAGAGTACCTGTATCTGTATTCCTTCTTTATAGTGCATGCTTGCTTAAACAGGTTGAGACCTTGATGCTTTCACTTTGTGATGATACTTTTATTTTTCCAGTCTTAGAATTCATGAGTGGGAAGTCTACTTTGGAGTTTGTTTGCTTAAAAAGAGTCAGTTTTGCCAGGCGTGGTGGTGCACACCTTTGATTCTAGTACTTGGGAAGCAGAGGCAGGTGGATCTCTGTGATTTCAAGGCCAGCCTGGTCAACAGAGTGAGTTCCAGGCCAGCTGGGGCAACAAGGAGACCTTGTCTCAAAAAAACCACACACCCACAAAAATCAGTTTAAATACTATGTCTATTTAGCAGAATAATAGCAGGCTTTCCTCTGTGGCCTGTGACCTGTCTAGCCACAGGTTGCTCTCAGTGTCAGGTATGGGTTCCATCTTGTGAAGTGGACCTTAAATCCAATCAGAAAGTAGTTACTCCCATAACATTTGTGCCACTGTTATACCAGTGGGCCTTGTTGTAGCTCACAGGATTCACAGCTGAGCAAGGTGGATTCTGTAGCATGCATAGCACCTTCCAGAACTATGAAAGTTAGCCAATAGAGATAAAGCTTTGAAGTCAGTACAGCTTGATTTCCCTTTGTTTGTTCTACAGTTCATGTATGTAGTGTCTTCAGTGGTAGGGTCTTAACTGTTATAGCCATAGATTTAATGTTAACTCTCCCCAGAGAAGCTTCCTCATGCAGTAGATTAACACAAAGGCCAAAAATTGGCTAATGTGCAGAGAATAAGAGACTGCTGAGTGCTTACCCCTGAATAGGACTCCTGTATCAAACCCCTATTGTCCAAAGCTCAGGCATCATTGTATAAGAGAATGGCAGAAAGATTTAAGAGCCAGATGTGGATAACCACAGTGGAAATAGAGTTTTCAAGACAGCTGCACAGTTAGTCATGTGAACTCACAGCAATGGTGACAGCATGTACAAGATCCACATAAGCTCAACCCAGACAGAAACCCAGCATGGAAATGGGGAGGTGGGTAGGAAGGCCCAGCCCTGGCTGAAGAACTATTGGTTACCTGTGGATTCTGGGGAGATTCAGTTTTCTTAAAGGGTGTGATGCTGGATACATTGACCAGAAGAGGGCATCAGATCCCCTGGAACCAGAGTTACCCACTGATGTTAGCTACTATATGGGTGCTGGGAAATAAACCTGGGTCCTCTGCAAGAGCAGGCAGTGCTGCCATCTCTCCAGCTTCTCTCTACAGGTTTTTGGGCATATTATGTAGAGTACAGTTATTGGGGTCATACAGTTAAGTTTTGAGAAACTGCTGCTAAACTTCCTACAATGATTGAACCATTTTACATTCCCAACAACAAACTCTAGGGGTATAGCCAACTAACAGAAATCCACCTGCGCCCCTCCCTTCCCAGTGCTGGGATTAAAGGCATGCACTGCCACACAGGGCCTTGTTTTTCTTTTTAGAGACAAAGTTTTTCCATGTAGCTCAGGCTGCCCTCTAACTTGCCTCAACCTTCTGAATGCTGAGATTCCCAAGGCCCTTAAAGAAGTCTGTAGAGTCAATACTTTCATTAATACAAGATACTAAAATGCTAACATGTATACTAGTGTTCAAAAGCAATTGATACTTATTCCTTAGTACAAATCAAGACAGCAGTATGTAACTATATTTATGCTCATAATAATTATGCTCATGACACATTTTTTCTTTTTCTTTTTCAAGACATGTTGTAAAACAAGAATACTAGTTTTACTTTTGAAATGTCCTTGATGAGGCAATAAAAATAGCATTTTCATTAATATCTGGATCCTTGAGTGCATGCCTTTTAGTTTTGTGTGATGGGAACTTCATGTGAAAGAAACTCCTCTGCATTGTAATCACTACCATTGTGTGTACAGTATTGTGATTGCCTGAATTACAAGCTAAAGTAACCCTTTTCTTTTCATGAAGCATCATTTTTACCTGAAAGGATTATTGGCAGTTAAACTGGTTATTCAGACATGAACATTTGGCTAACATTTTCTTGAAAATGAATGAAATATGGGCTGGAGAGATGGCCTAGCAGTTAAGAGCGCCGACTGCTCTTGCAGAGGACCTGGGTTCAATCCCCAGCACCCACATGGCGGCTAAGAACCGTCTTTAATTCCAGTTCCAGGGGAATCCGACGCCCTCTTCTGACCTCCGCAGCATTGCACGACACGGGTGCACAAACCTACATGCAGACAGTACATTCACACACATAATAAATAAATAAAATTTAAAAAAAAAGAAAAAAGAAAATGAAATGTAACTTGTTACCTAAAAGAAAACAACTGGTAGTGATATTTATAGCCAAAGAGATAATTTGTACATTTAGGCAAAAACTAAGATTATGAATAACTTTTATTTCTTTGAGCTTGGCAGCATCTCCCAAGTTAGAGTTATTTTTAAATGAGATTGGGCAATATTAACAGTAAATTTTATTGAATTTTTAAAATGTGTTTTTGCTGCATCTGTGTAAGTGTACCATAAGTGTGTGTTGCTCATGGAGACCAGAGGAGGGTGTTGGATCCCCCAGGACTGGAGTTATGGATGGTTGTTAGCCACTATATGGGTGCTGGGAATTGATCCCAGGTCCTCTGCAAGAGCAGCCAGTGCCCTTAACTCCTGAGCCATCTCTCTCTAGCCCTTAACAGAGTATATAAGAAGTCTACAGTTTTTTGCTACCCTACTGAATCAGTATTTTTCCAAATGACCAGTGTGTGCTTTTATGAAGGGAAAGATTAATTCAAAGTGAAAAATTGGTCAAAGAATTTCATGTAATATTTAAATTACTATGGTTTTAGATTACAATTAACCATTTATTTATTTATTTATTTTAACAATAAGTAATAAGTTATGAATACAAGCATCCTTCATGTAAAACCAATTTGCAAGCAGCTATGCCCAAACCCACACTGCCCAAGGCTCCCACCATCCAGCTGGAGGGGCTTGTATGTACAATCATGTTGATCAAATAAGTGTCCAGTCCATTTTGCTGTAGTTTTGCCATTCACCCCAATTGCAGCCCTTACATTCTACCTTGCCCCCTCTTCTGCAGATTGTTTCCTAGGCTTAGAAAAGGGGCACAGGTGGGCGAGAAACAAAACAGTCTACTTTCTCTGGAGATGTCGTTTTGGACTCTGATCAGTTCAGGCTGTTTCCTTTCATGGGTTGACAGTTTGTCCAGGAGTACTACTAATGAAGCACAAGCAATTAGATATATAGGTATTTAAACAGTACTAATTATTATGGTAGGTTACTTTGGTATAGACACAGATGTTTGGATGGTACGCTAATCCATGAATTATAGTTTTTCTGTAAAAGATGACAAGGTCTTACTGTGGCTTATAACATCTCCTAACCACTAGAGGATGTAAGCTTGTGGCATCAGCCGTGAGTTATTCCTCCAAGGAGAGAGCTAATAGCCAATTAGATTTGGGATATACAGACATATGGCTGCCACTGCTGCACAGCATTTCCAAGCAGGTGAGGTGTAGCTGATGCTACAATTAACCTTTTAAAAAATAAGTTGTGGAGTAACAAGAAAGGGGAATATCTATTATCTTAAAATACCTTTTTTTTTTTTTTTT
>VZQC01011358.1:1311971-1419748 GCA_009823505.1 Rhizomys pruinosus
AAAAGAAAATAGAAAAAAATATTAAGTATAAATTTTTTTTTTTTTTTTTTTCATGCTTAGATAGCAGGGTAAAAATTTTGGGTAAAGAAATTGTGAATTGCTATGGTATGATGATGCCATGCATTTCCCTATGTCATAAGAAGGTACTCAGTGTTAGAGTGT
This sequence comes from Rhizomys pruinosus, assembly GCA_009823505.1. Taxonomy (NCBI): domain Eukaryota; kingdom Metazoa; phylum Chordata; class Mammalia; order Rodentia; family Spalacidae; genus Rhizomys; species Rhizomys pruinosus. Next base: position 1,312,134 of record VZQC01011358.1, read on the forward strand.
TTGACCTTAGCATGGTAAAGATACTTAATCCCCCTTGTCAGAAGTCTGTGGAATGACTTTGAGACAATGTGAATATTCTTTCTCCAACCAAATTATTTTAGTGTCCATTGATAATCTTTACCTGAATCAGTTATTACTTTGGTGGCTGTGATTAATTAAAGTTCTTTTTACTTTCTAAGCCAATTTTTATTGAATCTTTGTGTCTTTCATACAAAATTTCCCATCAAGTCTAGACCCATTTCCCCTTCCTTTGCCCTCCCACCCCACCAGAGCTCATGCATTCTGCCAAACATGTTTTTCATCTTTTTCTCAGTTTCTTAAAGTTCTTTTTTTAGCCAATTTTTTATTGAAGCTTTGTGCATTTCATACAATATTTCCCAGTCAAATCTAGATCCATTCCCCCTTCATTGCCCGCCACCCCACCAGAGCTCATACATTCTGCCATACATGTTTTTCATCTTTTTCTCAATCTTTTAAAATTTTCGATGCAGAAGTTTGCTGTTTCAGGCAGAAGTTCACCATTTCAGTCAGTTCTTTGACCCAGTCTTTTTTTGTTGTTGTTGTTCCTTCCAATTTGCATCACTCCAAAATATGCATATGATGATGACATCATAGGTTTTAGCATCTTCAGCTTATAATTTTTTTTTTTCCCCTTTATTAGGCTGAAAGATGTCATATTTTCCTTAAGGAAGTGTTTGAAGGCTCCTCGTTGGCAAGGCCAAAAACCATCAGTCCTGCACTTGTGCTCCACACTGGAGTCTTCCCTTCCTGTGGTCACCAAATGAGGTCCAGTAAACACCATGTCCTGTCTTAACTTCCTCTATTGGCCTTCATGATACAGCCTGGGTAGTCCAACAATGGCAGTCTATACTCTGAAGAGGCTGAAACCCCGGTAGTTGCTCAGTTAAAGTTCTTAACATACTATTTAATAACAACAGCATTAATAAACAAGTGATATTTTAAAAAACCTAATGTGGGGCTGGAGGGATGGCCTAGCGGTTAAGAGCGCCGACCGCTCTTGCAGAGGACCCGGGTTCGATCCCCAGCACCCACATGGCGGCTGAGAACCGTCTGCGACTCCGGTTCCAGGAGAACTCCAGTTCCAGGGGAATCCGAGACCCTCTTCTGACCTCCGCGGCATCGCACGACACGGGTGCGCAGACCTGCATGCAGACAATACATTCATACATATAAAAAAATAAAAATAAAAAAAAAAAAAAGGCAAGGGAGAGAGAGAGAGAGAGAGAGAGAGAGAGAGAGAGAGAGAGAGAGAGAGACACCTGTGGCTTGTGTGTGATGGGTGTCAGGAGGGATGTACCAGATATCCTTTTATAAAAAAAAAAAAAAAAAACCTAATGTGCGGGCTGCAGAGATGGCCTACTTGTTAAGAGCACCGACTGCTCTTGAAGACTACCAGGGTTCCATCCCCAGCACTCACATGGGGGCTGAGAACTGTCTTTAACTCTCCAGTTCCAGGGGAATCCGACGCCCTCTTCTGACCTCCGAGGCATTGCATGACATGGGTGCACAAACCTACATGTAGACGGTACATTCATACACATTAAAAAAAAAAACCCAAAACCTCATGTGCTTACAAGATCTTGAATTTTCACAGTAAATATGTGGTTTACTTTTCTCACTCAGGAAGAAGGCACTTGACTTGAGCTAAACTAGAAGTTACTTCGGCTTTGGTTAGTTTTTCCTACTTCTTACCCTTTTTATCAGTATATCAGTATTTCTTATGTTTTAATGGTTCAGTTTGAGTCCTTTAGTACTCTTTGAATCAGTTATGATCTATATATGTTGAACAGTGTATTGAAAGTCAACCATGTAGTTATAATAAAGCATTTTCTTCTACCACTTTTTATTTTCCTTTTTAACAGACAGGGTTTCCCTGTACCCCCAACTGTCCTGGAACTGGCTTTATAGTCCAAGCTGACATTGATCTCACAGAGATCCATCCGCTTCTGTTTCCTAAGTGCTGGGATTAAAGTTATGTGTCACCATACTTAGTGCCTATCAACTTCTAATGAAAAACTTCACGCATGGCCAGGTTGGTAGAGTAGTATAACACACATGCATTTCATCTGAATTCAAAAATTAACTTTTTGAATAAAACCCAGTGAGAAAAATATCTGACTATATATACCTTAAGGAAAAAACAATTCCCAGGCTGGGGCTAAAGCTCAGTAGTAGAGTATTTGCCTGGGGTATATGAAGAATTGGGTTTGATTTCTAGCACTGGAAAAAAAAAAGTTTAGAAAAAATTTCCTGAACCTTTTTTTTTTTCCTTTGGTATTTTTTGAAATAGGGTTTTAGGGGCTGGAGAGATTGCTCAGCGGTTGGGAGCACCAACTGCTCTTGCAGAGGACCCGGGTTCGGTTCCCAGCACCCACATGGCAGCTAAGAATCATCTTTCAGCCAGGCATGGTGGTGCATGCCTTTAATCCTAGCACTTGGGAGGCAGAGGTGGGTGGATCTCTGAGCTCCAGGCCAGCTGGGGCTACAGGGAGACCCCGTCTCAAAAACAAACAAAAAAAGAAACAGGGTCTCCTTGTAGCCCCAGCAGGCCTAGAACTCACTCTGTAGACCAGGCTGGCCTTGAACTCACAGAGATCCAGCTGTCTCTGCCTCCTGAGTGCTGGTATTAAAGGCATGCCCCACCTTTTGATAAGCTTCAGATGTGTAACCCTCTAGACTGGGAACCATATAATGCACAGCTACTGTATTATTATCACACCTAGAAAAATAGATTATAAGTCCAGATACCTCTAGATTTCTTAGGAATGTCATAATATTGTCTTTTTTTTTTTTTTAATTTATTTCGGTATGTGTATCAATGTACTGTCTGCATGCAGGTTTGTGCACCCGTGTCGTGCAATGCCGCGGAGTTCAGAAGAGGGTCTCGGATTCCCCTGGAACTGGAGTTCTCCTGGAACTGGAGTTTCAGACGGCTCTCGGCCGCCATGTGGGTGCTGGGGATCGAACCCGGGTCCTCTGCAAGAGCGGTCGGCGCTCTTAACCGCTAGGCCATCACTCCAGCCCATAATATTGTCTTTTTGAGAAGTATTCTTTGAAAACACTAATTGAGGAGAGATTGACCTAATTGGACATTAAAGTTCTCTGGTCTCTTGACATAGATAGTAACCACTATTTTTTTTTAATTTTATTTATTTCTGTATGTGTATGAATGTACTGTCTGCATGCAGGTCTGTGCACCCATGTTATGAAGTGCCGCGGAGGTCAGAAGAGAGTGTCGGATTCCCCTGGAATTGGAGTTTCAGATGGTTCTCGGCCGCCATGTGAGTGCTGGGGATTGAACTCGGGTCCTCTGTAAGAGCAGTCGGCGCTCTTAACCGCTAGGCCATCTCTCCAGCCCAGTAACTATTTTTATATGGTGCCCTGCAGGTAGCAATAATTACTTGTATTCCATTGGTTAATAAAGTGTGAGGTCATCAGATAAGGAGCCAGGGGGAAGGTTAGGGCTTTAAAAAAATTACTATTTTTATTTTCTGAGTATGAGTGTATTGCCTGCATGTGTGTAAGTGTGCCCTGTGTCATGCAGTGTCTGTGGAGGTCAGAAGAGGGCATTGGATTTCCTGAAACTGGAGTTATGGATGGTTGTTAGCCACCATATGGATGCTGGGAATGAAACCCAGGTCTTCTGTAAGAACAGTTAGTGCCCTTAACCACTGAGCCATCTCTCTAGCCCCAGGTCAGGGCTTTTTTTTTTTTTTTTTAATTAAGAGTTCTTTATTACAGAAATTAAGTAGTACAACCATCCATTGGTTTGTGTATTCATGGTATATACATTAAAAATCAAATTACAATTTGTTTCAACATGGGTCTGTACAATGGACAATGACAAATGGAGCTAATAAAGCAGTATTTCACTACTTTCAGAAACTAAACAAGTATTCAGATCAACCTCTTTTGCTCTATTTATATTCAGAAGCCTCTCTACATATATTCTGAATCAGGCCTCTTGACCAAAATGATGAAGGAAAGCATTTAGGTATTTATTTATTTATTTATGTTTTTTTTTTTGAGACAGGGTCTCTTTTTAGTCCCAGCTGGCTTGGAGCTTGCTCTGTAGACCGGGCTGGCCTTGAACTCACAGAGATCCGCCTTCCTCTGCCTCCTGAGTGCTGGGACTAAAGGCGTGTGCCACCACGCCCAGCACATTTAGTTTTATGACAAACAATTACTATCTATAATTACCTTTTTTAAAATTTTTTATTCTTTAAAAAAAATTTATTGCCGGGCATGGTGGCGCACGCCTTTAATCCTAGCACTTGGGAGGCAGAGGCAGGCAGATCTTTGTGAGTTCAAAGCCAGCCTGGTCTACAGAGTGAGTTCCAGGACAGCTGGGGCTACATGGAGACCCTGTCTCGAAAAGACCAAAAAAAAAATTATTTATTTATTTATTATATGTATGAATGTACTGTCTGCATGTAGGTTTGTGCACCCGTGTTGTGCAGTGCTGCGGAGGTCAGAAGAGGGTGTTAGATTCCCCTGGAATTGGAGTTAAAGACAGTTCTCAGCCACCATGTGGGTGCTGGGGATCGAACCTGGGTCCTCTGCAAGAGCAGTCAGAGCTCTTAACTGCTAGGCCATCTCTCCAGCCCCTACAGTTACCTCTTTAAAGGATTTTACTTCCCAATGCTGACAAAATCCATTGGCTCCTCTTGAATAATGTACAGTGCTCTTATGGTGCTGAGTCTACAGTAGGTCAAGCAGGAACCCTTTAGCTTTTCTCCATCTTATCCTCAGTCATTGACAGGGATTTTGTAGGCTACCATACTATTCATTTTGTTGATTGCCGTAGCGAATGAGTGTAGATGGACTTCTTCAGAATTGGTAATGAACTGTGGTCCTGATTCTTCCCACTTTTCAGGCACAACCAAATCTTTGTCGGTATAAATCAGCAGATCCAATGAACAAGAAACTTCCAGTAGTGGCAGAAATGTCACGGTAGCACTGATTATGGAGTGGATTTCATCCTGGACAGCTTTCTGTGACTTTTCTCTAGGAGCACTATCTTCTTTTGCAGTTTTGTCACATTCAATATCAAACTGCCATCTTTCAAGCACCTTACCATTTTCAATATTTGAGATGACTACCACCAATTTCTGAACTGAGCACTTGTAGAGCCATTCTTTGAGTTGCTCCACTGCATTATTGAGATACTTTATGAGCTCAGGATCAGTAGCTACAAGCAAGGTAAGTCTGTATTTCTGTACCTGGGTGAAGGTTTCTGATGGATATATGCCACACTGGTACAAAATGCTGTTGATGCCAAATGAGAAGAACTTGGCTACAATCTCTGAGTTCCTGCAGGGCTGCAGTGCCATGGCTGGGCCCACGGGTGAACATGCTATCTCTCACTACGCACCCCGCCCCCTCGAGCAGCTTCTTGGGCTGTTCTGCGCCACACCGTTCAAAAGTAACAACACAGCCTGCCTGCTGCCCTGTGTGCAGACCAGGGCTGCTTTAACTTATGTTCAAATATTAGATCTTTCAGAACACTAGGGATGAGGGCTGGGGTAGAGCTAAGTGGTAGAGCACTTCCCTAGCATGTGTCAAGCTATGCATTTGTTCCCCAACATTGCAAAATGCAAAAATGAATGTCAATGATGAGTAAGATAAATTGCAAAACTAAGAAACTAAAATGTCTACCCTACCCTGGCTCATAGTGGATGTTTAGTGAGTAATACCTAGCTCTAGGAGGTACTTCATACCTCCATAGGAAGTACTTGATAAGTATTTGTTGACTTGAAAATGTCAACAAATTGGAGGGTTGTAACAGAAAAAGAAAGTCCATTTATTTATCTCTGTTCATTAGTTAAAATTTTTGTTGTTGATTTCAGTACATTTACTCTGTCAAGCTATTTGGAGAAATAAGAAGACAATGTTAATGCTCTTGAAGAAAACTGCAGTGTTAGCTGAGTGAACAGACTCATTCTCTGGTTAATATCTATTGACTGTCTTCTTTTGCATGCCATTCAGTATTCTAGGCTTTGGGTGCAGTGGTAAATAACACTGACAAAGTCCTTACCTTTGAAGAGTTTACAAACCATTTGGTATAGAAAAGCAGTAAACTTATGAACAGTGTAATTTTGGATATAGATATTAAACAAGTTAATGCAGTTAGGGAGTTAGGAGGGGAGTACAGCTTTTAGCCAGATCATCAGGTAAGGCATTTCTGATGAAATGGCATTTAACCTGTGATTTGAATTAAAAAAGAAGCCATTGGAAGATCTAGGGAAAGACATTTATTTATTTATTTATTATTTGTTTATTATTTGTTTATTTATTTATTTTTGGTCTTTTTGAGACAGGGTCTCCTTGTAGCCCCAGCTGTCCTGGAACTCACTCTGTAGACCAGACTGGCCTTGAACTCTCAAAGATCTGCCTGCCTCTGCCTCCCAGGTACTAGGATTAAAGGAGTTGCGCCACCATTGGCTTCAGTAGCATTCTTACATTATGTGATGGGAAGCCATTGGAGAACCCAAGTTGTATTCCATAAGACAATTGAAAGATTTAATCAGTTGATTGAATTTATGATGGTGGTGACTATGTTAATGGTAATGATGGTGATGATGGTGGTGGTGGTGGTGATGGTGATTATGATGGTGGTGGTGGTAGTAATGGTGATGATGATTGGTGGTGGCAGTGGTGTAGTGGTGACGGTGATGATTTGGACTGGCCTGGACTGGCCTGGTACTCAAGATCCTTTCGCCTTAGGCTCTCAAGTGCTGGGAGTACAGGCACGTGCACTACCACATCTATGCATATGATTTTAAGAAACTGGCCAGGTGTGGTGGCACACGCCTTTAATCCCAGCACTTGGGAGGCAGAGGTAGCCTGGTCTACAAAGTGAGTTCCAGGCTAGCTGCGGCTACAGGGAGACCCTGTCTCAAAAAGACCAAACCAAACGAAACAGCACACACAAACTATTTAACTACTTAGCCTGATGCTTGCAGTCTTAGCACTTGGAGGCTGAGACAGGGGCCTTACAGGTAAGAAGCTAGCCTGAGTGACAAGGAGACCCTATCTCAAACAAACACAAACAAACCCTGTGAACCAAATAACAAATGAAACCAAACCAACCAACCCCAAACCTGTTAACTTGATAAATCCTGAGGAATCTGTTTTCTTTGCCTTTTTCACTTTTTTCTTTCAGTATTTATTTATTGTCTTTTGAGTAAGGGTCTCTCTTTAGTCCCAGCTGGCCTGGAAGCATATCTTTATTATATTCATAATTAAGGAAATTGTAATCCTACACTTTTTAAAAAATTATTTTTATTTATTTCTGTATGTGTATGAATGTACTTTCTGCATGCAAGTGTGGGCACCCATTTCATGCAGTGCCGTGGAGGTCAGAAGAGGGTGTCGGATTCCCCTGGAACTGGAATTCTCCTTGAATTGGAGTTTCAGACAGTTCTCGGCCGCCGTGTGGGTGCTGGGGATCGAACCCGGGTCCTCTGCAAGAGCGGTCGGCACTCTTAACCGCTAGGCCATCTCTCCAGCTCCCATAATCCTACACTTTTAAGCTTAGGTTGTAGTCAGAGTACTAAAACTATGCCATAAACAACAGTCTTTGAGTGTACTGTATAGAAGTATGGCATATCCTTCTTAGTATATGCTTATCTGCCAGATGACAAGTATTCAGCAAGAAAAAAGTTACCAAGTAGTTAAAGAGAATGGAAAATTTCAACTGAAGAAAGGTGGTATCAATTTGTTTCTTGGATAGATTTGATGAGATGGAGTAAGTCATTCCTGGCAGGGTAAATGTCTGGGCAAAGATTTAACATGAAAGAATTTGTCCTGAGTAGACCAGTCTGTCCAAGGTAGGACAGCATTCCAGGAATTGAATGGCAGACTAAGGAAGTTTGACTTTACTCTGTATCTTTTCAGATAATCTTTTATATCTCTTATTTATGTTAGTGATTTGTGTTCTAAATCTACTCATTCATCTTATTATTATGTACTGTGCATATTTGAGTTCTTTGAAATTAACAGCCTAGATCACTTGGAGATATAAAATCAAATTGGATTCTGTCACATGGTTTATAAGTAGAGAAACAGTTGTAGGAAATGAATGGGGAGACTCTTAAATGATGTATTCTTAGGAAAGTTGAATGGGGTAGAAGTTATATCACTGGCGGATACTGAGGAGTTGGAGGATTTTATTGTTTAAAGATGGATTGGGGCAAATAGTAAATGAAGTTATTGGAATGTATTATAAGACTTACTGTCATCTTCATAATCCTTTTTTTTGTTTGTGTGACAGGGTCTCCAATAGCCCCAGCTGTCCTGGAACTCACTCTGTAGACCAGGCTGGCCTTGAACCCACAGAGATCCACCTGCCTCTCCCTCCCGAGTGCTAGGATTAAAGGTGTGCACTTAAAGACGGTTCTTAGCCGCCATGTCGGTGCTGGGAATCGAACCCGGATCCTCTGCAAGCACAGTCAGTGCTCTTAACCACTGAGCCATCTCTCCAGCCCCCATAATCTGTTTTTTGATAGGGCAATGGTCTTTAAAGACTAGAAATGAGAATAGTGGGCTTAATAATGAGATTTTAAAAAGAGAATCTTAGGCAGGGTGGTGCATGCCTTTAATCCCAGCATTTGGGAGGCAGAGGCAGGCAGATCTTTGTGAGTTCGCGGCCAGCCTGGTCTATATAGTGAGTTCCAGGCAGCTGGGGATACATGGAGACCCTGACTTCAAAACAAAACAAAAAACAACCCAGAATCTTGATTGTAAGTTGGAGAGATAGCTCAGCAGTTAAGAGCACTGTTTTTTCAGAGAACCTGGGTTCAGTTCCCAGCACCCACATGGCAGATAACCTTTTGTTAAAGGCGAAAGATTTATACAATCTGAAGAGAAACCAGAGTATACCCTTTTGTAACTCCAGTTTCAGGGTATCTTCTGACTTCTGCAGGTATTGCACACATGGGTACAGTTATATCGCAGGCAAAACACTGTTATCTATGTCTATAAAAGTAAAATATCTCATTATTTGGACTATAATCATATACATAACATAATTCTACTAGCTCCTAAAGAATTGATCTTTTTCTGTCTAAGCTCTGGCTTTAAAAAATACTTTATTATCAGGGTGTAGTGGCATATACCTTTGATCCCAGCACTTGGGAGGCAGAGGCAGGTGGATCTCTGTGAGTTCAAGGCCATCCTGGTCTACATAGCAAGTTCCAGGCCAGCTGGGGCTACAGGGAGATCTGTCTCAAAAAAAATTTTATTAGCTGCATATTGTGGCACAGACCTTTATTCCCTTATTCCCAGCACTCAGGAGGCAGAAACAAGAGGATCTCTATTAGATAGAGGCCAACTTGCTCTACATAGCGAGTTCCAGGCTAGCTGGGTCTACAGGGAGACCCAGTCTCAAAATACCCCCTTCAAAAAAGATTTAATTATTTGATACCAATCTCAAAGGTATTATCAACAGGAAATACACTTTGAGGCATTAATTAGGACTGATGCTCTCTTTTCAAGTCAGTGACTCACATTCATATACCGTATAGAAAAATGAATGCTCAGTGTTACATGGAAAGCAAATCTTTTTTTTGTCTTTTTGAGACAGGGTTTCCTTGTAGCCCCAGCTGGCCTCTGGCTCCCGAGTGCTGTGATTAAAGCCATGCACCACCATACATGGTGCAAATCTAGTTTTGTAAATCACTCTTGTTTCTGTGTGGGAGCAGGGCTTTTCCCACATCAGGTGCAGCAGCTGCGCTTGTAAGATGCCCTCCTTGCAGATGCAGCTCTGGTACATGGCTCAGCAATGGTAGCAGCTGCTCCTCAGGAGGTGTGCTTGCACTCTGGCTCTGCAGGGTACCCACCCACCAGCAATGCAGGAAGCACTAGTAGCACTGGTGAAGCTGGATATGTAAAGCAAGTGGCAAAGAGACAGCTGGACTGCTGGAAGGCATGGTCCTCATTCAGTCTTTTATTTGAGATTATTTCGAGCCTTTTATGTGACTTGGTGGCTTGTTTGCTTATTTGTTTATTTTTTTTTTATTATTTATTTATTTATTTTTTTTAAAATCACATGGGAAGTTTTCTTTTTTTATTAATTTTATTTATTTCTGTATGTGTATGAATGTACTGTCTGCATGCAGGTCTGTGCACCCGTGTCGTGCAATGCCGCGGAGGTCAGAAGAGGGTCTCGGATTCCCCTGGAACTGGAGTTCTCCTGGAATTGGAGTTTCAGACGGTTCTCGGCCGCCATGTGGGTGCTGGGGATCGAACCCGGGTCCTCTGTAAGAGCGGTCGGCGCTCTTAACCGCTAGGCCATCTCTCCAGCCCGCTTATTTGTTTATTATTTATATTTACTTATAAAGTAAGAATAAGCCCATAGAAGAATAAGGTCAATGTTATGCATATGCTGATGGTGTTTATTTGCTTGCCCTAAGGAGAGCTAGAAGAAATCATCCATAGTTGTTGCGTTCTCTCTCCCTCTTCTTTCCTCTCTCTCTCTCCTCTCCTTTCTGTATTGTAAAGATCTGACAAGGAATGTCCCAAGTAGATAAAAGACAGCACAAAAGGGGGAAATTATCTGGATATAGAGCAGCCTTCTCCCATTGTCCATCAATCCCCAACATGTGATAAGGCTATTGCTGTAAAAATTATTCTCGCCGGGCATGGTGGCGCACGCATGTAGGTTGGTGCATCCGTGTCGTTCAGTGCCGCGGAGGTCAGAAGAGGGCATCGGATTCCCCTGGAACTGGAGTTAAAGATGGTTCTTAGCTGCCATGTGGGTGCTGGGAATCGAACCCAGGTCCTCTGTAAGAGCAGTTGGTGCTCTTAACCACTAGGCCATCTCTCCAGCCCCAAGAATTGGTTTTTACAGCATTAAGGGTGTGACCTTTGGTAAGTCCTCAACAGTCTAGGGTAGGTTCCATACCTAAGAGTATTTGGGCAAGGCACATTGGACTCAGTGTGGGGGGAAAAAAAGTAAACGTGAAGATGGGTGAGTGGGAGGTGGGGGGGTGGATCCGGGAGGAGTTGGGGGAGGAGAAATATGATAAAAATATATTGTATGACATTCTCAAAGAATAAATAAAAATATATACATTTTTTAAAAGCAGGAAGATGGCTGGGTATGGTGTCACATGCCTTTGAGCCCAGAATTTGGAAGGCAGAGGCAGTGGATCTCTGCGAGTTTGAGGTCAGTCTGGTCTACCTAGGGAGTTCTAAGCCAGCTGGGGCTACAGGGGACCCTGTCTCAAGACAAACAAACAAAAAAGGCAGAAAGATGGCCACCTAGAATGAAAGTCTAATAGTGTGAGAGACCAGTAAACTAAATTAGGCTGAAGGATCAAGAACATATTTTTTTTCCCCTGGAAAGGCCTCATATCATAAACATTATTGAGCACCTATTACATTGTCTGGGAGTTCTAGTACAGTGGTAGTGGCATTGAAGAAGCCTTTTGTTAATGAAGTTACATTCTAATGAGTGAGGTAAATAAATATAAAATATGAGTCTTAGGAAATGCTAAGAACCTTGAAGAGAAATAAAGCAGGAGAAGTACCAATTTAAAGAAGTACATTTTTTTTTTTTACCTTTTATTTTTTTTAATTTTTTTTTATTTATTTATTTTTGTATGTGTATGAATGTACTGTCTGCATGCAGGTCTGTGCACCCGTATCGTGCAATGCCACGGAGGTCAGAAGAGGGTGTCGGATTCCCCTGGAACTGGAGTTCTCCTGGAATTGGAGTTACAGACGGTTCTCAGCCGCCATGTGGGTGCTGGGGATCGAACCCGGGTCCTCTGCAAGAGCGTCGGTGCTCTTAACCGCTAGGCTATCCCTCCAGCCCCCAAGAAGTACATTTTTTATTCTTATCATCATCATCATCATCATCATCATCATCATCCTCATCCTCATTTTGAGAAAGATCATGCTTTGTAGTCTAGGTTGGCTTGAAATTCATGCCGGGTGTGGATTCATTATTACTAATCTTAAATATCTAACAGAAACAACTTAAGGGAGAAAATGTTTATTTTGGGTTATAGTTGCAGATAATAAAGTCCATTATGGCCAGGAAGGCATGGCTACAGGAACAGTTCCATCCATGCTGGCAGGAGCTGAGACAGTACCTCCTCATGTCTTTTGGATACTGAAGCAGAGGTTAGACCAGATCGAGGCCTGGATAATAACCTTTGAAGGCTCACTCCTAGTGCTTCATAACATTCCATAGCTTCACAAAATAGGGCCATCACTGGGACCCAGTGTTCAGAACATGTGTGTAGGGGGAGTAGTCTAGATTCAAATCATAACAGCTTAAGGTTGGCCTCAGACTCACTGTACTCAGACTCAGTTTCCTAAGTGCTGGAGTTATAGATGTTTATCACCATGCCTAGTAGGGGTGTTTCTATTAAGTAGGATTTTTAAAAAAATAGGATTATGGATGACTTCTCTGAGAGATGACAAGCAAACAGAACCCAGGATGAAGCTAATGAGTGGCTCTCAGAAGAATAGGATCCAAACAGGCATTTAGTTACCTGGTATGAAGAGCCCAGATAAGGGACTTCAGAAGTTACATTAGTAGATAAAAGGATGATTACTTTGTTAAGTGATTGAAATCAGTGTTTATTCTCAAAAAATGGCTACTAAAGCAAGGTAGTGGATCTGGTGTGGTTGAAAGTCATTCTGAGCTGGGCGTGGTGGCGCACCCCTTTAATCCTAGCACTTGGGAGGCAGAGGCAGGCAGATCTTGGTGAGTTCAAGGCCAGCCTGGTCTACAGAGTGAATTCCAGGACAGCTGGGGCTACAGGGAGACCCTGTCTTGAAAAGACACACACACACACACACACACACACACACACACACACACACACAAAATCAGTCTGTATGCCATCTTTGGAATATGTACATTAATTATATTATAGACTAAACCATGTAGAAAATGTATATTTAGGTTTCCATGAGACTGATTTTTGCTGTGTCCCTCCACCCCCCAAGTATTTTCTTGGGCCAGCAAGATGGCTCAGTGGGTAAAGGTGCTTCCTGTTAAGCCTGATGACCAGAGTTTGATTTCTGGGACCCACATGGTAGAAGGAAAGAATTGATTCCCACAAGTTAACATTTGCCCTCCATACATGATCCATGGCATGCTCTCCCCCAAAGAAGTAAAATAAAATTAAAAAAATTTTTTTTATTAATTTTTTATTTTTTATGTGTATGAATGTACTGTCTGCATGTAGGTTGGTGCACCCCTGTTGTGCAAAGCTGCGGAGGTCAGAAGAGGGCATTGGATTCCCTTGGAACTGGAGTTAAAGATGGTTCTTAGCCGCCATGTGGGTGCTGGGAATTGAATCCGGGTCCTCTGTAAGCAGTCGGCCCTCTTAACTGCTGAGCCATCTTTCCAGCTCCTAAAGTTAAAAATTTTTAAAGTAGTCTTTTTACTGTCAGAATGCAAATGGAAATCCACTACACACTGACTTAATAACCTTTGAGAATGGTGCCTGTCAGTTTGTAACATTAATAAGCACTCAGGTAATTCTGTATGCTACCAAGGTTTGAAAGTTAATATCTGTATTCTTGTTGAATACAGAAAATAGTCACCCAAGTAACTGCTTATTTAAGATTCGTTATTACATTATTTACATTGCAGTTTGTATTTGCTTTTGCATGGATTTCAGTCTTGACTGTAATATCTGATATGCTGTATACTTTAAGATGTGTCGATGCTGCAGTAGAAAACAAAACCTTTGTCCTCTTTCACATCTTTGTGTTTTCACCATTACCTATATCCTTGGAAAGAAAGACAAGCCTATGAACAGAGAAGGCTGTATTGGCAGTAGACTGATGGGCTATAGAAAAAACAAAACCCAAATGGTTGCTCACATTCAACACTTTTGTGTTTTGTGTTCACTGAAATTTCTAATTATTGACCTATTTTATATTTTTTTCATACATCATTAATCTTGAGCATGCAAGTACCTTAATGAAAGCCAGAAATGAGAACATGGAAAAGGCATATATGTATTAGTAGCCCCTCGGTAAATATTCAGTTTGATTTCAAGGGAGGATATTGAAGTAGTTATCAGTGTCAACCTTAAGCCATTCATAGATGTTGACCAGGATAGGCAGATGCATCACAGCCAACATGCTAGTAGGCATAAAGAAAGTCTGGAGTGCTTGTGCCTGCTTTGTTCCTGTCAGGTTGTGGGAGGACTGCTAGCTAAAAAGCTTCTCTGCTAGGACCATTTCCAGACCTACCCAATTCAAGACTTTTTGTACCTTGCCTTTTGTGCACAGTCAGGGCTCCTTTTGAGGTGGGGCCTTTTTAGAATCAAAATACATACCTTCCTTCTACCAAAGAAGCCAAGATTCAAAGAGAGATTATTTTCCCCCAAGGCATATGTACTACAATATGAAGTCAGGTAATGTGGTTTTCTTCAGTTGGAGTTATCTAGTTTCCTCATGCTTTAAAAATGTGTCCCTTCACCCTGAAGGGTGTTAACCCTTCAGTTGAAGAGTTTTCATCTCTCTCTGTCCTTGTAGCTGGTTGTTTCTGATTTTACTTGTCAAGTGATTAGAAGAGCCCTTTGCACTGTGAGTGGTAATTTGTATGTTGCTTCTTAGTTAAAGTGATACAATATTTAGGATAAAAGCATGTTAAGGAATAGGTGGTCTTGAATCACACTATAGTGCAGCAGAGGAGAGTTTTCAAAGAGCTACTTTTACCCTGCTTGGTACCAGATAATATATTCACTTCCTTTTGCTTTTACCATTGTTTTGCCCTTTTTCCTCAGTCACTTGCCTCCCATGAAGTGAATCTTGTGAAGAGGTATGATGTAGCATAAGGTGCTTGAGCTGGGAATGTGGCTGCTCAGTCTAACTGTACTTTAAAGCCTCTTTCCCTCTGGAACTTGTTTTCGCAGTTTTGAAATGAAAGGTGGTCTGGATGATTGCCTCTCAAGGAACTTTTCAGCTTTAATATTCCTTGATTTCATGGGTTCTAAGAACTGCTTTTTCTTTTTTTTTTATTAATTTTATTTATTTCTGTATGTGTATGAATGTACTGTCTGCATGAAAGTCTGTGCACCTGTGTCGTGCAATGCCACGGAGGTCAGAAGAGGGTCTCGGAGGTCAGAAGAGGGTCTTGGATTCCCCTGGAACTGGAGTTCTCCTGGAATTGGAGTTTCAGACGTTTCTTGGCTGCCATGTGGATGCTGGGGATCGAACCTGGGTCCTCTGCAAGAGCAGTCGGCGCTCTTAACTGCTAGGCCATCTCTCCAGCCCCCGATTTTTCCTCTTTTGAGACAGGATTTTACTCTGCTGCCCCAGCTGGCTATTTGGACCAGGTTGGCCTTGAATTCAAAGAAATCCTCCTGCCTCAGTATCTCAGCATTGGGATTATGAGCATGAAACTCCATGCCCAGTTACTTCTTTTGTAAATTGATTTTTGCTTTATTCTCTAGTTTACGTATGACAAACCCCAAACACTTGGCTTTTTTTGGGGGGTCTTTTCAAGACAGGGTCTCCCTGTAGCCCTAGCTGGCCTGGAACTCGCTCTGTAGACTAGGCTGGCCTTGAGCTCACAAAGATCCGCCTGCCTCTGCCTCCTGAGTGCAACACTTGGCTTCTTTTCTGACCTTGTTATTCTTTCAATATCTGTCCAACAGAAACTGTTTCTCCCAGCAGTGAAGGCATTTAGAGTCTCACATGGTAGACTGCAGGCCCTCAGACATGCCTTTCTCCAGCACTGCTGCCATGGATTTTCCATTTTACTGCATGCATGTCTGCTCTGCCCTGCTCTTGTCACTCATGAGTCTTCCCTTGGTAACCTATGATGTACTCTTTCTGCATAGTTTTGGAGACCTGGATTTGAGAGTATGTGAGGTTTTCTATGCCCAGGTTCCATAGCTAAACTGTGATTGATTAGCAGGGCGAACTTAGGAGAGGAGCTGCATGTCAGCCACGGACTTAGAAGGGAAGAAGTAGCTGTTTCAGCTTTGTCCTAGGTGGTGGTTCTGCTGTCCAGTCTGTGTGCCAGGTGGCTGAAAGGCAATCCGAAGGCCAAAGAGCTGTGAATGACCTCTAGGGCTTACGTAGAACAGCATAAAGCTCTAAGCAAGAGGAGGCTTTTCAGGTAATTCCCCAGAGGGTCTGGCAGGGCTATGCATGTTACATATAAGCTCCACTGGCCTGAACTTATACTCTGGAGTGCACTCCTCTGTTATCCAGGTAAAGATACCTTTTGGCCAGTGTGAGATGCAGCTCAGGGTTGAAAAGCTCTTTACATGACACTTGCAGCATTGGCCTTGCCTCAAGATACATACAGAACTTTTCAGCCCAAACTAAAAAGAGTTACCTTCTAGTACTGGATCTACAGTTGAGTAAAAGGACAGTATTTCTTTGATCAAATTTCAGAACGAGGGACAGTTTCTGTGAGATAGACCAGCATGTGTAGAAAAATGTTTCTAGAAAATACCAAAAGGGATACAGCGTGACGACCTTGATTTTGACCCCCTGACAGTGCCCCACAGTCATACCTGGAGGAGCTGGAAAGCTGCTGGTCCTGCTGACTTGGGAATGTGGTAGAGTGGATACAGGTGTCTTGATGTTTTTTTGCACTCTACTTTAGGGTTCTAGATGGTTCAGTATCTTTCCCACTTGCTGTGGCTCCCATATGTCTTAAAGGTTGCTGGGGCCCAGGCCTGTTTGCCTGGGCAGAACTTAAAAGATGCTGGTCCCATCACTTCTAGGAGCTTTACTTTGTCTTTATCCTTCTTCTATTTGGTCATGCTGAATTCTTTGATGTCTTTCAGCTTTTGTACCATTTTCTGGCCCCACAGCACTCTGCAATTCGGTGGATAGACTTGCCCTGATATTGTTTGATGAAAGGTTGAAGCTTGCACAGCATAGGTTCTGCATTGGAACTTCTTGGTACTTCTTGGGTGGTCTCAGGCCAAGTTTTGTGGGGTTTTTTTGTTTGTTTGCTTGTTTGTTTTTCTGAGATGAAATGTTTCTGAGAGGGGTTGGAGAGATGGTCTAGTGGTTAAGAGCACTGACCGCTCTTGCAGAGGACCCGGGTTTGATCCCAGCATCCACATGGCGACTGAGAACTGTCTTTTTTAAAAAAAAATTTATTTTTATTTTATGTGTGTGAGTGAATGTATTGCCTGCATATATAAGTGCAGTGCCCGCAGAGGTCAGAAGAGGGCATTGGATCCCCTAGAACTGGAGTTATAGACAGTTGTTAGCTGTCATATGGGTGCTGGGAATCGAACTTGGGTCCTCTGCAAGAGCAATCAGTGCTCTTAACCACTGAGCCATCTCTCCAGTCCCTGAGAACCGTCTTTAACTCCAGTTCCAGTTCCAGGGGAACACGGGTGCGCAAACCTGCATGCAGACAGTACATTCATACACATACAAAAAAAGAAAAAATGTTTCTGAGAATACGAGAATATAGATTTTATAGACTATTTTTTTTTTTCTTTTTAAGACAGGGTCTCCCTGTAGCCCTAGCTGTCCTGGAACTTGCTCTGTAGACCAGGCTGGCCTTTAACTCACAAAGATCTCCCTGCCTCTGCCTTCCGAGTGCTAGGATTAAAGGTGTGCGTCACCATGACTAGGTAGTTGTTGTTTTTTTAAGAGGTGATAAAAAATAAAAAATACGAGGTCCAGTGGCTAAGCATGTAGTTCAGTTGGTATAACCTAGCGTGTATAAGGTCCCAGACGACTTAGAACAGTCACTAGAATGGATAATGTGCATTGTTGAGTCTTTCTTCATAGGGCAGCATGACATCGGGGCATTTTCTGACACCATTGCAAAGAACAAGGCACTTCAAAGTCTGTAGTTTTTGTCTTGGGAAAAGGAGTGCTGGCTTATTGGACCTGAGAGCTACAAAGGGCACAGTTTTCTAGTTCCTTGTAATTCCTACTACTTTTTAAAAGTTTTTATTTAATTTTTGTTTTATGTGTATAAGTCTGTTGCCTGCATGTGTGTAAGTCACCCATGTTGTACACACAGTGCCAGCAGAAGTCAGAAGAGGGCATTGGATTCCCCTGGAACTGTAGTTACTGGCTGTTAGTCGCCTTGTGGGTGCTGTGAATCAAACTCAGGTCCTCTACAAGAGCAGCCTGTGCTCTTAGCTGCTGAGCCATCTCTCCATCACCTCTCCCATCTCTTGGTGGTGGGATTTGAATCCCTCTCTGTTTTGTATGGTGAAAAAAATGGAGTTCAAGCTGGGATCTCTGTTAGTTCAAGGCCAGCCTGATCTACATAGAAAATTTCAGGTTAGTCAGGATGACATAGACCCCTTCTCTAGAAAACAATAAAAACTCCAATCCTAGCCCCCATCCTATAGTTCAAGCTTAATTTGTTTGGCTTTAGCTATGGTAGTTTATTTCTAATGCAAAAGTCATTTCAACCTCAGGATAGCCTCCTGAATGATTCTTGTAGGGTACTCATAGGTATTTGGACACAGGGCTGTCTCTAGAACAAGCTTGATGCCTATATTCACAAAGGTGATATGGCACAGTTTGGCTCTGTACTGGACTCTGTTTGCTCTTGCCCTGAATTCTAGGTGGGTGGAGTGCTTTCCATTCCTGCCTGAATACAAAGCATTTAGCTGACTTCCTGATCATGTCCTGTCTTGTCTTGCATTTTTCTTGGCATTTCATTATGCTTTGCTGCAGCTTGGCTCTTCTTCTAGTTGTGGTTCTACACAGGGCAGGAGCCACAAAGCTTGGTACATGCTCGTTTATTAGAAGAGAAACTTAAAACCGATGAGGTAGAAAAGGAGTTTATGTCTCCTGTTTACATGGTAGTGTTAAGATGAGGAACAGGAAGATAGGGTAAATGTGGAAACTTGGATCCATAAGACAAATAGAAGTTTAGGTCGCTAACAGAAGTATGTAAAGAATGCTCCCATTTTGATAAATAAGCTATTTTTAGTAGAAAAAAAGTAGTTTCATCATCATACTGGAATCTTGCAGTCATGTTTGTAACTTAAATTAATCCGCTTAGGCTGTGCCAGAAAAGTGTCAGGTGGTATGCTTATTTCCTCCTAACTTAGTACTGTTTGGCTTAACTCCTGCAGACCTGTGGCTGGGCTTCAGGGCATTGTTAGTGGGGTATAATTAATGAATTTGGTGAGCTGCTGCTGGTATAGATGCTGGCCTGAGGAGAGGGAACTTGCATAACAGGCACTCACTGCCCTGGTGCATTCATTGGCTTAAGATGCTTGCTGTAGGTGCTATATAGTACTTAAAACCACAGTGTTCTCTTGTGTACCATAAGCATGACTGGTGAATTCCCTTAGGACCTGGTTCGCTTGACACTATACCCATTTCTCTTGATTTTTGTCCTAGATATTTTTCTTGCTCTAAGTGGTTTCTAATGGATTTTTAAGTTCTCAGTAATCACTGATATATTGAGTACAGTTTAAGTGGACTCCAATTGTAGATGTTAGTGACCTTGGTGTTTGTTTCTTAGCATTTATACATTCCATATGTTATTCATGAAGATCTGGTTAATTACTTAAACAATTTTTATTTTTAAATTTTGGTAAGACTATAAATTTACTAGCTCAGAAAAACATTGTGTCTTAGTTTTGACTTGGGTACAATGTGGCCATTGCACAGGAAGAAATGTAGACTCATGAAGATATGATTTCAATTCTTGGTGAAAACTACAGGCATCAAGTAAAGCAAGTCCCCACTAAATCAGCCAAAATGCTGAGGGCTGTTTGGTCAGTAGAGTTTACAGCTTTCTGCTGGAACATATCTTACTCTAATTTTTTTTTTTTTTCCTTTGGTCTTTTCGAGACAGGGTCTCCCTGTAGCCTCAGCTGTCCTGGAACTCACTCTGTAGACCAGGCTGGCCTTGAACTCACAAAGATCCGCCTGCCTCTGCCTCCCAAGTGCTAGGATTAAAGGCGTGCGCCACCACGCCCGGCTTAACTTTATACACTAACGTGTATTTATGAGTATGTCTGTTTTAGGTCTTGGAGATTTTTTTTTTTCTCATACTAGCCTTATTTGTTGATTAAAACATAGTAAGACCTAGAGACTGGAATTGTAGCTTAGTGATCCAGTGCTTGCTTAGCCATGTGCACAGCTTTAGGTTCAATCTCTATGCCTACCCAAAACAAATAAAACCTTAACAAAACCATGATAAAATAACCTACATATCTGATTCTCAAGAGCACTAGAAAAACTGGCAGTCACAGGTAGTGGGCTGATTTGTTTCATTTGGGGAGGTCAAAAGGAGTGGGGTGATGATCCATTTCTCTTTTTGGGCTCTGAAGAAAGAGGATACATACATGAAAGCTTTCTGAGGTTGCAATCAACTCCTGAGTCTGTTTCCTTATATATAAAACAGATTTGGTAATCCTCAAAAGGGTTCTTTCGAAGACCGGTAGTATGGATGTGACTATGAAATAGAACATTTGAATTGTGAAATAATAGGTATGCATCAAATATTAGGAGGCATATTATTTTATTTATTTATTTATTTTGAGATTCAGTATCACTGTTCAGCCCTAGCTGGCCTGGAACTCACTATTGACCAGGCTGGAGTCAAATTCATGGAGACCCACCTGCCTCTGTTTCTCAAGTACTGGGACTAAAAATATGGACCACTATGGCTGGCACTTTATTTATTTATTTATTTATTTATTTATTTATTTATTTATTTTATTTATTTATTTGAGATGAGGTCTTGGTATGCTTCCCAGGCTAGTCTTGAATGGCTCAAGTGATCCTCTTGCCTCAATTTCCTGAGTAGCTACACTATTAAGGGAGTAAGCTCAGGGTTTGGTATATAGATAAACAAACAGACAATTATAATACTGAATAAGTTCTAGGCTAGTAAATTTAGGGTCTGTCAAGAAAGCCAGTACCTACTTGATTTCTCTAAACTGCCTCTCTGAACTTGTTTATAAAGATTTAAGAGATCCTGGGAGGCTGGAAAGATGGAGCAATTTGCCTAAGGGTCATACCCATTGCTACTCATTTCCAAGCTGAAATGAAGACCTGAGTTGTCTCACTCTTAGTTTACAGCTGATCTTTGCCATTCTTCCTTGCCCCAGATCTATCCAGATAGAGTTTTCCCTCTTGATTCTGCTTACCCACTTATTAGCTTCTGTTCTTATTGCCTTGTCTCACAGTTACTATTGCAACAGAAGTCAGAGGACTAGGCCATCTGAAGTTTGAGCTTGTTGACATAGAAGAATGGTTTCTAGTACTGATTATACATTAGATTACTTAAATAACTTTTTAAAAATTTTATTTATTTCTATATGTGTATGAATGTACTGTGTGCATGCAGGTTTGTGCACCCGTGTCGTGCAGTGCCTCAGAGGTCAGAAGAGGGTGTCGGATTCCCCTGGAACTGGAGTTCTCCTGGAATTGGAGTTACAGATGGTTCTCGGCTGCCATGTGGGTCCTCTGTAAGAGCTCTGTAAGAGCTAGGCCATCTCTCCAGCCCCAGAATTACTTAATTTTACAAAGTATTATATCTAAGACTCTGATTTTTATTTCCATTATTATTATTATTGGTCTTTTTTTTTTTTTTTGAGACAGGGTCTCCCTGTAGCCCCAGCTGTCCTGGAACTTGCTTTGTAGACCAGGCTGGCCTTGAACTCACAAAGATCTGCCTGCCTCTGGCTCCCAAGTGCTAGGATTAAAGGCATGTGCCACCACACCCGGCATATTTTTTTAAATTTTTTAATTATTATTTTATGTGTATGAGTGTACTGTCTGCATGTAGGTAGGTGCACCCATGTTGTGCAGTGCTGTGGAGGTCAGAAGAGGGTGTCAGATTCCCCTGGAACTCGGCCGCCATGTGGATGCTGGGGATCAAACCCGGGTCCTCTGCAAGAGCGGTCTCCAGCCCTGAGAAATTTTTTGAATAAAAGTGTTTTATGTTTCTTTAAGCCCATCTTCAAGCTGTGTGTATGTGTGAGTGAATGCGAATTCCCGCTTTTAATTCATTATAATCCTACAGGTTTAAATCTATTTAGCTGACTATAAACAAAATATTTCAATTCATAAAAAATGTTTGTTTTATACCCCTTAGTGTTAACAATTTTTAATTGGGTTTATATTATGCATATTATTCAGTTTAATGATAGATTGTTAATTATTATTAGTAATTGTTAATAGTTATTGTTATTAGATATAATTATCAATAACAATTGATAGAAATTCAGTCTAATGGTAAATTGTTCATTGTTGTTGGCTATTATTGACAATTATTATTCATAATAATTATTGATTGCTGTGACTAATGGTTGATAATTATTGATTAATAATGATTAATAATGGTTATAATTGTTGTGATTATGGATAATTATTATTCTTCCAAAGTCCTTGATACAAGATGGATCATTCCAAGACTACAAACAACTTTGGCCTGTCTACTTTTGGAAATCATCACTCTTTAGATTTGTAAATACCATAGGGGCAGTTAGGCTTAGTAGAGGGGCAGCTTAGGCAGTCAACCAGAAGAGACAGGATAGGGAAAGAATAGGAGTAAACTTTAGAGATAGTTCATTAAAGGCAAATGGTCGGAAATAGGCCTAACAGGTGGCATATGGATCTCAGCTGTTTCATGCATTACTAGGCCATTTATTCTAATTATGTAAAAATAACCCTGTAACAAATTATAAAAATTTCACGTTTGTCATTGAACATCAAACAGTATGGCTTTCTTCTCTTACAGGTCAACCTAACAAACCTTTCTTTATTATGTATGTATGTATGTATGTATGTATGTATGTATGTGTGTATATATGTGCACGCACATGTGTGTTTGGATGTGTGTACTTGTGTTCTAAGTATATTTTAATGTTAACAGCCATGATACCAGTAAAAACATTGCCTCTGAGTTGGAACGTGGCCCTTCCTTCTCAAGATGCAAATTTATATTAAACAGCCAAAACATAATTCAATTTCAACAAAGGTTATGGGTTACCTATTAAAAATTTTAATATAATGGAGCTACACTGCCACCTACTGGTTACACTCTTTTAACATCTAAAACAAAGATACAACCAGGTCATTGTATTAAAGCATTAATAAGTTTTTGGGTATTTGGCAATAAAAAATAAAAGGTATAAAAATTTAAAAATTTAAAACAATTTTTAAAAAGTGAATTCCCATTAACATCATTGCGGAACTCGCGGCCGCCATTTTTAATTTTTGCGTGCATACAGGCTAAGACAAGCCTGTATTTTGTTTAGATGACCAATGGGTAGCTGTTGTTGAGGCATGCATTTCATTTGGGTTATCAGTTGGTTTGGAAAAAGGCTCCCTTTGCGGACCACCAACCTGGGAAGCTGGTGTGAAATTCCTGTCCTGGACTTGGGCAGGTGGAAAGTTACGGCCAAGAGTGGGAAACGTGTCTCGTTGTCCCAGGCTAAGGACCCGAGTAGGAAGTTACCTCTCCGGTCAGGTCACAGGAGTGACCAACTGACCTCTATGTAATGGAGCAGTTCCCCACACTGTCCACAAAGTGGGCACTATGTTCCTCTTCCCTTAGCAGGGCTGCGTTGCACCTGTTCATGACAAAAGAAGCTTCCTAGAAGCTCCCACAAAAACAAAAACAAAAACGAAAAAAATCAAGATGGTTATGATGGTAACAACTTCTCATGGGGCATATCTAGCCAGTCTTTAATTAACTGATGGGCATAAGAACTGTAAAAGAAAATTTTATTAAGAGCTAGATATTGAAAAATCTTTAAAGCAGGTTTTCATGCCAGGCCTGGAGAAGGCCAAGAGCTTGGAGGAAGATAGTTATTAAAATCCACTTTGTAAGGTTTGAAGTTTAAAATGGTATACTTAAAAATAACATTTATTTCAGTAGAGATTTATACAGAAATACAAATTAAACCATATAAGTTAATGGACTTGACTTCTCTGAAGTCATAGTCTAGTCATATAGTTTTAAAGAACAAAGTGTATATTGGGTAAAATTTATTTGGCAGGTATTCGACTTTATCCAAGCTTTGTCTACATACTATAGGATATTTTAAGACTTAGTAAAATTTTTAGATTAATTAAATTTGGTTTTGGTGAAAATGGTAATACATTTGAACTAATTGGGAATATAAAATGTTAACTGTTTTATTTATAATCTGTATTGAATTTCCAACAATAACTTTGGGGTTAAGGTATACAAATGGTCTCTATATTTTTCTGTGTTATACAGTGTCACCTTGTAACATTTTTCTCTTACTTGTAGGATAATTTAAAGAAATTAAGTTTAAGTTCACTCCCCAAATAAGTAGCATATAGTCAATGATAAACAATTTGGGTGAATTTAATGAAAACTTATGCCTTGGCTCCTGTTTATGGGTATGTGTAATACAACTTAGGCATCTATAGGTCAAAACATAAAAATTTAAAAAACAAAAAGAGGGAGGTGGTATAATATTCCTTCTGTATTCCAAACCTTTTGATAAATTTTCAATTTTGAGGTCTTGAAACTAACAATGGGAGGAGATTTGTATGCTCCCAGAGGTAAAAACACCAACATAAATGCCTGAAAATGTACAACTTTTGGCTGTGCAGGATGGACTGGGAAATGCCAGCAGACAGGCTGACCCATCTGAACATTAAAGAAAAAGGAACCTCAGATTGCCTGAGTCACAGACACTGAGCATCTCTCTGAATTCTATTTGGGATAACTGTTTATAATGTGCCCTAATGAAGTTTACCTTCCAGATGCTGAGAAACCTTCCTACCTCTCCCCTTTATAGGAAAAAGAAAAACATGATGGTACTGAAGTCATTCCCTAACTGTAAACTAGAGCTAACTGTTATAGTGGTAATTTCTTATAAAATGGGTATAACTACCTTCTTTAATTGACTGATAGACATAGGAACCGTGAAAGGATAATTCTCTATTTAGAGCCAAATATAATAGTAATGTCTTTATAAGTTGTATAATTAAGCAAAATATATTAATACAAGAGAGCTCTGATATCAGCAATGGATTATTCTGCCAGGGAGATGTTGGCTAGGGGATCCAAGCCCCCAAAATTATAAAGGCCTTTAGCCTATAAGTGGGATATCTGCAAGGAGAAAGGCAGTAAGTCCCTGTTGTCGAAGACCTGGTGTAAGCATGAAAAAATGTTTTGAGACATCACTTGCTAATGTACCAGACAGTATTACCAAAGGCCACTAAAGCAATACAGCAAAATATTGGTCTCCTTGAGTCAAGCAAGATTCGTCTGTTAGTATCAGCTACACCTCAACTGTCTGGAGATACTGTGCAACAGTGGCAGTCATGTGTCTATATATATGTGTGTGTGTGTGTGTGTATGTATATATATATATATATCTCCCAAATCTAATTGGCTATTAGCTCTCTCCTTGGAGGAATAATTCATGGCTGATGCCACAAGCTTATGTCCTCTAGTGGTTAGGAGATGATATAAGCCACAATAAGAACTGTCACCCTTTATAAAGAAACCAGTTTGTGGATTAGCATACCATCCAAACATCTGTGTCTATGCTCATAGCTTAGCTTGCCATAATAGTACTGTTTAAATGCCTGTTTAAGTGCCTGTACATCTAATTGCTTGTGTTTTATTAGTAGGATTAAAAAGGTACCCTAGATAATCTGTCAACCCATGAAGGGAAACAACCTGAACAGACTAGAGTCCAAAATGACATCTCCAGAGAAAATAGACTGCTTTGCTTCTCACCCACTTGTGCCCCTTTCCCAAAGCCTAGGGAACAAATTGCGGAAGAGGAGGTGTGGTAGAATGTAAGGGCTGTGGAGAGATTGGGGTGAATCGTGAGATGACAGCAATATAGACTGGAGTCTTATTTGATCAACATGCTTGTGCATACAAGCTTCTCCAACTGGGACTATTAAGAGGAAACCCTTGTGGGATTTTTTCAAATTTGAAGTAGATACTTTGCTAATTGGTTTCATGAATGTTATTAGATTACATTCATGCTATATGCTGTTGACAATCAGCTTTATACTTTTTCATGTTAGGAATATTTGTTGGATGATTACAATTGGCCTTTAATGGGAAATAAAAGTTTCCGAAGTCTGACCTGCCTCCCCACTGCCCTAGCCACTCAAAACAAGCTTGAGCAGCCTAGCTATTCAAGAACTCAAGGTTTCCTTTTGGGGTTGTCTAAGCCTCACCAATTGGGCTCCCCTGCCTCTCGAAGAAAAATTTAAAAAAATAAAAAGAGATGAGATGATGGGTTGAAAACTTTAGTTTAAGATGGGGTGGCATTCTAAGCCAAGGTACCCCCATTGGTGACACCCATGGGGCTGGAGTGTATAGACAAAAAAATTTAGGATTTGGCGCTGAGAAAGTGAGTCATGAGAGATATTTAACATGACATCTTGAATAAAATCTCTCTCTACGATGCCCATAGCCGGGACCGTCAGGGGTGGCGCACAGCCTTTTAATCCTAGCAACTTGGGAGCGCTGCAGAGGTCAGGGGATCTTGTGGATTCAAGAGGCCGAGGCCTGGTCTACAGAGCGAGTATCCAGGACCAGCCTTGGGACAGGGAGATCCCTGTCGTAAAAAGACAACAAAAAAAAAAAAAAACTCCCTCTGGCATATTGAACCTCAACCACGTACACGTAGTATAATTATGGGGGCTGGCGAGACAAGTTCACACGGGTAGCAGCCTCTGATGCTCTGACAGAGGCAGGGGTCGCATTCCGGAAACCCACTCATGGTGGCTAAGAACAGTCTTTTAAGAGCCCAGGCGTGGTGCACAACACCTTAATAATCTAAATACCCAGCTCGTCTCGGAAGGACCAGAGGCAGGCCAGATCCTCTGTGAGTTTCTGGGCCAGCCTGGTCCTAACGGATGGTGAGTTTCCAGCCAACTTATGGGTTTACAACAAGGGAGACACCCCTGTTGTTACTAAAAAAATATAAATAATAGGGGCTGAAAGAAATGGCTCAGTGGTGTAAGAAACACCAATGGCTTCTGGCTCCTAAGAAGCACCAGGAGATGACCTGGGTTTGAAGATCCCCAAGCACCCACCATGGCGGCCGGAGAAACGTCCGAAACTCCATCTCCAGGAGCAACCAAACGGTCCATGGGTCCAGGGACATCCGACCAGCCGACTTTGCTTCGGAACCTCGACAATCATGACACGGTCAACTGCATGCAGACCAGTAATTTTGATACACATACAGAAATAAATAAATAAAATAAAAAAATAAAAATAAAAATTTAACAAAAAAATTTCTCATTTTAATTGAAACCAAAATATCAATATATTGTTAAAAGAGACTTTTAAAACCAGTGGCCCTTAAAAAAAGAACCAATTATCAGAGCAACAATTTTGGTTTTGTTGAAGAACTTTCAAGGCCCCTGTAAATTGCCCTGCTAGAGTCCATCTGATTTTGTTTCCAAAGTTGCTGAATCAAAAAGAAATTTACCTAAAAGTCAAAAGTTTAAAGGCCATGGATTTAGGATCACCAACATGTGCTCAGTAGTGCGTGTCAGCTTGGGTGCGTATGCTGGCACCAGCAGGCAGGTTATGTTGCCCAGGCCAGAGCTCAGACCAATGTGTGAATCCAAGAATTGTGAAAGAATTTTTTAAGGTGAAACACACTGTAAAAAGACAAGATAAAATGAAAGTCAAAACAATCAATTTTCCACATTTTACTGGCGCAACTATATTTTACTCAAGGAAGCTATCTAGGTACTGGGGTTAAGTAAAGATCTTACATCTAAGTTAAGCAATATGCTGAAATAGATTTTGACATTACTCTAAGTGATACAACTTAGGTAGGGTTGGGAGGTCCCACAGTCTACAGCTGGGCGAGTATTGGAATCAAGCTTGCACCTTTAAGAAACACAGATGACAAGAGGAAATCACTGCTCCGGCTCGTTGCACCGAGACTTATCTCCTCCAGTGAAACAGGAAATAACTGTAAACCAGCCCTTACCCCCCCAGCCATCCGCTGTTTCCAGAGCAGGAGAGGGGCACAGAACAAACATTGGACTAGATTAACCAGAGTATCTACAAACAGCTACAAACTGAAAAATGTAACAGCTTCATATTTTGCCTTTGGTCTTTTCTTTTTTTTTTTTTTAATTTTTTAAATTTAATTTATTTATGTGTATGAATGTATTGTCTACATGTAGGTTTGTGCACCCGTGTCGTGCAATGCCGCTGAGGTCAGAAGAGGGCGTCGGATTCCCCTGGAACTGGAGTTCTTCTGGAATTGGAGTAACAGATGGTTCTCAGCCACCATGTGGGTGCTGGGGATCAAACCCGGGTCCTCTGCAAGAGCAGTTGGCACTCAACTGCTAGGCCATCTCTCCAGCCCAGTCTTTTCATGGCAGGACTTTCTTACAGTCAGAGCCGGCCGGGAGGTCACTCTGTAGACTAGGCCGGCCCTGAACTCATAGACATCCGTTTGGATTCAAGGCGTGGGCCACCACCAAGCCTGGAATTTACAAGCTCAATTTGCATCATAGAAGACTGGCCTCTAGACAAGATCTTGGGGGAAGTTTAGCAGACAAAAGGAAACTTCTATATCTACAGAAAAATTTTTGAGGACACTTTTTAAAAACACATTTAGACTGTGGCTGGCTTTTTACAAACTTCCATGCAAGCCAATATTAGTAGATTAATTCCTGGGTGGTTGCCTCTACAACCCAAGCCTGTCTGTGCAAAGGTGCAAATGAGCACCTCTATGGAATGCTTGCTGCAAAAAGCTTGCTTACTCTGCAGGCAGCCTGTCCTTCCAGCCTCTGTGTTCACCACCTGAACTGTGGCCAGAAGGCGGAAACTGGGACCCCAGGCTGCAGGGCAGGTTCCAAGAACATTTAAAAACCTCTAGAAGGCAAATGGATGGGAGAGGAAAGGCTCCTCTCACAATTTCTCTGAATACCCATCACCTGGGAAGGCTGGGGAAGCAACAGATGCCCCCAATCCAGGGAAGCCAAAACAGCACCCATGGGCTGCATAATCATGTCCCGCTGAGTGGGTGAAAACCCACAAGAGAATGCAAGCTTCCCAAAGCCTATCAGAGAAAGGGTCTCCGGCACACAGGCCAAGTCTCCATCAGCGCCATCCACAGGCTTACCACCAGTCAATAGGAGAATTCCCTCTGTGTCCATCCTTAGTCCATGCCTTCACTGACTTGGAGATGCTAAACTTTCTCCATGCCACAACTTGAAACACAACAGCCACAGCAAGCCACAGCGCACAGTCAACAAACACATGCCATACATCACAAAACAATTCTTCCTGGAACATAGCTTCCTTGAAAGTGTTATTTACCATCTTGCAGAGATGCTAGCTTACCAACAGGTCTCCATGCCCCACGTTGGGCGCCATTTGTGGGGATGCCACCGAGATTTGTGGCGGGGCCCACTTAATCCTGGGACCACCCATGTGGAAAATACTCGCAGGAAAGCACACCACGTGTACACAGGTTGAGGTTGAAATGCAGAGAGAGATTTTACTCCAAGATGTCTGCTTAAATATCCATCATGACTCAATTCTCAGGGCCAAATCCTAAGTCTTTTCATCACTACACCCCACCCCATGGGTGTGGCCAAGGAGGTACCATTGGCTTAGAATGCTACCCATCTTAACTAAGTTTTCCCACATGTATATAATCACATAAAATTATTTATATTAAGATGTACAGAAAACCCAAAGTATTTTTAGAACTCCAGAACATTTCCTTATGCCTCTTCCTCTGCATTGCCCCTGTAAATAACAACCATCCATCCATCCATTCTTATTTTTTTGAGACAAGGTCCCTTATAGCCCACCCTGGTCTCCAGTTCACTCTGCCTTGAACTTTTAGTTTTCCTGACTCCATCCTCCAAAGTGCTAAAATTACAGATGTGTGCTCCCAAGTACAGCTTTGTTTCATTGATTTGAGACAGTATTGCTGTGTAGTCTGGCTAATCTGGTACTATGTAGCCCAGGTTTTCACTACCACACCCAATTTATACCGTCTTTACTGACTGGGTTTGTCTTTTATTGTTGTAGTACTAGGGGGTTGAACCTAAGGCCATGGTAGGTGAACACTCTATCACTGAGCTACATCCCCACCCCTCCTTTTAAGTTTTATTTATTTTGAGATAGGGTCACTAAGTCACCCAGGCTGATCTTAAACTCTGTCTGTAGCCTAGTAGGTCTTGAACTTAAGATTCTGCTTCAGTTTCCCGAATGGCTGAGATTACAGGCCTATTCCAGCAGGCCTGACTGCCTTTCTGTTGAATTTCATACAGCGCATTCTTTTGGTTATGGTGATGGCCATGGCTGCTGCCGTATTATTTGTGGCTGTGTTAATTTTTTTAGTTTTGATGAAAAGTAGGGAGATTAAATACACATACATCTAGATGATG
Source organism: Rhizomys pruinosus (assembly GCA_009823505.1). Classification (NCBI taxonomy): domain Eukaryota; kingdom Metazoa; phylum Chordata; class Mammalia; order Rodentia; family Spalacidae; genus Rhizomys; species Rhizomys pruinosus. The sequence goes on from VZQC01011358.1 coordinate 1,342,485, forward strand.
ATGACTCTTTCCTCCTCCTCCCTCCTCCCTCCTCCCCGCTCCCCCTCCCTCCTCCTTCCCCCATCATCATCTCATCATCGTCTTTGAGACATGGTCTCCCTGTAGTTAAGCCTGGAACTAACTAACTAGACCAGTTTGGTCTCCATCTCACAGAGATCCTCTTGCCTTTACCTTCTGAATGCTGGGATTAAAGACATGTGCCACCATGCCCAGCCAGGCTGGTCTTTTAAAAAATATTTTGTTATTATTATTTTCTTGGGGGGGGGTCTTTTTGAGACAGGGCCTCTATGTAGCCCTAGCTGTCCTGGAACTCACTCTGTAAACCAGGCTGGTCTTGAACTCACAAAGATCCACCTGCCTCTGCCTCCCAAGTGCTAGGATTAAAGGTGTGCGCCACCATGCCTGGCTTGTTATTATTTTTTAAATTGTGTGTACATGTACGTGCATGTGAGTGCAGGTGCCCTCAAAGCCGGAGACATTGGATTCCCCTGGAGATATAGTTGCCAGGTGGTTGTGAGCTGCCTGATGTTGGTACTGGGAATCAAACTCTGGTCCTCTGCAAGAACAGCACATTCTCTTAACCCCAGACATCTTTCCAGCCCATTGGGCTGGTCTTGAACTCATGATCTCAGTGATCCTTCTACTTTGGCCTCCTGAGTAGCCAGGGCTTCATTCTTAAAAAAAAAATTAAGCCAGGCGTGGTGGCGCACGCCTTTAATCCTAGCACTTGGGAGGCAGAGGCAGGTGGATCTTTGAATTAAATGCCAGGTTAACAGAGTTCCAGGACAACCGAGGCTACAGGGAAACCCTGTCTCGAAAAGACCAAGAGGTTAGAAGGCACTGGATCCCCTGGAACTGGAGTTACAGTTGCTAGCCACCATGTGAGTACTGGGAATTGAACCTGTGTCCAATTCTCTTAACTGCTGAGCCATCTGTCTAGCCCTAGGACTTCATTCTTAATGAGAGGATGAGCAGTAGTGGATCAGATATGAATTGTATGGATGCTTGAAAAGTGAGATCCTGCAGTAGAAATGATAATATACCCCAAGGAAGATTGTGAGAGTTATTTACTAAGTTCCCATTTATTTGTATCAAGTTGACCTTATTGTACGAATCTTCTCATTTAGTATGCTTAAGGGCCGGGGATGTAGCTCAGTGAGGCAGCACTTGCCTAGCATATGTACATGTGGGAGACCTTAGGTTCAACCTCCAGTACCCCTTCCCAAATAAAAATAAAAAGGAACTCCACTGGGAACTTAAAAGGTTGATTCTCCAACCTAAGAGTTAGACTGAAGAGAAAAAGTAGATATGACTTCTTTTTTAAAAAAAATACTTCCCTCGCTGCATCCCTACCCTGCTGCCTTGGCCACGTATAAGCTTGTGCTGATCCGGCATGGTGAGAGCGCATGGAACCTGGAAAACTGATTCAGCGGCTGGTACGATGAGACCTGAGCCCGGCAGGCCACGAGGAGGTGAAGCGTGGCAGGCAGGCGCTGCAAGATGCTGGCTACGAATTTGACATCTACTTCACCTCAGTGCAGAAGAGGGCAATTCAGACTCTCTGGACAGTGCTGGATGCCATTGACCAGATGTGGCTGCCAGTGGTGAGGACCTTGCACCACAGTGAGAGGCACTATGGGGATCTGGCTGGCCTCAATAAAGCGGAAACTGCTGCCAAGCATGGTGAGGCACAAGTGAAGATCTGGAGGCGCTCCTATGATGTCCCACCACCTCCGCTGGAGCCAGATCATCTTTTCTACAGCAACATCAGTAAGGATCGCAGGTATGCAGACCTTACTGAGGATCAGCTACCTCCTGTGAGAGCCTGAAGGACACTATTGCCAGAGCACTGCCCTTCTGGAATGAAGAAATTGTCCCCCAGATCAAGGAGGGGAAAAGGGTCCTGATCGCTGCACATGGAGGGTCTCTCTGAAGAGGCCATCATGGAGCTGAACCTGCCAACTGGTATTCCCATTGTCTATGAATTGGACAAGAACTTGAAGCCCATCAAGCCTATGCAGTTCCTGGGAGATGAAGAGACTGTGCGTAAAGCCATGGAAGCTGTGGCTGCTCAGGGTAAGGTCAAGAAGTGAAGGCGAGCAGGCAGAACTACCACCCCCAAGAACACCCTCACTCCGTTCGTGCCTCCTGCACCTTTCCCATATACTTGTCACACTGACTACATCTTTAGAATCTTAAGTTGTAGCTGCAGATGGGGGACTGGTGGCTCCTATTTTCATTATTTTATCCCTGCATCCATTTGCTTCATAGAATCCTGTCAGAATGGTTGCCGGGTGTGGTGGCGCACGCCTTTAATCCTAGCACTCGGGAGGCAGAGGCAGGCGGATCTCTGTGAGTTCAAGGCCAGCCTGGTCTACAAAGCGAGCTCCAGGCCAGCTGGGACTAAAGGGAGATCCTGTCTCAAAAAAGACCAAAAATTTTTTTTCATTTTTTATTTTATGCACATTGCTTGCATGTGTGTAAGTACACCACAGAAGTTAGAAGGGGGTGTCAGATCCCCTGGAACTGGAGTTACAGACTGTTGTTAGTCACCATGTGGGAGATGGGAATTGAATCCAGGTCCTCTGCAAGAGCAGTCGGTGCTCTTAACCGCTAGGGTATCTCTCCAGCCCCGACTCCCATTTTCTGTATCACACTGTAGCAATTAGTCATTCTTTCTGTTCTTGACCTGCTAGAACAATGTCCATTCTCTTTGGGGGGGGGGGATTTGAGACAGGGTCTCCCTGTAACCCCAGCTAGCCTAGAACTCAGAGTGTAGACCAGGCTGATCTTGAACTCAACAGAGATCCACCTGCTTCTGCCTCCTGAGTACTGGGATTAAATGCGTGTGCCACCATGCCCACTGACAATGTCCTATCTTATTTTCTCTCATCATATATAAACGCTAGGTTTTTATAGAAAAACGATAATGTTGGCCATTAGCATACACTGAAGTGAAATCACCAGTATGGAAAACCTGACATCCAGGGGGGTCAGAGGAACTGCAGCATAGGTTTTGAGGTACTATGGGATCATAGATTGCCAGTAGCCTACTTCTAAGTGTAGCTCAGCCCTCTTTCTACCTTTTTTTTTTTTTTTTTCTCCTTTTGAACCAGGGTCTCCCTGTAGTCCTATCTGTCCTGGAATTTACTATATAGACCAGGCTGGCCTTGAACTCACAGATATCCACTTGCTTCTACCTCCAGAGTGTGTGGTGGGATTAAAGGCGTGTATTTATATTTGTGCGTGCGCGTGTGTGTGTGTGTGTGTGTGCGTGCGTGCGTGCGTGCGTGTGTGCGTGTGCACGCCCTGATATGTGTGTGGGTGGAAGACAGGTTGGCAGCAAGTGCCTTTCTCAATTGTTCTTCACCTTATTTTTGAGATAGGGCCTCTCTGAACCTGGAGCTCACTAATTCATCAGGCTGGTTGGCCAATAAGCTCCAGATATCTGGGGTGCTGGGGTCTTACTGGTTTTTTTTTTTTTTATGTGGGTGCTGGGGATTGAACTCAGGTCCTCATAGTTGCATTGGCAGCAATCAGCAACTGAACTGTCTCCTCAGCCCTTACTTTTTTTTTTTTAATTTTATTTATTTCTGTATGTGTATGTATGTATTATCTGCATGCAGGTCTGTGCACCCGTGTCGTGCAATGCCGCGGAGGTCAGAAGAGGGTGTTGGATTCCCCCGGAACTGGAGTTCTCCTGGAATTGGAGTTTCGGACGGTTCTCGGCCACCATGTGGGTGCTGGGGATCGAACCCGGGTCCTCTGCAAGAGCGGTCGGCGCTCTTAACCGCTAGGCTATCTCTCCAGCCCCAGCCCTTACTTTTTGAGACAGGGTCTCATGCTGGGCCTGAATTCACTCTATATCCCAATAAGGCCTGAACACGAAGCCCACCTGTCTGTCTCATATTCCCATGTAGCTAGGATTACAGGCATGTACCAGTTGGCTGGGCCCTATTCTACTCAATGAACTCCCTTACATCCAGTTCCAACAGTGGGACATTACAGTCTTTTTCATCATAGTGTCCCATCTGCTTAACTGCATCCTGTATTGGTATTCATTTTAATCCTCATCCCTCTTTCCTTCCATCCTTTCCTCCCTTATTTCCTCTCTCTCTTTCCCTTCTTCCATCTCTCTTTCTTTCTCCTCCCTTCCCCCTTCCCCCTTCCCCCTTTTCCTTCCTCTGACTCCAAGTCTATGTCTATATCTCTCAATTTTTGGGTGCTCAACTTGTACTTCATGCAAGTGCTCTACCATTGGGCTATCTTCCCAACTCCTTGTTCTCTATTTTCAAGCAAATTCCAAATATCACAAAACTTCATTTATATGTGTATATGTTTTTGTACACACACACACATACATATATATATATATATTATATATATGCTAAGGACCTTCCTTCCCCAAGGGCTTTGTTGTTGTTAAAAGATTTATTTGGGTTTGGAAAGATGGTTCAGCAGTTAAGAATGCTTGCTCCTCTTCCAAAGGACTGGAATTTGGTTCCCATCAACTGTATCAGGCAGCTCACAACTGCCTGTAATTCCAGTTCCAGGGGATCCATCACCCTCTTCTCGTCTCTGAGGACACATATGGCGCACCCTCAGATACACATACTTTCACATAAAAAATATTTATTTTATTTTTTTTGACTGTTTTGCCTGCATGCATGTATGTGTACCACATGTGTGCCTGAGTAGAGTTACAGGTGGTTGCAAGCTACCCAACATGGATGTTGGGAGTCAGACCTCTGTCCTTTGCAAGAGCAAGTGCTCTTAACCACTGTGTCATTTTTCCAGCTCCCCGAAGATTTTTAAAATAAAAGCAAAGTGGATTGGAGAGATGGCTTGCCTATGAAGAACACTTGCTGTTCTTCCAGAGGACCCTGTTTGAATTCCCAGCACCTACATGGCAACTAACTGTCTCTAACTCCAGTTCCAGGGGATCTGACACCCTCTGTAGTGCTTACATACATGCAGGCAAAATGCTCATACACATAAAATAATAATTATATATATATTTATTTAGATCAGGCTGGCTTGAACTCAGAGATGTGCCTGCCTCTGCCTTTCGAGTGTGTGCTGGGATTAAAAGTGTGGGCCACCATGCCTAGCTCAAAAATAATAAAATATTTTTTAAAAAACACCTTCAGTTTGGTCTCACAAGATGGCTTATTGGGGAAAGGTGTCTGCTGCTAAGCCTAATGACCAGAATTTAATTCATAGATCCCTATGTGCAGGAAGGAGAGAGCCATAGCATTTGTGTGTTGCACACAAAATGATAAAATGTAATAAAAGCCCTGTGATTTTAAATTAAGAATCCCCTGCAAATTTAATATGACAAAATTAATAGAAATGAATCAGAACCTAGTTGATCAAATTTCTTTTTTTTATTGATTAAAAAAATTTTTTTTTACCAAAATTATGACATCTGAAATTTTTTTAAATTTTATTTATTTTGTATGTGTATGAATGTACTGTCTGCATGTAGGTCTGTGCACCCATGTCGTGCAGTGCCATGGAGGTCAGAAGAGGGTGTCAGATTTCCCTGGAACTGGAGTTAAAGACCATTCTCAGCCACCCTGTGGGTGCTGAGGATCGAATCCGGGTCCTCTGCAAGAGCAGTTGGCACTCTTAACTGCTAGGCCATCTCTTCAGCCCTGGTTGCTCAAATTTCACTTGTCTTACTAATATAAGTTTTTTAAAATGTGTGTATGTACATTCATACACATACAGAAATAAATAAAATTTAAAAAAATGTGTGTATGTATGTGCTAGAGTGCATATCGGAGGTCAGTTTTCAGAAGACAGTTCTTTCTACTGTGTGGGTTCTGGGGATTAAATTCAGGTCGTCAAGTAAGCGAGCACTGTTTCTGGCTTAAATGGCCCCATAATGTAATCATTTTGGGGGGAGGTTTATTTGAATCAGGAACCAATCAAGGTCCGTACATTGGAAGAATCTTTTCATTGGAATAGCTCAGTGATTAAGAGCATGCAATTGCTCTTGCAGAGGACCTGGGCTTAGTTCCCAGCACAGGCTGGCTTCCAACCACTTGTAACTCCAGTTCCAGAGGATTTGGCACCCTCTTTTGGCCTTCATGGGCACTAGGCATGCACATGGTGCACATTCATAGATGTAGGTAAAACAGTCATACACATAAAAATAATCTTTCTTTAGGGGCTGGAGAGATGGCCTAGTGGTTAAGAGCACCGACCGCTCTTACGAGGACCCGGGTTTGATCCCCAGCACCCACATGGCGGCTGAGAACCGTCTGAAACTCCAATTCCAGGAGAACTCCAGTTCCACGGGAGTCCGACACCCTCTTCTGACCTCTGCAGCATTGCACGACATGGGTGCACAGACTTGCATGCAGACAGTCCATTCATACACATACAGAAATAAATAAATGCTGGGCGTGGTGGCGCCTTTAATCCTAGCACTTGGGAGGCAGAGGCATTCGGATCTCTGTGAGTTCAGGGCCAGCTGGTCTACAGAGTGAGTTCCCGGACAGCCAGAGCTATAGGGAGACCCTGTCTCAAAAAGACAAAAAAAAAAAAAACTTTCTTTAAAAAAAAAATTTTTTGGGGGAGGGGGTCTTTTCAAGACAGGGTTTCCCTGTAGCCCCAGCTGTCCTGGAACTCACTCTGTAGACCAGGCTGGCCTTGAACTCCTGCCTCTGCCTCTCAAATGCTAGGATTAAAGGCATGCGCCACCACGCCGGGCCAAAAAAGAATCTTTTTATCCATAAGTCCTCTCCATCTTTTTTTTTTTTTTTACCTCTCCTTTAAAAAATATGCAAGATTGTTTTAGTTACCTGTTATGCTGCTCATTTTTTTTTTCTTTATGTATTTGAATGTACTGTCTGTATGCAGGTCTGTGTACCCGTGTCGTGCAGTGCCGCGGAGGTCAGAAGAGGGCATCGGATTCCCCTGGAACTGGAGTTAAAGATGGTTCTCAGCCGCCATGTGGGTGTTGGGGATTGAACCCGGGTCCTCTGCAAGAGCAGTCGGCGCTCTTAACCGCTAGGCCATCTCTCTAGCCCTATTCTGCTCATTTTTAACATATTGAACTACAGCTTTAAAATTTTTTATCATATTTTATTTATATGTATGTGGAGGGATACATGCTGTTCAGAGGACAACTTGGGGAGTTGGCTCACTACTAACATCATGACATCATGTGGGTCACAGGGCCTGAACTCAGATAGTTAGTTAAGCTTGGCAGTAAGTGCTTTTAGTCAGTTGAGCCCTCTTTGTATTTTTGAGACGGTCTCCCAGCTAGCCTGGAACTCACTCTGTAGACCAGGTACCAGGTTGGCCTTGAACTCACAGAGATCTGCCTACCTCTGCCTCCCAAGTGCTAGGATTAAAGGCATGCGCCACCACGCCCGGCTTAAAGATGGTTCTTAGCTGCCATGTGGGTGCTGGGAATCGAACCTGGGTCCTCTGCAAGAGTAGTCGGTAGTCTTAACCACTGAGCCATCTCTCCAGCCCCACAGTTGAACCCTCTTGCTGGCCCTTTTATTACATGTTTGTAGTCTCAGAATCTGGACATGTGTGTGCTATATCCCTAGCCCCCCTTATTTTATTTCTTGTAAAAAAATTTTTTTTTAATTCCACATATGTGCACATAAGTGTAGGTGCTGTGGAAGCCAGAGGTGAGGAGCTGGAATTCACAGGTGACTGTGAACCACCCTACTTAGGTGCTGGGAATTGAACTCAGGCCCCTGGAAGATCAGTATGTGCTCTTAAGTGCTGAGCCATCTTTCCAGCCTATTTTATTTTATTTTAATTTTATTATTTATTAATATTATTTTTATTTTTTATTTTATTTTTTTATTTTATTTGAGATAGAGTCTTGCTGTATCATCCTAGACCAGCCTCAAACTTGTGATCCTTCTACTTCAGCTTTCTAAATTTTGGATTACAGGTTTGTATCAACATACCTGGCTTAAGAGTAAAAGAGAACCTGAGAGGGAAAGAGAGAGCAAGTATAGTTGTACACATAGACAGACACATACTAGGAAGAAAGAGGTGAAGAAAGAGGTGTTTTATTTTTTTTAAATTTTTTAAATATTTTTTAAATTTTATTTTCTATGTGTATGAATGTACTGTCTGCATGTAGGTTTGTGCACCCGTGTCGTGCAATGCCGTGGAGGTCAGAAGAGGATGTCGGATTCCTCTGGAACTGGAGTTTTCCTGGAATTAGAGTTGCAGACGGTTCTCGGCTGCCATGTGGGTGCTGGGGATCGAACCCAGGTCCTCTGCAAGAGCACTCAGTGCTCTTAACTGCTAGGCTATCTCTTCAGCCCCCGTAAGAGGTGTTTTATAACTTGACCTAGGACTTGATGTTTCAAAATGGTTATTATATTTTTTTCATTAGAAGCGGTATGCACTCAAGGGAGGAGCCTGTATGATACTGGGAATAGCAAGTGCTGGGAACATTTTAAAAGACTGTTCACCTCCTATAGGTGAATTCTGGAGTTCATATCAATATTTGCCTTTTTACTGCATAATCAATGTTAGAAGGGACAAAAGGCCTCCCAATGTTTGCATTTCATTTGTTTCTGTGTAATAGCTGTTATTAAGTAGTTTGCCTCTATGATGCATTGAGAAGTTTTGTGTTTATGTATGTCAGTAACCCAATTTAGCTGTCAAGAATCATAGTTAGGATTGGTTGATTGTCTTCAAGCTCTTTCACTTTGGTCAAGGAATGTGCCAGTTGTCATGTCTTTAAAAATTATAGACTATAGGGGACCGGAGAGACGGCTCAGTGGTTAAGAGCGCCAACTGCTCTTGCAAAGGACCCAGGTTCAATTGCCAGCACCCACTTGGCGGCTAAGAACTGTCTTTAAGCCAGGCGTGGTGGCACATGCCTTTAATACCAGCACTCGGGAGGCAGAGGCAGGTGGATCTCTGTGAGTTCAAGGCCAGCCTGGTCTACATAGTGAGTTCAAGGCCAGCCTGGTCTACATAGTGAGTTCCAGGCCAGCTGGGACTAAAGGGAGACCCTGTCTCAAAAGGACAACAACAACAAAAAATTATAGACTATATCACACGACACCAGGCTTTGGAGGTACAAAAGCAATACAGAAGAATAAGAAGAAAAAGACAGTCATAGTCATACTACACGAAGAAAGCAGGGGAGGTTCCTCTGACCTGGCCATCCTCCTGCCCTTTCAGATGCTGCTTGGTTACACCTCTGCTCCCACTTACCCTCCTCTCTCAGTATGTCTTTAAAATTGTTTCTACTTGGGGCTGGAGAGATGGCCTAGTGGTTAAGAGCACCAACTGCTCTTGCAGAGGACCCGGGTTCGATCCCCAGCACCTACATGGCGGCCGAGAACCATCTGTAACTCCAGTTCCAGGAGAACTCCAGTTCCAGGGGAATCCGACACCCTCTTCTGACCTCCTCGGCATTGCATGACACAGGTGCACAGACCTACATGCAGACAGTACATTCATACACATAAAAAAGAAATAAAATTTAAAAAATCTTAAAAAAAATGTTTCTACTGCAAGTGTACAAATTAATTTCTCAGGGTTTCTTTTTCCAAAGACTTCCTGATGTTCCTAGACAAAGGGAGAGAGTTAACTGTGTAAGGTTTAATCAGGGTGGGAATGTAAAGAAAACTTTGTGTTAGGCCACATGTACTTAGGCACTTAATGTCTGTTGTTATGCTGCCCTTATAGCAGCCTCATGAAGTTTATGTATGATTTCTGAATACAGTTGAAAAAAACGAGGTGGCAAGGTTTATTATTTTATTTATTTATTTTTTAATTTTATTTTTTTATGTGTATGAATGTACTGTCTGCATGTAGGTCTGTGCACCCGTGTCGTGCAATGCCGCAGAGGTCAGAAGAGGGTCTCGGAATCCCCTGGAACTGGAGTTCTCCTGGAACTGGAGTTTCAGATGGTTCTCAGCCGCCATGTGGGTGCTGGGGATCGAACCCGGGTCCTCCGCAAGAGCAGTCAGCACTCTTAACTGCTAGGCCATCTCTCCAGCCCCAAAATTTTATTTATTTTTTATGTGTATGAATGTACTGTCTGCATGTAGGTTGGTGCACCTGTGTCATGCAATGATACAACAAGGATTTCTGATAGCAACAAGGATTTCTGTAAAAGCTTTTTTTTGGTGGGTCTTCCAGTGTAGTAAGAGAGATGAGATGTATGTATAAGCAAAAAACATTTAGATTGATATTATGGACACTTAGGAATTAATCCAAAGAAAGTTGCATTTTAAGCTGAGTGTGAGAGTAAAATCATTTGAAACTTTTGGGTGACTCAGGACTACTCAGACTTGGAGTTTATAACTGACTGTACTAGATTAGTGCCCATGCCCCTTGGTTTTAAATAAAACCAAGCAAAAGCCTTTCCTCCCTTTTCCCTTCTCCCTTCCCTGTCTTGGATTTCCTTGGCCTAGTGAACCAACCTTCCTTCTAGAAGAACTCTACTTCTGACTCAAGTGGCATAACACTCACTGTCCTAATCCTCCTCCCACTTCTCTGATGTTTTTATAGGCTCATCCTCCTTTCTGTGGCTATTAAATGTTTACTCTCCCAGGCCACATAGTAGACATTCTCCCTGGGTGATCTCAGTCCACCTCCTTTGCTTTATGGACATGAGTCATACATTTATGTCTCTAGCTTACATCATTCCTCTGAGATATAGACCCATCTGTTGTCCATGCACTGTTCTCAACACTGGGGATACAGTGATGAACTAGACAGAAGTAGAGGTGGTTAATAGAGGGGAGAGACAAATAATAAAATAAGCTGGGTGTGGTGGCACATGCCTTTAATCCTAGCACTTGGGAGGCAGAGGCAGGTGGATCTCTGTGAGTTCAAGGCCAGCCTGGTCTGCAGAGCAAGCTCCAGGTCAGCTGGGACTAAACGGAGACCCTGTGTCAAAAAGAGAATAAAATAAAATAATAAAATAAATAAAATAAAATATAAAAAATAAAAAAAATAAATAAAATATAATATAAAATAAAAAATAAAAATAAATAAAAAATAAAATAAATAAAATAAAAAATAAAATAAAAGCAAAATAGCAGGGTTAAGTGCTAAAATGAGCATAAAGTGTGGTGATATATTAGATAGAAGTTGAGAGCTACTTTATGTTGGCTGGTCCAAGCTTTATTGAGGTGGTAAAATTTATACTGACAGGGGCTGGAGAGATGGCTCAGTGGTTAAGAGCACTGTATTAGTCACTTTTCTGTTGCTGTGATAAAACACCATGACCAAAGGAACTTATAAGAGGAAGAGTTTATTTGAGCTTACCATTGATGGTTCCAGGGAATTAGAGTCCATTGTGGCAGGAGGCATGGCGGCTGGAGCTAGAGCAGCAAGCCGAGGGTCACATCTCGCAATGAGCACAGGAAGCAGAGAGAGCGATTGGAGATTGCGAGGCTTGTTAAACTCACTAAGCCTGCCTCCAGTGACATACTTCCTCTAGCACAGCCACACCTTCTAAGACCTCCAAGAACAGTGCCACCAACTGGAGACAAAATGTCTGAATGCTTAAAGCCTATGGGGGACACTCATTCAAACAACCACATTCCACTCCCTGGCCCCCATAGGCTCCTGTCCATATAAAATGCAAAATGCATTTAGTCCAACCTAAAAAGTCCCCATAGTCTTTACCAGTTTCAATGCCTTCAAAAGTCTACAGTCCAAAGTCTCTTCTGAGACTCAGGCCAATCTCCTAAACTGTAAGCTCCTGTAAAATCAAAGACAAATTACATACTCCCAATGTACAGTGGAACTGAATACACATTCCCATTCCAAAAGGGAGGAATAGAGGCATATGAGGAAATACTGGACCAAAACAAGACCGAAAACCTGCAGGGCAAACACCAAGTCCAGTAGCTCCATGTGCGACTTCTGGGACTTGACTTCCAAAGGGCTTAGATGGCTCAGCTCTTCCAGCTTTGCTTGCAACATACGTCTCTTTCTTAGGCTGGTACCACTCCCTATATGCAGCTCTGCTTGGCAAATATCTCACAGGTCTGGCATCTCGAATGTCTTCTTGGGGTCTCCGCTGCCAACCAGACTTCACATTCACAGCTTCACACAATGGCCTATCAGGGCCTTCTTTATGCAGGGACACCCCTGCTGCGCTCTGCCTGACCTTGGCAGTTAGTTCTCTGAAACCGTGGAGGAAGAACTGAAGCCCTTCACTCTTGCAAACTTCATGCCTCTAAAGCCAGCACCATGTGAGTGAAACTGCCGAGTTTGGCTGCAAGTTTGGGATGGACCCTGGCCTATTTCAACCACATTTGCAACTTTTCTCTGCCCTGAACTTGGAGCAGAAAACCCTTTCAGTATTTTCCTTTCAAAAGTGTGAGGATTAGCTGGGTGTAGTCTTGCCCTGAAGGTACTATTTCTGTTGTTTACTTGTAAATCTCGAGGCCCTTCCTTAATCACTTTAATATTACTTTTTCCATTTACTTGTAAGTAGCGAGGCCTCTCCTTAATCACTTTAATCTCCTTATCATAAGGAAACTCTCCACATGTCTTGGCACCACCTTTAATCTTCCTAGTGGGGTTTTCAGATCCAAACTGTACATTCTGCATTTCTTTCTGCTCCATCTACTCTTCTTCACCATAGATCTGTACAATATTCATTAATAGCCTTGCCACCATTTCTACATTAGGCTGTCTTGAAATATCCTCTGCCAAAGACATGAGTCCATTGCTTTTCAACTTAGCATTAGGCAAGCATTTGGGCTGTGGGCAAACAGCTGCCAGAGTCTTTATCAAAATATCCCAGTTGCTGCCTAAGTCTTTATTTTCCTCTGGAACTACATTTTTTTGCAGCAATGCTTTCTTCTAGGCTTCTACTAGAATGGCCTGTTAAGCTCTGCTTACAGTAGTCAACAGCTTTTCTAGCCCAAAGTTCCAAAGTCTTCCACATTTCTCCAAACATCTACATGGTCAGGTTCTTCACAGCCAACACCCCACTCCTGGTACCAAATTACTGTATTAGTCACTTTTCTGTTGCTGTGATAAAACACTATGACCAAAGGAACTTATAAGAGGAAGAGTTTATTTGAACTTACGATTGACGGTTCCAGGGAATTGGAGTCCATTGTGGCAGGAGGCATGGAGGCTGGAGATGGAGCAGCAAGCCGAGGCTTGGCGGCTGGAGCTGGAGCTGGAGCAGCAAGCCCAGGGTCACATTTCGCAATGAGCACAGGAAGCAGAGAGGGCGACTGGAGACTGCGAGGGTTGTTAAACTCACTAAGCCTGCCACCAGTGACATACTTCCTCTAGCACAGCCACACCTTCTAAGACCTCCAAGAACATTGCCACCAACTGGAGACAAAATGTCTGAATGCTTAAAGCCTATGGGGGACACTCATTCAAACCACCACAAGCACCGACTACTCTTGCAGAGGACCCGGGTTCAATTCTCAGCACCCACATGGCGGCTAAGAACCATCTTTAACTCCAGTTCCAGGGGAATCCGACGCCCTCTTCTGACCTCCGCGGCATTGCATGACGCGGGTGCACCAACCTACATGCAGACAGTACACTCATACACATAAAAAATAATTAAAAAATAAAAAAAATTTATACTGACATTTGAATGACCAAAAGGAATCAGCTACACAAAGGGAAGAGGAAACAGCTGATGCAAAGGTCCTGGGGTAGAAATGAGTGCAAGATATACATGAAACAGGAAGTGAGGAGAGAACTGGTAGGAAATTAGATCAGAAAGGAAGGTTAGGGGTTAGATCTTATAGGGCCTTCATAAGCTGGGGCTGAATATTTTGGGTTAATCTACGTGGAATGGACAGAGTACAGTTTTGATATGATTAAAAATTTGGAAATACTGCTGTTTGGAGAATGGTCTATATTAGGACTGCTGGAAATAGAGAGGCTTATGGGGGCTATTACAGTAGGTAGAGTGAGAGTCTGCAATCTTGTATTGTTCCACAGTAGGGAATGTAGAAGACAGAGATCCAAGAAAATTGCAATGTAGAGTTGACGGAACTTCCTCATAGATTTGTACTTGTAGCTGGACGGAAAGAAAAGTCAACATGATTCCAGGTGTGTGGCCTGCATAGACAGGTGAGTGGTGCTGCTGTAACTGGGGTAGGGGATACTAAAGAGGAAAGGGTTTGCAACAGGATGAGTGGAAGGTGGGATACCATGAAGAATACACAAATACGTATGTATGTGGAGAGTTTTTGCTTTGTTTTTTTCAAATGGAAAATTCTAGAATTTTCTCATGATCTCTGGATCAATTGGGAACCTAATGATATTTTTTAGCTGACATGTATACACAAAGTTTGAAATGTACTATTTAAGAGGATGGCTTATCAACTTACAACAGTGTTGCAGAACAAATTTATCTATTTCCTAATCTGCCAGGGACCTCCCTGTAGTGCCATGTGCTTTGTACAATGCTCACTCTAACATGTACTCGGTGGGTTCACCAACACTCTTGTTGATCTAGATCCTGCTTGAGATGAGTCCACTGGCTGTATGTTCCAATGTTGCAGTAAATGCCAGCTTGCTATGCAAGTGTCTAAATGCCTTCACTTTTTGTACTTCTTTTTTTATATGAGTATGTTGCATATAATTTTATAGTATGATTATTCATTACTTTTTATCCTAGACAGAAAAATTATTATTGAAAAGCCAGACTCAGACGAACATTGAATGCTTTCTCTCACATGTGGGATCCAAATTTTTAAAAATATTTTTATCAGCGTTTTATGTATTTTATACATCATTTATCATTCCAATTTAGACTCATTTCCCTTTCCATGTCCCCCCACCCCACCATGAACATGTATGCGTTCTGCCATACGTGTCTTGTATCTTTTCCCGACTCTTCTAAAAGTTTTTCAAAGCAGAGGATTATTGTTTAGGGGAGAATTTTACAGTCTGTTCTTTTTCCCACTTCTTTTGTTGTTCTCTCCAATTTGTATTGCTTCAACATATGCATGTGTGTGTGTGTGTGTGTGTGTGTGTGTGTGTTGTGAAAAGAGCTGCAATAAACTTGGGTATGCATGTATCTCTGTAGTAGGATGTCTTGCGCATATATACTCAGGAGTGGTATGGCTGGGTCAGATGGTAGGCTCATTTTGAGTCTTTTAAGGGTTTTCCACACTGCTTTCTATAATGGTTTACATTCCCCCCAGTAGTGGATGAGTGTTCCCCTTTCCCCCAAACCTCTCCAGCATTTGGTATCATTTGTTTTCTTGATCCTAGCCAGTCTTTTTTTTTTTATGTGTATGAATGTACTGTCTGCATGTAGGTTTGTGCACCCATATGCAATGCCATGGAGGTTAGTAGAGGGCGTCAGATTCCCTTGGAACTGGAGTTAAAGATGATTCTCAGCCACCATGTGGGTGCTGGGGTTCAAACCCAGGTCCTGCAAGAGCAGTCGGCGCTCTTAACCGCTAGGCCATCTCTCCAGCCCCCTAGCCAGTCTTAATGGGAATGAGGTGATATCTTAAAGTGGTTTTATTTTGCATTTCTTGGGGCTGGAGAGATGGCTCAGCGGTTAAGAGCACCAAATGCTCTTGCAGAGGATCTGGGTTTGATTCCCAGCATCCACATGGTGGCTAAGAACCATCTTTAACTCCAGTTCCAGGGGAATCCGACACCCTTTTCTGACCTCCGAGGCATTGCACAACACAGGTGCACCAACCTACCTGCAGATAGTACACTCATACACATTAAAAAAAATTTTTTTTTAAAAGAAGAGATTGGGGGGCTGGAGAGATGGCCTAGTGGTTAAGAGTGCCAACCGCTCTTATGGAGGACCCGGGTTCGATCCCCAGCACCCACATGGCCGAGAACCATCTGAAACTCCAATTCCAGGAGAACTCCAGTTCCAGGGGAATCCGACACCCTCTTCTGACCTCTGTGGCATTGCACGACATGGGTGCACAGACCTGCATGCAGACACTGTACATTCATACACATACATAAATAAATAAAATTAAAAAAAAAAAAAAAGAAGAGATTGGGCCGGGCTTGGTGGCTCATGCCTTTAATCCTAGCACTTGGGAGGCAGAGGCGGGCAGATCTTTGTGAGTTCAAGGCCAGCCTGGTCTACACAGCGAATTCCAGGACAGCTGGGACTACAGGGAGACCCTGTCTTGAAAAGACAATAAAAAAAAGGGATTGGATAATACTAATATTTTAAAAATTTGCATTTCTCAAGAGTTTTGTGAGCTGCTAAAATTTTGCATTTCCTTAATTATTAGCAATGTTGAACACTTTTTAAGATGTTTCTCAGCCATCTTTATTTCCTCACTTGTGAAGTCTTTGTTCAGCTCTTCACTCCATCTTTTGAGTGAGTCATTTGTTTTCTTCTTTGTTTTTTGAGTAGTTTATATATTCTGGAAATCAATGCTCTGTCAGATATATCAACAGTGAAGGTTTCCTCCGACTCCGTAGGTTTTCTCTTCACTTCCCTGATTGTTTCTTTTGCTGTACAGAAGCTTTTGAGTTTAATGAGGTCCCACTTCTTGTCAATTGTCGACCTTATTTCCTGCACAGCTGCTGTCTGATTTAGAAAGTCTTCTCCTACACTTGTCTTGTAGGTTGCTTCCAACATTTCTTCTGTCACCTTCAGAGTTTCAGGTTTCACGTTGAAGTCTTTGATCCATTTGGAGTTGATTTTTGTACAGGGTGAGAGGTAGGGGTTTAATTTTATTCTTCTACAAGTGGTGATCCAGTTTTGCCAACATTTGCTGAAGATGCTGTCTTTTCTCTATTGAGTCTTCTTGGCCCCTTTGTCATATATGAGGTAGCTGAAATTGTTCTGTGCTCAAGTTTGGATCTTCAATTTTGTTTCATTGGTCTACAGGTCTGTTTTTGTGCCAGTACCAGGATGTTTTTTGTTTTTTGTTTTTTTTTAATTTCTGTATGTGTATGAATGTACTGTCTGCAGGCAGGTCTGTGCACCTGTGTTGTGCAATGCTGCGGAGGTCAGAAGAGGGTGTCGGATTCCCCTGGAACTGGAGTTCTCCTGGAATTGGAGTTTCAGACGGTTTTCGGCCGCCATATGGGTACTGGGGATCGAACCCGGGTCCTCTGCAAGAGCGGTCGGTGCTCTTAACTGCTAGGCCATCTCTCCAGCCCCCAGGATGTTTTTATGACTATACCCCTGTAATATAGTTTGAAGTCTGGTATAGTGATCCCCTCTGTATTGCTCTTTTCACTCAGGGTTGCTTTGGCTATTCGGGGTCTTTTGTTTTTCCATATGAATTTGTAAACCCCCAAGTCCATGAAGAAACTCATGGGGATTTTAATTGGGATTGCATTGAATCTGTATATTAGTTTGGGTAGAATGGACATTTTTACTATATTGATTTTTCCAATCCATGAGCATCTTCTGATGTCTTCTTCATTTTCCTTCTTCAGGGGTTAAAAAAAAAAGATCTTTGGTGTCTTTCGTTAGGTTTATCCCTAGGTATTTTATTGTTTTTGAGGCTGTTGTGAGTGGTAAGGTCTTCTTATATTCCTTCTTCATTTGCTTGTTGGTGTAAAGAAAGGCCACATTTTTTAGGTTAATTTTGTATCCCATCACTTTACTGAAACTTTCTTTTCCCCCAAAGCCAATTTTTTAAATTATTTTTTATGCGTATGAATGTACTGTCTGCATGTAGGTTGGTGTACCCATGTCATGCAATGCCACAGATATCAGAAGAGAGCATCGGATTCCCCTGGGACTGGAGTTAAAGATGGTTCTCTTTTCTTTTCTTTTCTTTTCTTTTCTTTTCTTTTCTTTTCTTTTCTTTTCTTTTCTTTTCTTTTCTTTTCTTTTCTTTTCTTTTTTCTTTTCTTTTCTTTTCTTTTTTCTTTTCTCTCTCTCTCTCTCTTTCTTTCGTTTTCTTTTATTTTTATTTTGTTTATTTATGTGTATGAATGTACTGTGCACCCATGTCATGCAGTGCCGCGGAGGTCAGAAGAGGGTGTAGGATTCCCTTGGAACTGGAGTTCTCCTGGAATTGGAGTTACAGACGGTTCTCAGCCGCCATGTGGGTGCTGGGGATCGATCCCGGATCCTCTGCAAGAGCAGTCGGTGGTCTTAACCACTAGGCCATCTCTCCAGCCCTAATTATTTATTTTTTATGAGTATGAATGTGCTGTCTGCATGTAGGTTTGTGCCCCGGCGTCATGCAATGCTGTGGAGGTCAGAAGAGGGTGTCAGATTCCCCTGGAATTGGAGTTTAAAGACGGTTCTCAGCAGCCATGTGGGTGCTGGGGATTGAACCCGGATCCTCTGCAAGAGCAGTTGGCATTTTTAACCACTGAGCCATCTCTCCAGCCCCTCCAAAGCCAATTTTTATTGAAGCTTTGTGCATTTAATACAAAATTTCCAATCAAATCTAGACCACTTGCGCCCTTCCTTGCCCCCCTACTCCACCAGAGCTCATGCATTCTGCCAAACATGTTTTTCATTTTTTTCTCGGTCTCTTTTAAAATTTTTCGATGCAGAAGTTTACTGTTTCAAGCAGTTCACCATTTCAGTCAGTTCTTTGACCCAGTCTTTGTTGTTGTTGTTGTTGTTGTTGTTGTTGACTAAAACTCTTATTACTTTCTAGGAGTTTTTTTTGTGGAGTCTTTAGCATCCCTTAGGTAAGCCATCATATAGTCTGCAAAAAGGGATAGCTTGACTTCCGTCTCTTTTAATTTCCTTTTCTTGCCTATTGCCCTAGCAAGCATCTCAAGCACTATATTGAAGAGGAGTGGTGATAGGGTGCAGCCTTGCTGGGTTCTGCCTTTAAGGGGAATGCTTCTAACTTTTCTCCATTTAGGATGATGTTGGCTATAGATTTCTTGTATATGGGTTTGATTACATTGAGGAATGTTCCCTCCAGTCCAATTCCCTCTGGACTTTAAGCATGAAAGGATGCTGGAATTTTGTTGAAGGCTTTTTCTGGATTAATTGAGATGATCGTATGGTTTTTGTCTTTCAGTCCATTTATGTGTTTTATGATATTTATTAATTTACGTATGTTGAACCATCCCTACACTTCTAGTATGAATCCAACTTGGTCATAATGGATGATCTTTTTGATGTGGGTCTGTATGCGGTTAGCAAATATTTTGTTGAACATTTTTTTTAGTCTATGTTCATTAATGAGATGGGTCTCTAGTTTTTTTTTAAATTTAATTTAATTTAATTTTTTTATGTGTATGAATGTACTGTCTGAATGTAGGTTTGTGCACCCGTGTCATGCAATGCCACGGAGGTCAGAAGATGGCGTCAGATTCCCCTGAAACTGGAGTTATAGACGGTTCTCAGCCGCCATGTGGGTGCCAGGGTTTGAACCCAGGTCCTCTGCAATAGCAGTCAGTGCTCTTAACCACTAGGCCATCTCTCCAGGCTCTCTAGTTTTCTTTTTTGGTTGTATATTTGCCTGGTTTTGGTATTAAAGTGATGCTGGCTTCGTAGAAGGAGTTTGAGAGATTTCCCTCTGTTTCCTTCAGAACAGTTTGAGTAGTAATATTTGTAAGTCCTCTTTAAATGTTTTCTAGTTTGTCAGAATGCATGAGCTCTGGCGGGGTGGTGGAATGGGCGGGAACACGGGTCTAGATTTGTTAAAAAAATAAAAATAAATTTATGTGGAAAAAAAATAAATGTTTTCTAGAATTCTGCCATGAAACCATCTGGGCCTGGACTTTTTTTAGTTGGGAGGTTTTTTTGTTTTTATTACATTTTCAATTTCCTCAAATATTATGGGTCTTTTTAAGCTGTCAATCTCTTCTTGGTTAAGCTTTGTTGATTTCCAGGATTTCAGATATTCATCCATTTCTCTTAGATTTTCAAATTTAGTCGAGTATAGGTTTTTTTTGTTTTTTGTTTTTTTTGGTCTTTTCGAGACAGGGTCTCCCTGTAGCCCCAGCTGTCCTGGAACTCACTCTGTAGATCAGGCTGGCCTTGACTCACTCTGTAGACCAGGCTGGCCTTGAACTTACAAAGATCCGCCTGCCTCTGCCTCCCAAGTGCTAGGATTAAAGGCGTGTGCCACCACGCCTGGCTGAGTATAGGTTTTTGAAGTATTCCCATATGATTGTCTGGATCTTTTTGTTGTCTGTTGTGATGTTTCCCCTTTCACAAGAATTCTATTGATTTGGAGTTGCTCTTTCTTTCTTTTGGTTAACTGGGCTAGAGGTCTGTCTCTCTTTATCCTTTCAAAGAACCAACTTTTGGATTCATTGATTCTTTGTATTGTTTTGTTTCTATTTCATTGATTTCCACTCTGATTTTTGTTATTTCTTCCTATATTTTGAGTTTAGGGTTCTTTTGTTGTTGTCTCTCAAGTGTTTTTAGCTGCAGTGTTAGATCGTTTATTTGTGCTCATTTTTTTTTTTTTTTTTTTAATGTAGGCACACAGGGCTATAAACTTCCCTTTTAGGACTGCTTTTGAAGTATCCCATAGGTTTTGTTGTGTTGTACTGTCATTGTCGTTTAGTTCCAGGAATGCTTTTATTTCTTTATTTCTTCCTTGACCCATTCATCATTCAGAAGTGTGTTGTTTATCTCCATGTATTCTTGTAGATAGTAGGGCTTATCCTGGTCGATATAGAGCTTTATTGCACTGTTGTCTGATAGAAGGCATGAAATTATTTCAATCCTTTTGTATTTGTTGAGGTTTTTTTCTGTGTCTCAGTATGCGGCCAATTTTGGAGAATGTTCTGTGGGGTGCTGAGTAGAAAGTATATTCTCTGGTGTTTGAAATATTCGGTAGATGTCTGTGAGGTCCATTTGGAATATTGTATTGTTCAGTTCAGATGTCTTTTTGTTTATTCTTTGTCCAGTTGACCTATCCAAAGGGCTTAGTGGGGTATTGAAGTCCCCCATTACTAGTGTGCTGGGATTAATCTGTGCCTTAAGATTTTGGAGGATTGTCTTTATAAAGTTTGGTGCACTGGAGTTTGGCGGATATATATTTATGATTGTGAAATTTTTATGGTTAATCCTTTGATAAGGATGTAATGGCCCTCTTTGTCTCTTCTGATTAGTTTTACTTTGAAGTCTATTTTGTCTGATATTAGAATAGCAACTCCTGTTTGCTTTTTGGTACCATTTGCTCTGGATATCTTTCTTTCATCCTTTCACTTTAAGTTGGTGCCTGGACAACTTGAGGGGTGAGATGGGTTTCCTGTAGACAGCTTATAGTTGGATTCTGTTTCCTAATCCATTCTCCCAGTCTGTATCTTTTGATTGGAGAGTTTAGAACATTAATAAATAAGGTTATTATTGGGGCTGGAGAGATGGCCTAGCGGTTAAGAGCACCGACTGCTCTTGCAGAAAGACCCGGGTTCGATCCCCAGCACCCACATGGTAGCTGAGAACCGTCCATAACTCCAATTCCAGGCGATCTCCAGTTCCAGGGGAATCCAACACCCTCTTCTGACCTCCGCGGCATTGCACGACATGGGTTCACAAACCTACATGCAGACAGTACATTCATACACATAAATAAATAATAAAAAATTAAAAAAATAAATAAGGTTATTATTGAGAGATGTGTGCTTCCTTTCACCTTATTTTCTGTTTGCATTCTTGGTCTAGGTTTGTATTTTTGCAGTTATGGTTTTATTAATTTCTCTAGCTGCTTGGGGATAGTTGCTCCTTTCCTCTGTCCTTTGAATTGCTTCGAGTATTTTCTAAAGAGTTGGTTTTTTGGTCATGTATTCTTTCTTTTTTTTTTTTTTTTTTTTTTTTTTTTTTTTTTTTTTNTTCTTTTTTTTTTTTTTTTTCTTCTTTTTTCCAGTTGTTTTCATTTCTTTCTGGCCTTGTTCTCTCCCTTGAGATTTTTGATTTGTTCTTTATATTCCTTCATTTCTTTGAGTATGTCTATGATTGTTCCTTTAAGATCTGTGTCCTTAGTTACCTCCAGGGAGATCCCATTGTTGGAGTCTTCTATAGGGCTGATAGAATTTGGTAGGGATTTATTATTTGCTTTGTTCATGTTGTTGATTTTTCATTGTGCTTTTGACATGTGGATTTGAGTTGTTTGTAATCTGATGCGAGATTCAGTATTTCTTCCTTTTGTTGAAGGCCTGTACCTCTAGGTTGTCTGTGGTGTGGTGGGTTTGCTGTACCTTCTCTGGTGTGTGTGTGGGGGAATGGGGGGATGAGGGGGCAGGATTTGGCCTGCCTGCCAGCAACTGATGGGACTCCACTTTTTGTACTTCTTACGGCAGTAGCTTATGAGCCAATGCTGATCTGTGCAGTTTCCTCCAAGTAGCATTCTTTTAGAACATGTTTAATGCCAACAAGAGAAAAGAATAATGGGGGGGGGGAGAAGAGAGGTTAATCATATGAAAAGTCAGGGCCCTGGCTCCAGGATAGACAGGAAGAGTTGTGTTTCATGTTAAGACTCTTCATTTTAACTAGGGAAAGCAGAGTGCTGGCTTGGTGTTTGATTTGGAGGTAGGAAAATAAGGGTCCGGGTTTGCTTTTTGGTGATAATGTCAGAGGATTATGGTGGTGTGAATGATTTTGGAAAACTTTTCAAAGTGGCAATTTTCTAGAGGAAATGTAGCATGGTTGCTGGCAGCATTGTGATGTGCTTTTGCAGTTTGTGGTGATAAATTTAAAATGGCACCAGTTGATGATGCTGGTGGTTATCTTCTCTGTGACATTTAGGTGATTTCGTATAGGCCCAGAGAGGCTGTTAGTTTGGTTTAGTTGGGGATTGAAATTTTCAGTATATAAAGGGAGAAGGATAAGTGGATTAAAGGTGTTTACAAGGAACTGGTTATGAGGGAAATAACACAAAGAGGGCTTTGTAAAATTATTTGACCTAGCCCTCCTTTATAGGATAGAGATAAGTGTCTGCACATAGAGTTGTAAGGACAAACTTCATTCATAAAAGGTACTTAGAACAGGGGCTGGAGAGATAGCCTAGTGGTTAAGAGCACCGACTGCTCTTGCAGAGGACCCGGGTTCGATCCCCAGCACCCACAGGGCGGCTAAGAACCGTCTGTAACTCCAATCCAGTTCCAGGGGAATCCGAGACCTTCTTCTGACCTCCGCGGCATTGCACGACACGGGTGCACAAACCTACATGCAGACAGTACATTCATACACATACAAAAATAAATAAAATAAAATAAAAAGGTACTTAGAACAAATGGTTACCTGGTACATGGTATGAAGACCAGTGTGTACCTGTTACATCTATAGCTCTTACCATTTCTCCAGGACCTCAATGCTAGCTAGCCTCATAGCTGATCTTCACATCATTCTCCACCCATCTGTTATCCTGAAAGAAAGTGATCTCAGTGATCTCCTACTCCTATTTAATACTAAAGTGACTTTCTGTAATTCTTTAGATAAAGATGCAAATTGATGCTGGGTATGATGGCACAGGCCTTTAATCCCAGCACTGGGAAGGCAGAGAGGCAGGTGCAGGTCAGCTTGGTCTACATAGTGAGCTCCTGTCCACCCACATCTCTATGATAAGATTGTCTCAGAGCAATATCAAACAGCAACAACAACAGGATGCAAATTGATAATTAGGCCCCCTAGGTATGTATGCATGGTGTAGCTCCCTACATACCTCTCCAGCTTCTTTCCTTTTATCTTTTCTCTGGTTTAAATATAGGGTCTCTAGCCCAGGTTGGCCTAGAATTTGCTATGAAACCCAGGTTGGACTCAAAAGTTCTCTTGTGATAGCTTCCTAAATGCGGGGCTTACAGGCTTGAGCCACCATGCTTGGCTGCTTCCATTTTGCCTTTTTAGATCTTCAAACTTTCTTGTTTCCCCTTCAACTTGGAGCATTCTTACTAGAGGGAGCCTGGCTAGACTTGTAGAGTGATTCAGTTGTACTTTTATAATAAATGACAGGGACAGTGTTTCTTTCTGTTGCAGTCTATTGTCAGTGCTGTGGAGACAAAGACAGTTTCTCCTCACTCTTTTACCATTGCTCACTTCAGAGCTTGATATATTACACTATAGGTATTTATTTATTTGATTGATTGATTGATTGAATGAATGAATAAATGAATGAAATGAGTGCTTGCTGTGCAAGAATTAAGATTGACAATTGACAAATGGGACCTCATTAAACTCAAAAGTTTCTGTACATTGAAAGAAACAATCAAGGAAGTGAAGAGAAAACCCACAGAGTGGGCCTTCACCACAGATACATCTGACAAAGCATTGATTTCCAGAATATATACTCAAAAAACACAGAAGAAAGAAAACAAATGACCCACTCAAAAGATGGAGCAAAGAGCTGAACAGAGAATTCACAAGTGAGGAATTATAGATGGCTGAGAAACATCTTAAAAAGTGTTCAACGTTGCTGCTAATTAAGGGAATGCAAATTAAAACCACTTTAAGATATCATCTCCGAAAAGACTGGCTAGGATCAAGAAAACAAATGATACCAAGTGCTGGAGAGGTTGTGGGGAAAGGGGAACACTTATCCACTGCTGGTGGGGATGTAAACTCATACAACCACTATGGAAAGCATTGTGGAGAACCCTTGGAAGACTCAGAATGAACTTGCCACCTGACCCAGTCATACCACTCCTGGGCATGTACCCACAAGACTCATCTTACCACGGAGATACATGCACAGCCATGTTTATTGCAGCTCTCTTCACAATAGCAAGGAGCTGGAACCAACCCACATGCCCCTCAGCTGATGAGTGGATAGAGAAAATGTGGTACATCTACACAATGGAGTTCTATGCAGCAGTAAAGAAAGATGATATCATGAGCTTTGCATGAGCTTAGAAGATAACATGCTGAGTGAAGTAACACAGTTCTGGAAAAACAAATGACGAATGGTATCCCTCATCTGTGGATGCTAGCGCCAATTACCTAATTGTGTGGCAAACTGAGCAACGTTAATGTGATCTGAAAACAACTCTGCTCTTATATTGTGAATCCCTTAAAAAATAAACAAAAATTAAAAAAAAATAAATGAGTGCTCATCAGCTTACATGTTTCTGGTGTTTGGAATGTAGAACAGGACTGGCTTTTCTGTGGGTAAAATTTGAGAGAACTCCCTAAAGTTGATGTAGCAGAGAAGGGAAGCAAAATCTGGAGCAGAAATAACCTGGAGAAGAATCTACCACTTAGCAACTATCTGATCACAGTTACCATGAATATTAATAGGTAATAAATGGCTCTTGTAATTTATTTTCTCTTCCTTTGGGGTCATTATGACTTGTTTTTTTTTTTATCTACATTTGCTATTCTTGCTATAATCCTTAGTCTTTCGTGATAATTATAGACCTTTAAAGGTTAAGGGACCCAGCATGCTCTTCAAATTTAGCCAGTTTTCTTTTCTTTTTCTCTTTTGTGTCTGTTTGTTTTGTTTTGACACAGGGTCCCTTTATGTAGCTCTGGCTGGCTTGCTTGGCTGCTGGGATTAAAGGCACCGTCACACCTGGCTAGTCAACTTTTTTTTTTTTTAATGTGTACGAGTGTACTGTCTACATGTAGGTTGGCGCACCCGTGTCCTGCAATGCCACGGGGGTCAGAAGAGGGCGTTGGATTCCCCTAAAACTGGAGCTAACGATGGTTCTTAGCCACCATGTGGGTGCTGGGAATCGAACCCGGGTCCTCTGCAAGAGCAGTCGGTGCCCTTAACTGCTGAGCCATCTCTCCAGCCCCACTAGTCAACTTTTTTAAAGCAAGGGAACAACTAATGATTTACACATGTAGTTCTCTTGCTAAATCTCACAGTCCTGGGCTAATTGCAAGGAAGCTAGTCTCAATTACAGATTGTTAGACAAAAGCAGCAGAGCCAGGTGGTTCTTTACTAATTTTCTTTTTTTTTTAATTTTTATTTATTTTCATATGTGTATGAATGTACTGTCTGCATGCAGGTTTGTGCACCCGTGTCATGCAATGCCACAGAGGTCAGAAGAGGGTGTCGGATTCCCCTGGAACTGGAGCCAAAGACGGTTTTCAGCCACCATGTGGGTGCTGGGGATCGAACCCGGGTCCTCTGCAAGAGCAGTTGGCGCTCTTAACCGCTAGGCCATCTCTCCAGCCCCAATAAATGTAATTTTTTAAAAAGTAGGTAAAGAAACTTGTCTATAGTCATCCTTTGTTTCTGGGGACAGAGGCCAGGAAACTGAGGATGTGAGAAGTAAATGGTATGTAGGAAAGGAGATGTTGCATCTACCACTGAAATAGGGAGACAGTGTAGATGGTTAAAAGCAAATGGGGGGCTGGAGAGGCACTGACTGCTCTTGCAGAGGACCCGGGTTCAATTCCCAGCACCCACATGCTGGCTAAGAACCGTCTTTAAGCCTGGTGTGGTGGCACATGCCTTTAATCCTAGCACTCGGGAGGCAGAGGCAGGCAGATCTTTGTGTTCAAGGCCAGCCTGGTCTACAGAATGAGTTCCAGGCCAGCTGGGGCTATAGGGAGACCAGAGCTGAGCATGGTGGCCTGGCTTTTAACCCTAGCACTCAGGATTCTGAAACAGGAGGATCTCAAGTTAGAGGTCAGTCTGGACTACATAGTGAGATGTCACCTCCCCTTCAACCCCCCCCCCCCAATTAGGCCCATCTGAAGTTCCTGTTTGTTTGACTTTTGGTATTCCATACTCTTTTGAAGAGAAAACCCCCCTAGGCCTTAGTAACAACACATTTTAAAAAATGATTTATTTTATTTTATGTGTATGAGTGTTTGGCACACATGTAAGTGCACCACATGAGTGCAGTGCCTGTGGAGGCCAGAATAGGGTGTCAGGCCCCCTGAAATTGGAGTTAAGGATGGTTGTTAGCTGCCATGTGGGTGCTAGGAACTGAACCCAGATACTCTGCAGGAGCAGCCAGTGCTCTTAACCACTGAGCCATCTTTCCAGCTTCTGCCCTCATCTTTTAAGTCATTTAGAAAAAACCTATTATCTCTTAGAATGGAAGTGGGCATGTGTTATGGAGTATGTGTATATTTTAAGGACATGTAACTCAGATGCAGGAGACCAGTAGTCTTGGAAGGAGGCCAAAAGGTGGTCTTCTGGGATGATAAGTCATGATTAAAGAAAAGGGGATATTAGAATGTGAGACTATGTCCGAAAGCTTTAGGTTAATACTTAGAAGCCACCTTTTCATTCTTCGTCAAGAGCAAGAGGAAGATTTGACCCAAGTCTTCTACCTCCAGTAATACTTCTCTAACTTCAACAGTAACTTTCAATCAAGTTGGTTGGCTTTTTAGCTTTCTTTTTCTGAAACAGGGTATCTCTGTAGCCCCAGCTGACCTGGAACTCATTAAGTACATCAGGCTGGACTTGAACTCACAGAGATCTGCCTGCCTCTGCCTTCTGAGTGCTGGGATTAAAGGCATGTGCCCCCATGCCTGGTTCAGCTCTCTTATAGAAAGCTGCTCATTTCAAGAGAGTGGTTTGTAGAAGCTCTGCTTTTAGTTCTTGTTGATAGTAGGTGGTTCAGGATCCTTTTGAGAACTGAGTCAAGAAGGCAGTAAAAAAGTCAGAGTAAAGAGAGTCAGCAGAGAAAAGAGGCTTTTTCAGAAACACATCCTGTGTTCACTAAGGAAGCTGTAGGATGTTGGAAAAGTCATTTCATTCCTTAAAACCTAGATTCTTTATCTGTACGGTAGACTAACATTATCATAATTGCCTTCTTATAGAAAACATAATGCCCAACATGTAATAGATACACATCTTATTTTTGGTAGAATTCCAGCTTTACCCTTAAGTCACTGTATGACTTGTCGTCTCCAGGATTCAGTTTTCTTCCTCAAAAGGGCATTTAGCTAGTTGGTTTCTCAGATGCCTCCCAGCTGCAAGATGCTATATACATGTTTAGAGTACTAGGGAATATAGGTTTGCTAATTTAACTAAAGATAGCTTGGCCCTAGGGATCTTATCACCTGGTAATAGGGAAGTTTTTTTTGTTGTTGTTGTTGTTGTTGTTGTTTTTGTTTTAATCTTTTTGAGACAGGGTCTCCTTGTAGCTCTGGCTGTCCTGGAACTCACTATGTAGACCAGGCTGGCCTTGAACTCACAGAGATCCACCTCCCTCTGCCTCCCAAGTGTTAGGATTAAAGGCGTGTGCCACCATGCCTGGGCAAGGGAAGTCTTATAGAGCTTAGTTCCTTCTCCCCTTCACTGCCAGGATACTGACCCAGATCTTACTTTGCCCCTTTTCTGATGCTGCATTATATATGAAAGCCTTTGAGCCTTAGTTTGATTCATGCTTTATATTTTCCTTTCTCTTTGATATTCTTTCCAGGTCAAGAGGCAAGTACCATTGAAAGATAGTGACTTTCCAAGACAGTAAACACTGGGGAACAACCAGAAAGCTTCACAGAAAGCTTACATTACCTAATGGTAAGTATGTTGCACAGTGATGTCTAGCATGCCAATAAAGTTGGGTGATTTCTGAAGACTGTACAATTTTCCACCTCTGTACATGAAGGGAGAAAAGTCAGTCTTGTGGTGACCTGATATGAATCAGACATTAGGCTGAGCATCTAATGTTTCATGTTTTCTCCTTTAAAGTCCACCAACCTGGGTGCTCTTTACAGGCCTGGGTCATATATTTCCTTCTTGTTATCACTGCAAGAAACTGATTAAGAAAGGTTAGATAATTTCTCCAAGTTCACAAAGGTAGCAAATGACATAACTGATTTTCCAAACTAGGTTCTTTTCATTACACTATATTCTTCCCCCTTTGGGAAAGTTGGCCTGAGTTTCTTGGTTGAAGTAGTGCCTGATTAAACCTTTAAGCACTGAAACAGATTTAACCAACTTTTGATCAACAACTAGTTCCTTTTGGCAGCCCTTTCTGGATTTTGTGTGCCAGTTCTTTATGTGTCTGTGAGAAATACCAATTAAAGAGGAGTAGTAGAGCTGAGAGCCTGAGCAGGGACATGGTGGTCTTTGTCACTCCTGGTACAGATAATAGATAGTAGAGAAAGAGTCTCTGGGGAAAGAGAGTCTGGGAAATGGATAGTGGCCATGGAAGTGGCTGGATATAGGAAAGACTCTCAATAATATCTCTCATATCAGCCCACTTATGAAACAGACACCATTAGGATAAAGGAAAGCTCTTCTGAGGTTATGGACAACATAGTCGTGTTCCCAACCTCATAGATCTTATATTCTGGCAAAAAGAGTCAGATAGTAATACTAGTAACAAGATGATTAAATATACTAGGAAGAAAAGTAAAGTATCTTACCTTAGAACTATTCAAAGATGGAGTGAGTGGTCTTGGTGGGAAGTGAATATCCTTTCTGCTGTTAGAAATGTTTGAAGTGAGCCGGGCGTGGTGGTGCGCACGCGCGCGCGCGCGCGCGCGCGCCTTTAATCCTAGCACTTGGGAGGCAGAGGCAGGCGGATCTTTTTGAGTTCAAGGCCAGCCTGGTCTACAGAGTGAGTTCCAGGACAGCTGGGCCTACAGGGAGACCCTGTCTCAAAAAGACAAAAAAAAAAAAAAAAGTTCAAAACTGGGTGTGGTGACACACACCTTTAATCCCAGCACTTGGGAGGCAGAGGCAGGCAGATCTTTCGGAATTCAAGGCCAGCCTGGTCTATAAAGCGAGTTCCAGGATGGCTGGACTACAAGGCAATCCTGTCCTCAAAAACACCAAAAAAAAAAAAAAAAAAGTTTGACGAGGAGTTGGATGACCTCTTACTAGATAACATAACTTGTGCACTGAATGAGAGTGAAGGTCAAATGATTTCTACATCCTTTCTTCCCTCAAGCATCCCTGAATACTGTAGTATTGACCCTGAGATTTGCATGTTCAAAGTGCATGAATTTGTGATGCAGGTATCACGGAAACCCAGAAATTAAATAGAAGCACTTAGGAATTGGTGGTGAGCCATACTCCTTAGAAGGCCTAAGGTTTAAGATGGGTCATTAGAAGTAGCCAGGAGGAAGCTCTTTAAAAAACCAGTGCTCTGATTTTCCTTTGTATCAAGAGACGGCAAACTCTGGTCTGAGGCCCCTTGTCTGATTTTGTAAATAAAGTTTTAATTGAAATCCAGCTATATTTCTTCACTTAGGTGTGGTGTATGGCTGCTTCAGACAACCATGTAGAGTTGAATTGTTGTGACAGACACCCTAGGTCCTCCAAAGCCTAAAACATTTACTTCCAACTAAGTCTTTTTTAAATTTTATTTTTAGTATATATTTTATGTGTATGGTGTACTGTCTGCTGTGTTGGTGGCACCCGTCATGCGTGCTTCGGAGGTCAGAAGAGGGCATTGGATGCCCCTGTACTGGAGTTAAAGATGACGGTTCTTAGCCGCCATGTGGGTCCTGGATCGACCCCGGTCCTTCGCAAGAACAGTTGGCATTCTTAACCACTGAGCTATTTCTCCAGTCCCCAAACTAAGTCTTTACACTTCTGTATCAAACTATAAAGAAAAAGTTTTGCTGACCCCTGCTTTAAGTGACTGCTGGGAATAGGAAATGAATCATGGCTACTATGTTGGGAGAAGGGGCAGGACAGGTTTGATTATGTTCTGTTTCAGACCTTCCTGATCTGCCAGTACAGGAAGAAAAGCCAGTTTCTAAAGTGCTAGATAGGGCCACTTAGAAGTAGGTTCAAGGAGCCGGGCGTGGTGGCGCAACACCTTTAAATCCTAGCACTCGGGAAGGAGAGACAGGGGAGATCATGTGAGTTCGATGGCATCCTCCTGTCATAAGTAAGTTTTAGGATCAGTCTGGGCTATAGGAAGACCCTGTCTCAAAAACAAAAAAAAAAAAAAAAAAAAAAAAAAAAGTAGGTTTAAGGGACTGAGGTTGTAGCTCAGTTGTTAGAGCTTGTATAACATGTCTGGGTTTGATCCCAGTACCACATAAACCGGATATGGTAACATACACCACCTATAGTCCCAGCATTTGGGCATGGAGGCAGGAGGAATCAAAATTTCCAGGTCATTCTTGGGTATACACCAAGTTTGAGACCCTGGGTCAAAAATCAAACAAATGAGGATTTAAGAAGTTTGGGAGAGGGGCTGGAGAGATGGTTCAGCGGTTAAGAGCACTGACTGCTCTTGCAGAGGACCCGGGTTTGATTCCCAGCACCCACATAGTGGCTAAAAACCGTCTTAGGCCGGGCGTGGTGCTGCACACCTTTGATCCCACTTGGGAGGCAGAGGCAGGCAGATCTCTGTGAGTTCCAGGCCAGCTGGGGCTACAGGGAGACCATGTCTCAAGGGAGGGGGGGTTGGGGAGAAATGAGCCCCAAATGAGAGATAATTGATAGGGTTTGTTTGTTTGTTTTTGAGATAGGGTCTCCCTGTAGCCCTGAGCTGGCCTTGAACTCACTATGTAGAACGGGTTGTTGACTTTGAGCTCACAGAGATCCGCCTGTCTTTGTCTCATGAGTGCTAGGATTAAAGGCATGTGCCACTATGCCTGGCACAATTGGTATCTTTCTAATATGAATTGGAGATAATTGTCTTTAAAAAATGGATTGACTAGGTGGTGCATGCCTGTGATCCCAGGACTTGGAACACTGAGGAAGGAAGATTGTGATTTTGAGGCTAGCCTGGGCTGCATAGTGAATTTCAAGACTGCCTGGGTTATAGGGTCAGACACTCGCAAAACATAAAACAACAAAATGTAGGACTAGGTATCATTCCCTGATTGTCTAAGGTTTAGCATGAACAAGTTTCTTCCCAGATGCCACCCTCAGACACAGTTAATTACTATTTCTGATCTCCTAGTGTGCAACTATGGTGGTCAAAGGTGCTAAACAACAAAAGCAGTATAAGAAGATAGAGACAGGTGCGGTCGACACCACTTTAATCCTAGCACTCCAGAGGCAGAGGCAGGTGGATCTCTGCGAGTTCAAGGCCAGCCTGGTCTACATAGTGAGTTCCAGGCCAGCTGGGACTAAAGGAAGACTGTATCTCAAAAAAAGACCAAAAAACAACAAACCAAAAAATAAACCCTAAAAACCCTGGGAGCTAGAGAGATGGCTCAGCAGTTAAGAGCACTGACTGCTCTTCCAGAGGACTTGGGTTTGGTTCCCAGCATCCACAACTCTCAGTAACTCCAGTTCTAGGGGTTCCAATACCCTCTCTGGTCTTGGGCATTGTACATGAAATAAACCTAAATAGGGCTGGAGAGAATGGCTTAGTGGTTAAGAGCACTGACTGCTCTTGCAGAGGACCCAGGTTTGATTCCCAGCACCCACCTGACGGGTAAGAACCGTCTTGGGCCGGGTACACGCCTTTAATCCCAGCACTTGGGAGGCAGAGGCAGGAGGATCTCTGTGAGTTCAAGGCCAGCCTGGTCTACATAGCGAGCTCCAGGCCAGCTGTGACTAAAGGGAGACCCTTTCTCAAAAAGAAAAAAACAAAACAAACAAACACTACCACCACCATCAACAATAAAAATCACCTAAATAAAATGCACCTAAAATAAAAATAGATTAAAAATTTTTTTTTAAAATGTCGAGCTAGCTGGGCGAGAGGCAGAGGCAAGCAGATCTCTGTGAGTTCAAGGCCAGCCTGGTCTACAGATTGAGCTCCAGGGCAGGTGGGGCTATAGGAAAACCCTGTCTTAAAAAGACAAAAAAAAAAAAAAAAACCAAACTGAGTTCTCCTGGAATTGGAGTTTCAGACGGTTCTTCGCCGCCATGTGGGATCAAACCCGGGTCCCTGCAAGAGTGGTCGGCGCTCTTAACTCGCTAGGCATCTCTCCAGCCCATTGGTTTTTTTTTTTTTTTTTGTGTCTTTTTAAGCAGGGTTTTCCTATAGCCCCACCTGCCTGGAGCTCAATCTGTAGACCAGGCTGGCCTTGAACTCACAGAGATCTGCTTGCCTCTGCTCTCGCCCAGCTAGCTCGACATTTTAAAAAAGAAATTTTTAATCTATTTTTATTTTAGGTGCATTTTATTTAGGTAGATTTTTATGTTGATGGTGGTGTGTAGTGTTTGTTTGTTTTGTTTTTTTTTTCTTATTTGAGAAAGGGCTCCCTTTAGTGTGGCCCGTGCCGCGCTGCTCGCTAGTTAGACCGGCTGGCCTTGAACTCACAGAGTCCTCTGCCCTCTGCCTCCCAAAGTGCTGGGATTTAAGGCGTGACCCGGCCCCA
Source organism: Rhizomys pruinosus (assembly GCA_009823505.1). Lineage (NCBI taxonomy): Eukaryota > Metazoa > Chordata > Mammalia > Rodentia > Spalacidae > Rhizomys > Rhizomys pruinosus. Next base: position 1,375,516 of record VZQC01011358.1, read on the forward strand.
GAGACGGTTCTTACCCGTCAGTGGGTGCTGGGAATCAAACCTGGTCCCTCTGCAAGAGCAGTCAGTGCTCTATAACCACTAAGCCATTCTCTCCAGCCCTATTTAGGTTTATTTCATGTACAATGCCCAAGACCAGAGAGGGTATTGGAACCCCTAGAACTGGGTGTTACTGATTGTGGATGCTGGGAACCAAACCCAAGTCCTCTGGAAGAGCAGTCAGTGGCTCTTAACTGCTGAGCCATCTCTCTAGCTCCCCAGGTTTTAGTTTTATTTTTGGTTTGTTGTTTTTTGGTCTTTTTTGAGATCGTCCGTTCCTTTAGTCCCCAGCTGGCCTGGGATCACTCACTATGTAGACCAGGCTGGACTTGAACTCGCAGAGATCCACCTGCCTCTGCCTCTGGGAGTGCTAGGATTAAAGTGGTGTCGACCGCACCTGTCTCTATCTTCTTATACTGCTATTGGTTGTTTACACCTTTGACCACCATAGTTGCACACTAGGAGATCAGAAATAGTAATTAACTGTGTCTGAGGGTGGCATCTGGGAAGAAACTTGTTCATGCTAAACCTTAGACAATCAGGGAATGATACCTAGTCCTACATTTTGTTGTTTTATGTTTTGCGAGTGTCTGACCCTATAACCAAGGCAGTCTGTGAAATTCACACTACTGCAGCCCAGGCTATGCCCAAATCACAATCTTCCATTCCCGAGTGTTCCAAGTCCGGGGATCACAGGCATGCACCACAGTCATCCATTTTTTTACTACTGACGCGGCGAGCTTGTGCCTTCCAGTTCGAGGTGTGTACGGAGTACTCATTTGCCAGGGGTCAGTAGTGGAGACAGTGGCTGTGCAGTGTTCATATGTGAAGGACCTGTGTGCATGCGAACTTTGCGTTGCGGGGGTGTCGTGGGAAGTACCAAGACAGGTCTGCACACGCGATCGTCTTGAGCTCAAAGTCACAACCCGTTTACACTAGGAGTTCAAGGCCATGCTCAGGAGCTAACAGCGGGAGACCATATCTCAAAAACAAACAAAAACAACCTAATCAACTTATCTCTCATTTGGGGCTCATTTCTCCCCAACCCCCCCTCCCCTTGAGACATGGTCTCCTGTAGCCCCAGCTGGCCTTGGAACTCCGAGATCCTGCCTGCCTCTGCCTCCCAAGCGTGGGATCAAAGGTGCCACCACGCCCGGCCTCAACGGTTTTTAGCCACATGTGGGTGCTGGGAACTCAACCCGGGTCCTCTGCACAGAGCAGTCAGTGCTCTTAAATACCGTCTGAAACCATCTCTCCCAGCCACTCTACCCCAAACTTCTTATAAATCTCATTTGTTTGATTTTTGACCCAGTGTCTCAAACTTTGTGTATAACCAAGAATGACCTTGAAATTTGATTCCTCTGCCTCCATGCCAAATGCTGGGACTATAGGTGGTAGTATGTTACCCATATCCGGTTTATGTGGTACTGAGGATCAAACCCAGACATGTATACAAGCTTCTAAAACTGAGGGCTACACCTCATCCCTTAAACCTACTTTTTTTTTTTTTTTTTTTTTTTTTGTTTTTGAACAGGGTCTCCATTAGCCCAGACTGATCCTCAAACCACTTAATAGAGTCAGGATGACCTGAACTCCACATCTAGTTTACTTCCCAAGTGCTAGGATTAAAAAAAAATTTAAAGGTGTGCGCCACCACGCCCGGCTCCTTGAACCTACTTCTAAGTGGCCCTATCTAGCACTTTAGAAACTGGCTTTTCTTCCTGTACTGGCAGATCAGGAAGGTCTGAAACAGAACATAATCAAACCTGTCCTGCCCCTTCTCCCAACATAGTAGCCATGATTCATTTCCTATTCCCAGCAGTCACTTAAAGCAGGGGTCAGCAAAACTTTTTCTTTATAGTTTGATACAGAAGTGTAAAGACTTAGTTTGGGGACTGGAGAAAAGCTCCAGTGGTTGAGAATGCCAACTGTTCTTTGCGAAGGACCGGGGGTCGATTCCCAGGACCCACAGGGCGGTCTAAGAACCGTCCTCTTTCAACTCCAGTTCACAGGGGCATCCAATGCCCTCTTCTGGACCTCCCGAAGCACGGCATGACGCGGGTGCCTCCAACACAGCAGACAGTACACGTCATACAGCATAAAAATAACAATAAATAAAAATATTAAAAAAGACTTAGTTGGAAGTAAATGTTTAGGCTTCGGGAGGACCTAGGGTGTCTGTCACAACAATTCAACTCTACATGGTTGTCTGAAGCAGCCATACACCACACCTAAGTGAAGAAATATAGCTGGATTTCAATTAAAACTTTATTTACAAAATCAGACAGGGTGCCTTGCAGACCAGAGTTTGCCGTCTCTTGATACAAAGGAAAATCAGAGCACTGGTTTTTTAAAGAGCTTCCTCCTGGCTACTTCTAATGACCCATCTTAAACCTTAGGCCTTCTAAGGAGTATGGCTCACCACCAATTCCTAGTGCTTCTATCTTCTAATTTCTCTCTGGGTTTCCGTGATACCTGCCATCACAAATTCACTGCACTTTGAAATGCAAATCTCAGGGGTCAATACTACAGTATTCAGGGATGCTTGAGGGAAGAAAGGATGTAGAAATCATTTGACCTTCACTCTCATTCAGTGCACAAGTTATGTTATCTAGTAAGAGGTCATCCAACTCCTCGTCATACTTTTTTTTTTTTTAAAAAAAAAATGTTTTTGGTGTTTTTGAGGAACAGGATTGCCTTGTAGTCCAGCCATCCTGGAACTCGCTGTTATAGACAAGGCTGGCCTGTGAATTCCGAAAGATCGCATCCTCTGCTGCCTCCCAAGTGCTGCGGGGATAAGGTGTGTGTCACCACACCCAGTTTTGAACTTTTTTTTTTTTTTTTTGTCTTTTTGAGACAGGGTCTCCCTGTAGGCCCAGCTTGTCCCTGGAATCATCTGTAGACCAGGCTGGCCTTGAACCAACAAGATCCGCCTGCCTCTGCCTCCCCACAGTGCTAGGATTAAAGGCCCTGCGAGCGCGCGCTGCGCATTGCGCAGCCACCACGCCCGGCTCACTTCAAACATTTCTAACAGCAGAAAGGATATTCACTTCCCACCAAGACCACTCACTCCATCTTTGAATAGTTCTAAGGTAAGATACTTTACTTTTCTTCCTAGTATATTTAATCATCTTGTTACTAGTATTACTATCTGACTCTTTTTGCCAGAATATAAGATCTATGAGGTGGGAACACGACTATGTTGTCCATCCAACCTCAGGAAGAGTTTCCTTTATTTCCTGAATGGTGTCTGTTCATAGTGGGCTGATATGAGAGATATTATGAGAGTCCTTTTCCTTATATCAGCCACTTCCATGGCACTATCCATTCCCAGACTCTCTTTCCCCAGAGAGCGCTTTCTCTACTATCTATTATCTGTACCAGGAGTGACAAAGACCACCATGTCCCTGCTCAGGCTCTCAGCTCTACTACTCCTCTTTAATTGGTATTTCTCACAGACACATAAAGAACTGGCACACAAAATCCAGAAAGGGCTGCCAAAAGGAACTAGTTGTTGATCAAAAGTTGGTTAAATCTGTTTCAGTGCTTAAAGGTTTAATCAGGCACTACTTCAACCAAGAAACTCAGGCCAACTTTCCCAAAGGGGGAAGAATATAGTGTAATGAAAAGAACCTAGTTTGGAAAATCAGTTATGTCATTTGCTACCTTTGTGAACTTGGAGAAATTATCTAACCTTTCTTAATCAGTTTCTTGCAGTGATAACAAGAAGGAAATATATGACCCAGGCCTGTAAAGAGCACCCAGGTTGGTGGACTTTAAAGGAGAAAACATGAAACATTAGATGCTCAGCCTAATGTCTGATTCATATCAGGTCACCACAAGACTGACTTTTCTCCCTTCATGTACAGAGGTGGAAAATTGTACAGTCTTCAGAAATCACCCAACTTTATTGGCATGCTAGACATCACTGTGCAACATACTTACCATTAGGTAATGTAAGCTTTCTGTGAAGCTTTCTGGTTGTTCCCCAGTGTTTACTGTCTTGGAAAGTCACTATCTTTCAATGGTACTTGCCTCTTGACCTGGAAAGAATATCAAGAGAAAGGAAATATAAGCATGAAATCAAACTAAGGCTCAAAGGTTTCATTATAAATGCACATCAGAAAAGGGGCAAAGTAAGATCTGGGTAGTATCCTGGCAGTGAAGGGGAGAAGGAACTAGCTCTATAAGACGACTTCCCTTCCCCAGTCATGGTGGCACACCCTTAATCCTAAAAACTGGGCAGGCAGAGGGGAGGTGGATCTCTTGTGAGTTCAAAGGCCAGCCTGGTCTACACATAGTGAGTTCCCAGGACAGCCGGGCTAAAGGAGACCTCGTCTTCAAAAAGATTTAAAAACAAAAACGACAAATCAATAACAATAACAACAACAAAAAAAACTTCCCTATTACCAGGTGATAAGATCCCTAGGGCCAAGCTATCTTTAGTTAAATTAGCAAACCTATATTCCCTAGTACTCTAAACATGTATATAGCATCTTGCAGCTGGGAGGCATCTGGAACCAACATAGCTAAATGCCCTTTTGAGAAGAAAACTGAATCCCTGGAGACGACAGTCATACACGGTGACTTAAGGGAAAGGCTGTGAATTCTACTACAAAAATAAGATGTTATCTAATGACATGTTGGGGCATTATGTTTTCTAAGAAGGCAATTATGATAATGTTAGTCTAACGAATACAGTACAGATAAGAATCTAGGTTTTAAGGAATGAAATGACTTTTCCAACATCCTACAGCTTCCTTAGTGAACACAGGATGTGTTTCTGAAAAAGCCTCTTTCTCTGCTGACTCTCTTTACTCTGACTTTTTTACTGCCTTCTTGACTCAGTTCTCAAAAGGATCCTGAACCACCTACTATCAACAAGAACTAAAAGCAGAGCTTCTACAAACCACTCTCTTGAAATGAGCAGCTTTCTATAAGCAGAGCTGAACACAGGCATATGGGGCGCACATGCCTTTAATCCCAGGACCTAGGAAGGCGAGAGCAGCAGATCTCTGTGAGTCAAGTCCAGCCTGAGTACTTAATGAAGTTCCCAGCGTTCAGTCTATGGGCGGTCTACAACAGGATACCTACCTGTTCAGAAAAAGAAAGCTAAAAGCCAACCAACTTGATTGAAAGTTACTGTTTGAAAGATAGGAAGTATTACTTCGGAGGTAGAAGACTTGGGTCAAATCTTCCTCTTGCTCTTGACGAAGAATGAAAAGGTGGCTTCTAAGTATTAACTGCTAATAGCGCTTTCGGATCTTAGTTATTTCGTCTCATCATTCTATATCCCCTTTTCTTTAAGCTCATCGTTTACTTATTCATACCCAGAAGCACTCACCTTTTGGCTCCTTCCAAGACTTACTGGTCTCCTGCATCTGAGGTACATGTCCCTTAATAATATATCTACAAAGATCACTCCATTAACACATGCCCACTTCCATTCTAAGAGATAATAGGTTTGTTTCTAAATGACTTAAAAGATGGGGCCAGAAGCGGAAAGAGGCACTCAGTGGTTGTAAGAGCAAATGCTTGCTGGCTGCCTCCTGCAGAGTATCGGGGTCTCAGTTTCACTAGCTAAACAACCACAAATGGCAGTTCTCATACAAACCAGTACACCTTAACTAACGTCCAATGTCAGGGGCATGCTCTAACAGATCTTTCTTCATGTTCTTTTGTGTGTCGCCTCCAAGGCACTGCACTCATGTGCACTAAGTACTAATACACACACACAGGCAAAAAAAATCATAAACATAAAATAAAAATAAATCATTTTGTTTTAATAATGCTTGTTTGTTACTAAGAGCCTAGGGGGGTTTTTTCTGATTCAAAAGAGTATGGACTCACAAAAGTCAAAACAACAGGAAAAAACTAATCAATGAGGGCCTAATATTGGGAGGGGGGGGGGAGGGGGGGGTTGAANTGTCGGATTCCCTGGAACTGGAGTTCTCCTGGAATTGGAGTTTCAGACGGTTCTCGGCCGCCATGTGGGATCAAACCCGGGTCCTCTGCAGAGTGGTCGGCGCTCTTAACCGCTAGGCCCATCTCTCCAGCCCACCAGTTCCAGGGGAATCCGACACCCTCTTCTGACCTCCGAGGCATTGCATGATACGGGTGCAGACTTGCATGCAGACAGTACATTGATATACATACATAAATAAATAAATGCCGGGCATGGTGGCGCACGCCTTTAATCCTAGCACTCGGGAGGCAGAGGCACGCGGATCTCTGTGAGTCCGAGGCCAACATGGTCTACAGAGTGAGTTCCAGGACAGCCAGAGCTATAGGGAGACCCTGTCTCAAAAAGACGACAAAAAACAAACAAAATGACCCCCACAAAAAACTGTAGGGAAATTGAGCATGTATTATGTAAGATGGTCAGGAACAGGGTAGAGAGTGCTGTACTCATGTTCTCCTGTCATCCCTTATGAGCTCAGACTGGCCTCAAACTATTAATCTTCTACTCCAGCCTTCCAAGTGCTGAGACTGCAGAAGAATACTGTTATGTCTAGAAGGGAAAGGCCTTACCCCCCCCACCCCCCCACCCCCAAAAATTCACATTTTACAGTAGGCTATTATCTGTCTGGTTTCTTGCTGGGATTAAAGGTGTGCACCACCATGCCCAGCTGGTTTCTTCCTTTTAAAAATATTTTTATTTTGTGTATGAATGTTTTGCCTGTGTGTATGTAAGAACACCATCTGTGCAGTGACAGAGGACAGAAGGCAGTGTTGGATTCCCCTGGAAGTGGAGTTATGTATAGTTGTTAGCTGCCATGTGGGTGCTGGGAATGGAACCCGAGTCCTCTGCTAGGGGAATAAGTGCTCTTAACCACAGAGCCCCCTGTCAGTACTGTCCGGTTTCTTAAAAGGCAAGGGAAAACTCTTAATTTTTTCATTCTAGTACATGAAAGTGCCTGTGTGTTGTCATAGATGTTCTATAAAAATGTTCTATAAAAATGAATTTTGCCAGGGTGTAGGCAGACACCAGAAGAGAGGAACCCACCTTCTCTTGTGGATGGTCCTGGAAACAGCAAAGCTCAGAAGGTCAGAAATAATGGGCTGTGGAAATAGTTCAGTTTTACTAAAGTACTTGCCTTATAAGCATGAGAACTAAGTTCAATTCCCAGCACCGATGTAAAAGCTGGGGCTGGTGGTACATGTCTGTAGTCTCAGCACTTGGGGAAGTTGAGACAGGTGGATCCCTGGGTCTTTTTAGTCAGTCAGCTTAGCTGAATTGAACTCAAGATTCAGCAAAAGACTGTCTCAAAAAATGAGGTAGAGAACAATTGAGAAAAATACTCTGTGCCATCCTCTGGCATCTACGTGAGTGCCCTCACACATGAATACACATTCACACATGAGGTAAAAGACATCCGAACCCTTTTTTGAAAAATCTGTTTTCTTGCCTACTTTGGGTAGGAAGGATGATCTAAGTTGCTTTTTGGGATGATTCATCCTGGTGAAACTTATCTTAGGTGTGCACAGGGCTTTTCACAGTACACATGCTGACTTTATTGGACAGCACTGCTATGAGGTAAGTTGAGTTAAAAATTCTTGTTTTGTCAGGGAAAAGAACTGAGGTGTAGAGATCTGTGGCTTGGCCAAACAGTGTAGTGTTCTTAAAAGAATATGTACTTAGAGGGACTGGAGAGATGGTGAGAGCATTGGCTGTTCTTGGAGAGAAACCAGGTTTTGGTTCCTAGCACCTACGTGGCAGCTAACTGTCCATAACTCCAGTTCCAGGGGATTCAGTGCCCTCTTCTCACCTCTGCAGGCATTGTGTGACACAGGTTCACTTACATGCATACAGGTAATACAAACATACATATAAAATAAAAATAATAAATATAAAAACAAATATGAACTTTGAACGAACTGGGGTCACATCCTGGCTATCCTTCTTACCAGCTGAGTGACCCGGGCAAGTTCAACAGTGTGTACCCCATTACATTATTGTGTAGGCTGAATAAGAGTAATGGTTACTGTCTATCGTAACTTATGTGTAGCCATGCTGCTGGGCACTGAATGTGTCCAGGGATTGCCGCTTTGTTATTGTATGGATGCAAAAACCTCAGGGGAATAATTTGTTTAAGAATATAAAAAGTAGGTCTGGGATGTAGCTTGGTCTGGAGCACTTATCTAGCATGGATAAGGCCTTGGGTTTGATGATACCCAGCATCACACACAAACAGATTTATCAACAGTGGATCTGGGATTTCTGAAGAACACATGTATATGAGGTATTTTATTGGCTAGAGTATAGTAGTGCTCAGTTTGCAACTCTGCCTGTCTGTTCCTTTGATCTACCCTTTTTGTTGTTTTTTTCTATACATAGGGTAATGCTCAGAATACTTTGTAGAAGTGCTTAAAAGTTTGTATGGTGGCGCACCCTCTTAATCCCAGCACTCAGGAGCTAGAGGCAGGTGGAGCTCTTCCATCAAGGCTAGCCTGGTCTACATACTGAGTTCCAGGCCAACTGCGGCTATAGGGAGACCCTGTCTCAAAAAAGAAAAACATCTGACAAAGCCCCCAAACCAAAAAAAAGTGTACAGGGAGTGATTTTGCACAATGGAAAAAATGGCTAGAACATCAGGAGAGGCAAGTCTTCAGCTTTACTAAAATACTGGGTGGAAAATGACTATATTTACTTCAGTCTTTATTTATTTATTTATTTATTTATTTATTTTAGAGTCCTTATTTTTAAAATCAGAAGACAGGGCAAAATAGGCTATTTTATTTTAGATAAAGTATGTAGTCCCTCACTTCAGTGACAATATGATAGAAAGCCAAAACCAGTTGCTTTGGTTGACTACATGAGAGAAAGAACCTGCTGAAACCTCCCCTACTCCCTATGCCTGAGTCTGGTAGGAAAACCAGTGACCTGCATAATCTTAGCTGCATTTGGGTTTGAAATTGTATTCTAGCTGGGCGTGGTGGCCCACGCCTTTAATCTTAGCACTCGGGAAGCAGAGGCAGGCAGATCTCTGTGAGTTCAAGGCCAGCCTGGTCTACATAGCGAGCTCCAGGCCAGCTGGGGCAATAGGGAGACACTGTCTCAAAAAAAAAAAAAAAAAGTGTTCAGCATCGCTAATAATTAAGGAAATGCAAATTAAAACCACTTTAAAATATCATCTCACTCCGATAAGACTGGTTTACATCAAGTCAAGAAAACAAATAATACCAAATGCTGGAGAGGTTGTTGGGAAAGGGGAACACTCACCCACTCCTGGTGGGAATATAAACTCTCAACCATTATGGAAAACAGTATGGAGAACCCTTAAAAGACTCAAAATGAGCCTACCATTTGAACCAGTGATACCACTCCTGGGTATATATCCACAAGATTCATCCTACCACAGAGATACATGCATAGCCATGTTTATTGCAGCTCTCTTCACAATAAGAAAGAGCTGGAACCAACCCAAGTGCCCCTCAACCAACAAATGGATAGAGAAAATGTGGTACATCTACACAATGGAGTTCTAGGGAGTGGTAAAGAAAGATGACATCATGAAATTTGCAGGTAATGGATGGAACTAGAAGATACTATGTTAAGTGAAGTAACACAGTCCCAGAAAAACAAATGATGAATGGTATCCCTCATCTGTGGATGCTAGCACTAAGTACCTAGTTGTAAGGCAAACTGAGCAACATTAATGTTATATTCCTTGTTATCTGAAAGCAGTCGTGCTCTTACAATGTGAATCCCTTAATAAGGTTCTAGAATTAACCTACCATTTATTTTCAGACTTTGGAATTTTGGTATCTGGGTGGGGAGGGTATGTATGCATATTTTAGAGTAATATAAAATCAAGAGGGAAAAATGTGAATCCTGAAATATGATTTGGAACTAACAGTTTATTTTCAGATGACACACACACACACACACACACACACACACATATGTATGCATACATTGAAGCAATACAAGTTAGAGGGAACAACAACAACAAAAGAACTGGGACAAAAAACTGACTGAAACAGTGAAGTTCTCCCAAAAACAATAATCCTCTGCTTTGATAAACGTTGGAAAGACTCAGAAAATGATGCAAGACATGTATGGCTGAATGCATGAAATGAGTCTAAATCGGACTGAGAAATGATGTATGAAAATTTAATAACAATAAAAAATTTGTAAAAAAAATTTAGTGGTAGAAATCAGTACAGCATACTAAAAGCAAGAGAGGCTTTCATCTCTCCTGGGGCTTCAGGAAGGAGGTTCTAAGGTGGGCTCCCAAAAAATAGGGAAGAGGGCTGGAGAGATGGCCTGGTGGTTAAGAGCGCTGACTGCTCTTGCAGAGGACCCGAGTTCGATTCCCCAGCACCCACATGGCGGCTGAGAACCATCTTTGACTCCAGTTCCAGGGGAATCTGATGCCCTCTTCTGACCTTGGCATGTCACGACACGGATCCACAAACTTACATGCAGATAGTACATTCATACACATAAAAAAAATAAATGAGCCGGGCGTGGTGGTGCACACCTTTAATCCTAGCACTTGGGAGGCAGAGGCAGGCGGATCTTTGTGAGTTCAAGGCCAGCCTGGTCTACAGAGTGAGTTCCAGGACAGCTGGGACTACAGGGAGACCCTGTCTCAAAAAAAAGACCAAAAATAAATAAATAAATAAAAATAAATAAATAAATAAAATTTTAAAAATAGGGAATAAATCAAGCTTACCAGCTAGACATGAGAGGGAGTGCAAGCTGGCGCTGGAGATAGGGTTTAGTGGCTGGGCACTTCTCTTGGGTGCTTAAGGAAGGCCCTAGGTTTAACCCCCAGTACCACCACCACCACCAGCATAACCAGTCAAGAAAGATGATCTGCAGGCTGAAGACAACGATGAGGGGTAGGTAGGCAGACCCAGAGCATGCAGGGCTTCCTGTGTCATATTGGGGCATTTAGATTTTATCCTGAGTGTAATGAGGACCTGGAACAGATTTTAGATAGGGTTGTGATGTGTAATGCTGCTTTCTCTTCTTAGTTCCAGTAAATACTTGTTGCTTATTTCTTTTTCTTTTCTCTCTCCCTCTCCCCTGATTCCTAAAAGATTTATTTATTTATTTATTATTTATTTATTTATTTTATTGTCTTTTTGAGACAGGGTCTCCCTTTAGTCCCACCTGGCCTGGAGCTCGCTCTGTAGACCAGGCTGGCCTTGAACTCACAGAGATCCACCTGCCTCTGCATCTATTATTTTTATTTTATGTGTATTGTTTTGCTGACATGTATGTAAGTACCACATGTGTGCAGTATCCAGAAGAGGGTGTCACATCCCCTGGAACTGGAGTTATGGATGGTTGTTAACTGCCATGTGAGTGTTGGGAATCACCTGGGTCCTCAGGAAGAACAGTAAGTGTTCTTAACAACAACTGGGCAATCTCTCCAGCCCCCAGGTTTAGCTTTTTCATTGGTATGCTATACTGGTTGACTCTCCTCACTCAGTCTTTAATGGAACACATTAAAATTGATACTAAAATCCACCTGGGTGTGGTGGTGCACACCTTTAATCCCAGCACTTCGGGGGCAGAGGCAGGTGGATCTCTTGTGAGTTCAAGGCCAGCCTGGTCTACATAGTGAATTCTAGGGCTACAGGGAGACCCTGTCTCAAAAAAAAAAAAACAAAAAAAAAACACTAAATTCCAAATGAAGGGGCTGAAGAGATGGCTCAGCAGTTAAGAGAGTTGCTATTCTTTTTTTTTTTTACCCTTTTTTGGTATTTTTGAGACAGGGTCTCCCTTTTAGTACCAGGTGTCCTGGAGCTCCCTCTGTAGACCAGGCTGGCCTTGAACCCACAGAGATCCACCTACCTCTGCCTACCGAGTGCTGGGATTAAAGGTGTTCGCCACCATGCCTGGCGAGAGTTGCTATTCTTGCAAAGGACCAGAGTTTGTTTCCCAGCACCCATATTAGGCTCCGCACAACCACCTCTAATGCCAGGGGATCCAGTGACCATTTCTGGGCTCCACAGGCACCAATCCACACAGATGTATGCATACTCACATAGACACTTAAATAAAAATAAAATCTTTCCCCTTCTGTGAACTGGAGTTGTGATCCCTTCCTGAGAACCTGGAGCTGTGTCCTCTCCTGTGAGCTGGACTTGAGGTCCTCACAATCCAGAGTTAGGATCCCCTCCCATGAGCCTGAAACTTTGGTCACTAGCCAGTCTTGCCATGGTTACTCTGGCAGCGGGTTGATGGGACAGGTTGAAGGATGGAGGACTTCCTAATGTTGGGAAGCAGTTTCAGCCTTCTCTGAAGGACTGCATTCCCCAGGACCCCCTCCCCCAAGGTCTCAGGTTGTGTGTGGCCATAGCTTTGCCCCTGTATTGAGCTTATATTGGGGACCTGGGAGGTCTCCATCATTTGCAGATTCTAGTCTTAGGAGAACTGACTCTCCCCTGAGGACCTGGTATGGTTTTGACTCCACACATGGTCTTAGGTACCCAGACCTTGGTGTTGGACTTCTCCCATTCCCAGGCAACAAGATGTTTTCCATTATTTTTTTGTTACTCTTTTATTGCCCCAGTGTACCTGGGCCCTACAGAAAATGTAAATCACCTTCTGTAATAAGGTGATTTACATTTAGAAATAAAAATTTGTAAATAAAATTTACATCTAGAAATAAAATACACAGTCTGGGAAGCTTAAAAATTATAACAACTGGGGCTGGAGAGATGGCCTAGCGGTTAAGAGCGCCGACCGCTCTTACAGAGGACCCGGGTTCGATCCCCAGCACCCACAAGGCGGCTGAGAACCGTCTGAAGCTCCAATTCCAGGAGAACTCCAGTTCCAGGGGAATCCGAGACCCTCTTCTGAACTCCGTGGTGTTGCACGACACAGGTGCACAGACTTGCATGCAGACAGTACATTCATACACATACAGAAATAAAATAAAATTAATAAAAAAATTTAAAAAAATTATAACAAGCTGATAAAATTCTCATTCAAAATATGTAATTGTATTTTAGAATATAAATTTGTAATTCTATATATCTTTTTCAAATGTTTTATTATTTTTATTTTATGTGTAAGAGTTTGTTGCCTGCATGTGTGTAAGTCCACCCATATTGTGTAATGCCCACGAAGAGGTCATTAAGAGTATCAAATTCGGGCCGGGCGTGGTGGCGCATGCCTTTAATCCCAGCACTCAGGAGGCAGAGGCAGGTGGATTTCTGTGAGTTCAAGGCCAGTCTGGTCTACAGAGTGAGCTCCAGGCTGGCTGGGACTAAAAGGGAGACCCTGTCTCAAAAATTAAAAAAAAAAAGTATCAGATTGTTCTGGAACTTGAGTTAAGGACAGTTTTTAGCCGTCATGTGAGTGCTGGGAATTGAACATGGGTCCTCTGCAGCAAGTGCTCTTAACCACAGAGCCACCCCTCCAGCCCCATAATTCTATATAGTTTTTGAGTATTCTTTTTACTTATTTATTATTTTTCATGTGTATGAGTGTACTATCTGCATGTAGGTTTGTGCACCCGTGTAGTGCAATGCCGCAGAGGTCAGAAGAGGGCATTGGACTCCCCTGGAATTGGAGTTAAAGACGGTTCTTAATCTCCATGTGGGGTGTTGGTAATTGAACCCCGGTCCTTTGCAAGAGCAAGTCGGTGCTCCTAACTGCTGAGCCATCTCTCCAGCCCCAAACTTTTGAGTACTCTTTATTGACAAAACTGTACTATCAAGCTGTGAAATTTATCACTGTTTGTAATATAAATTTGGCATTCATTCCCTTTCCAAATACTTCAGTCTATACAGTTGTTGTTGTTTTTAATTTCTTTATTTTAGAGACAGGGTCTCCTTGTAGCCCCAGCTGGCCTGGAACTCGCTTTGTAGACCAGGGTGGACTTGAACTCACAGAGAACAGCATGCCTCTACCTTCCAAGTGCTGGGATTAAAGGCGTGCATCACCACGCCCAGCTTATATGAAGTTTTTTTTAAATGTAATCTTTTTTTTTTTTTAATTTTTATTTATTTCCGTATGTGTATGAATGTGTTGTCTGCATGCAAGTTTGTGCACCCGTGACGTGCAATGCCGCAGAGGTCAGAAGAGGGTCTCAGATTCCCCTGGAACTGGAGTTCTCCTGGAATTGGAGTTTCAGACGGTTCTCAGCCGCCATGTGGGTGCTGGGGATCGAACCCAGGTCCTCTGCAAGAGCGGTCGGCGCTCTTAACCGCTAGGCCATCTCTCCAGCCCCATCTTTTTTTTTTTTTTTTTTTTTTTTTAAGCAAACAGTGGAAAGGTTTTTGAACTCCTCTAATTCAGAATGATGGTAATTTATAGATGGAACCATACTAATGTTTAACATTTCTGTAGTAGTTACCTTTCCTGTGTGTGATGAAACCATCATGGTGGGGTAGTCAAGGCAGCAGGAGTCTAAGCAGGCTGGCCACATCGCATCCACAGTCAGGAAGACAGTAATATACACTGGTACTCTGGAACTTTGCTGGGTGCTTCCCATCTCAATTAAACTAATCAAGATGATCCATCACAGGTTTCCCTGGAGGTTTCTCTCCTAGGTGATTCTAGATCTCATCAGGTTAATATTAACCATCACCATCACCATTTCCTTTTTTTTTTTTTTTTTGTCTTTTTGAGACAGTGTCTCCCTCTAGCCCCAGCTGGCCTAGAACTCACAGAGATCCATTTACCTCTGCCTCCTGAGTGCTGGGATTAAAGGTGTGCACCACCATACCTGGCTACCATTTCCTTTTAAAGAATAGGTTGGGTGTGGTGACGCACACCTTTAGTTTCAGCACTCCGGAGGCAGAGGCAGGCGGATCTCTATGAGTTCAAGGCCAGCCTGGTCTACAGATTGAGCTCCAGGACAGGTGGGGCTGTAGGGAGACCCTGTCTCAAAAAGACAAAAAAAAAGGGGGATTTATTCATGAAAAAATATACAAACTAGAATAAATGATTGTATCCAGGGGAATGTTAAGTTTGTGAACAAGCCTCACTATGTTTCCCACGATGATCTTGAACTACTTGGTTTAAAGGATTGTATGTTGAGGCTGGAGAGATGGCTCAGTGGTTAAGAGCACCGACTGCTCTTGCAGAGGACCCAGGTTCGATTATCAGCACCCACATGGCGGCTAAGAACTGTCTTTTAACTCCAGTTCCAGGGGAAGCCTACACCCTCTTCTGACCTTTTCGGCATTGCATGACATGAGTGCACCAACCTATGTGCAGAGAGTACATTCATACACATAAAAAAAAAGGATCTTACTGTTTTAGATTCCTGAGTAGCTGAGACTACAGGTATGTAACCATGCCCAACTGTTTTTTTTTTGGGGGGGGGCAGGGAGGGCTTCGAAAAATAGCTGTATTGAGATATGTTATGTATCATATAAAATTCATCTGCTAATACATTTTGATTTCTCTATTGTGTGGGTGTGTGTGTACATGCACACACACCCCCCGCCCCCGTTTGTTTTGCATGCATAGCATGTAAGTGTATCATGTCTGTGAGGCCAGAAGAGGGCATTAGATCCATGTGAGTGCTGGAAACCAAAGCCCTGTCCTCTGCAAGAGCAGCCAATCCTTTTTTATTTTTTAAGCAATCTTGTTAAAACATTTTGTAGATACATGGTGTCATTTGTCTTCCAGTAGCTGCTGTGCCAAATCCTTTTCTTTTGTATCATTTAACCCTGTATCCTTTCATTCTTTGTATCATTAAAAATGTCAAATTAGTTGTGTCCCTACCTCCCCCACCCTATGCATAAATAGATAAGGTATTTTGCTATCTGAAGTTGCTAACTAAAGTTTTGTATGTGACACTCAATTATAAGTGGATAGGAAAAAGGGGAAAGTTTCTTTCTAAACATAGAGGTTCCCCCACCTCCATTTTGGGAGAATGAGGAAGTATGTAGGCTAAGGAAAGAAGGTGGGAGGGACGTTAAAGAGCAAAGAGGGAAGGAGAGAAAAAGCTATACCCAGCCAGAGCAGAGCAATAGACAAGTAATCCTAGGGTTTGCCTTGCGTCCCATTTTGCTACTTACCAGTGCTGCGCAGGCTCCATCTGGTGGTTCTGAGCATGCAGTGCAGGTTCGTTTCTAGTTTTTCTTTCGATTTCCCATAGGATTGTGGCTGGAGGCAGTTCTCTCAAATGCTAGTTTTCCCCTTAAAGATTAGACTGTTCTCCTTCCCTTGTTTCCCCTAGCTTTAAACCTCCTCTTAACAGACCACTCATCCAGTGCCTTCACTGTTGCTGTCATCTACTGTGTGACTGCCCATTTCTCAGTGACTTGATTCTTGATTCTGTTACTGTTTCCTGTTGATTAGTAGTACTAGGATGCCTCACTGGTGACTCAGCTGCCCCCCCAACCTTGTATTGCTTTTAGTGTCATGCTGGTGATCCTGTGACATCTTTGTCTCAGTATTTCTGTCTTCCAGTTGATGTGGCTTCACAGCTGGCCGCTCCCTTTCCCTTACACTGTGAGGGTCCCCTGATACATGTTTTATACACTCACAATTTTCCATCTGCTTCACACTCTATTGGTAGAGACCAATAAAATACTACTTGACTTTGACCTCTTGTTTTCTCTGTATTCTCTCAGTTCCTTTGGCAAAGTCATCTGGATCATTTTGCTATGTAGACCAGGCTTACCCGGAACTCACAGAGATCTGCCTGCCTCTGCTACCCTTCCCACCCCCACGGCGATGGGATTAAAGGTATGCGCCACCACAACCAGTTTACCTGCATGTAAGTGCACCACCACATCTGTGTAGTGCCAGAGAAGCCATTAAAGGGTGTTGGGTCCCCTGGAATTGGAGTTAGGGACAGTTGTGGTTGCTGGGCACTGAGCCTGGGACCATCTCTCCACCTCCTCCACACCCATATCTTTTTTTTTCTTTTTTAATTTTTATTTATTTTTTGAGATAGGGTCTCAATACTTAGCCCTGGCTGACCTGGACCTTGTTATGTGGATCAAGCTCAAGCTAGTTTGGAACTCAGAGATCTGCCTGCCTCACCAACACATCTAGACTTGGATAACAGCCTTTTGTGAATTTTTTTTTAATTTATTTATTTTATGTGTATGAATGTACTGTCTGCATGTAGGTTTGTGCACCCGTGTTGTGCAACGCCGCGGAGGTCAGAAGAGGGCATCGGGTTCCCCTGGAACTGGAGTTCTCCTGGAATTGGAGTTATGGACGGTTTTCAGCTGCCATGTGGGTGCTGGGGATCAAACCCTGGTCCTCTGCAAGAGCAGTTGGCGCTCTTAACTGCTAGGCCATCTCTCCAGCCCTTGTGAAATATTTTTAATTTTCTTCCAGGCTATGGCTTGTCTTGTCAGTGTCTTTTTTTTTTTTTTGAAATAAAAGGAAGAGTTTTTTTGAGCTTCCAGGGAATCAGAGTCCATTGTGGCAGGAGGCATGGTGGCCAGGGCTGGAGCAGAAAACTGAGGTTCACATTTAGCAATGAGCACAGGAAGTCAAGAGAGAGACTGGAGACTGGCAAGGCTTGTTGGTCTCACTAAGCCCACCCCCAATGACGTACTTCCTCCAGCATGGCCACACCTTCTAAGACTTCTCCAGAACAGTGCCACCAATTGGGGACAAAATATCTGAATACTTAAAGCCTATACAGGATTTAAATTTCAAACCACTACATTTCACTCCCTGGCCCCCATAGGCTCATGACCATATAAAATGCAAAATGCATTTAGTCCAACCTTAAAAGTCCCCATAGTCTTTACCAGTCTCCATTCCATTCAAAAGTCTATAGTCCAAAGTCTCTTCTAAGAGACCCAGCCAATGTCTTTAACTGTAAGCTCCCGTAAAATCAAAAGGCAAATTACATGCTCCCAACATAAGTGGAACTGAATACACGTTCCCATTCCAAAAGGGAGGAATAGAGGCATAGTGAGGAAATACTGGACCAAAACAAGACCGAAAACCAGCAGGGCAAACACCAAGTCCAGTAGCTCCATGTGCAACTTCTGGGACTTGACTTCCAAAGGGATCAAAGGCTCAGCTCTTCCAGCTTTGCTTGCAACGTACATCTCTTCCTTAGGCTGGTACCACTCCCTGTATGCAGCTCTCCTTGGCAAATATCTCACAGAGCTCATGTTTTCAGTTCTTCCTCTTTAGGTGTAGTACCTGAGGTTATCACTATACCCAAGGCCACCTAGATTCCCTCCTTTTTATTTCTAGGAGCTGATATTTTTGCATTTTCCATTTAAGTCTGTTCATATGGGTTCAGTTATAACACCATTTATAGAAAACTGTTGTTCTGTTGTTTTTAACGTGTATGAGTGTACTGTCTGCATGTAGGTTGGTGCACCTGTGTTGTGTTGTGCGATGCCGTGGAGGTCAGAAGAGGGCGTCGGATTCCCCTGGAACTGGAGTTAAAGACAGTTCTTAGCCACCATGTGGGTGCTAGGAATCGAACCCAGGTTCTCTGCAAGAGCAGTCAGTGGGTGCTCTTAACCGCTGAGCCATCTCTCCAGCACCGCCCCCCCCATGCTAGGATTAAAGGCGTGCGCCACCAGCCCAGCTTCTGTTCTTTTTATTTCTTTATTTTTTTCTCCCCTAAGGGTCCCAGAATGAGCACCAGAG
Organism: Rhizomys pruinosus; assembly: GCA_009823505.1. Taxonomy (NCBI): domain Eukaryota; kingdom Metazoa; phylum Chordata; class Mammalia; order Rodentia; family Spalacidae; genus Rhizomys; species Rhizomys pruinosus. The sequence continues at coordinate 1,394,111 of VZQC01011358.1, forward strand.
AGCAGTTTTGTATGTTTTTTTCTTTTTTTTTTTTTAATGTGTATGAGTGCACCTGTGTGCTGCAATGCCTGCAGAAGACAGAAGAGGGTGTTGGATCCCTTGGAATTGGAGTTATGAACAGTTGTTAGCCACCATGTGGGGGCTGGGATTTGAACCTGGGTCTTTTACAAGAACAGCCAGTGTGTGTGCGTGTGTGTATGTTTGAGACAGGGTCTCCCTTTTAGTCCCAGCTGGCCTGGAGCTTGCTATGTAGACCAGGCTGGCCTTGAACTCACAGAGATCCACCTCCCTCCGCCTCCCGAGTGCTGGGATTAAAGGTGTGCACCACCATGCCTGGCCCAAGACAGTTTTTTTTTTGTTTTACATTTACATTTTCTTCATTTTATTTTATTTATTTTTTAATATATATTTTGTACAAGATTATCAAATCTAGACCCGTATCCCCCACCCCACCAGAGTTCATGTATTCTGCCAAACATGCTTTTCATCTCTTTCTCAGTCTTTCTCAAAATTCTCCATGTGGAAGTTGACTGTTTTGAGCAGAAGTTCACTGTTTCAGTCAGTTCTTATGCAGTCCTTTCTGTTGTTGTTTCCAACCTAAGACAGTTCTTAGCCGCCATGTGGGTGCTGGGAATGGAATCCTGGTCCTCTACAAGAGCAGTCAGTGTTCTTAACCACTGAGCCATCTCTCAACTCCATATTTCATTCCTTTGATCTGTCGTTTTTCATTTATACTCCTTTGTGCTATAATTTTAAATTGTGTATTCTCAGTCCTCAGGTCTGTTCCTTTGCATGGGCTGATTGATTCTTCTGTGTCTTGTGACTCTATAAACCTTGGAATTAGTTTGTTGGTGTCCACAAAAGTAGTTTGTTGAGATCGTGATTGTGATTATGTTAAATCTATAGATAGAACTGACATCTGGACTATACTGGATCTTTCCTACCAAAGAGCATAGAAAAAAAAATTCCACTTGGGGCTGGAGAGATGGCCTAGTGGTTAAGAACACTGACTGCTCTTGCAGAGGACCCAGGTTCGATCCCCAGCACCCACATGGTGGCTGAGAGCCATCTTTAACTCCAGTTCCCGGGGAATCCGAGACCCTCTTCTGACCTCCTCGGCATTGCACAACACCGGTGTACAAACCTACATGCAGACAGTACATTCATACACATAAAAAAAAAATAAAAAAAATAAAAATTAAAAAAACTGGTAAGGGGAGGGGAGCGTGGATGAGGAATCATATTAAAGAAAAAAAAAAAGAAAAAATTTCACTTAAGGTGACCTTTTTGCACAGTCTTTTGAATTTTCTACACAGACATGTCATCCTCAAGTAGAGTTTTATTTCCTCTTTCCCAGCCAATATACTTTTTCTTTTCTTCTCTAATTGTATTATCTAAGTTTCTGGTATAGTGTTGAAAAGAAATGCTTGTGCTGGGCGTGGTGGTGCACACCTTTAATCCTAGCACTTGGGAGGCAGAGGCAGATGGATCTTTGTGAGTTCAAGGCCAGCCTGGTCTACAGAGTGAGTTCCAGGACAGCTGGAGCTACAGGGAGACCCTGTCTCAAAAGGACCAAAAAAAAAAAAAAAAAACAAAAAAAAATGGCTAGGACATTCTTGCCTGGGCATGGTGGCCACACGCCTTAATCCCAGCACTTGGGTGAGGCAGCGGCAGGTGGATCTCTGTGAGTTCAAGGTCAGCCTGGTCTGCTGGAACTAAAGGGAAATAAAGGCAGACCCTGTCTCAAAAAGACAAAAAAAAAAAAAGGACATTCTTGCCTTGTTCCTGATCTCAGCAGGAAGGCTTTATAATTCTTCTATGTGAGCTGTAAACTTTCTGTAGATCTTCTTTATCAAACTAAGAAAGTTTCCATTTGTTCCTTGTTGAGAGTTTTTGAATAGGTGATCGATTTTGTTGGTTTTGTTTTCTTCATCTTTTGATATTGTTATTACTATTATTTTATTTTATTTATTTATTTATTTATTTATTTATTTATTTATTTTTGGTCTTTTCGAGACAGGGTCTCCCTGTAGCCCCAGCTGTCCTGGAACTCACTCTGAAAGATCCCTCTGCCTCTCTGCCTCCCGAGTGCTAGGATTAAAGGAGTGAGCCACTATGCCCGGCTCTTGTCATATAATTTTGTTTAACCTACTGGTGTGCTGAATTACATCAAATTACTTTGAAAAGTTAAAACATCCTGTATATCTTGTGTAAATCCAATGGTTGTATATTTCTTTCTGTATATTGTTAGATTTCACAAGCTAGTATTTTGTTGAAGACCTTTAAATACACCTGTGTTCATGGCAGCTATTGGTCTGTAATTTTTATTTTCTTACAACATTTTTGGTTTTATTATCAGGTTATACCGGTCTCATAGGATGAGTTAGGAAGTGTTCCCCAGTGCTTCCTCATCTGGAAAAGATTGTAGAAACCTGGTACATTTTTCTCTGTAAATGTTTGGATGTATTCACAGTAAAGTCATGTGGTCTGCTAAATTCTGTTGGGCAGTTGGTAGTGATTCAGTTTCTTTGATTGTGGTCTATTCAGATTATGCAGTGTTTAGATAGATTCTAATTTAGGGAACCAGTTCATTTCATCTGGATTACCATTTTGGCCATGCAGCTGTACATAAATTATGCACGCCCTCCCCCCCTTTTTTTTTGGTCTTTTGGAGAGACAGGGTTTCCCTATATAGATGTAGCTGGCCTGGACCTTGCTATGTAGACTAGGCTAACTTCCATCTCATAGATCCTTTGCCTCTGTAATTCCCGAGTGCTGCGATTAAAGGTATATGCCACCATGCCTGGCATTACTATCTTTTTGTCTTTTTGAGACAGCCCCAGCTGTCCTGACTCACTCTGTAGACCAGGCTGGCCTTGAGCTCACAGAGATCCACCTGCCTCTGCCTTCCAAGTGCTGGGATTAAAGGCATGCACCACCATGCCCAGCTGCATTACTATCTTTTTAATATCCATGAAATCTGTAGTGATTTTGTTTCATTTCTGATACTAGTAATTTGTGTATCTTTCTTAGCTTCCTAAAGTTTTGTTGGTTTTCTTTCCATTTTCAAAAGATTGTTTTTACTTTATGTGTATGTATGTTCCTGAGTGTATGTTTGTGCACCACCTATATACAAGTGTCCTCGGAAGCCAGAATTGGGGTTGGATCCCTCTGAAGTTACAGGTGGTTGTGAGTCGCCCAACCTAGGTGCTAGGAATGGAATTTGAGTTCTCTGCAAGAGTAGCAAGCACTCTTAACTGCTGACCCGTCTCTCCAGCCCCATTTATTATCTTTTCAAAGGATGAGGTTTGGGTTTCATTATCTTCTCCTGTTGGTTTCCATTTCAATGATTTCCACTCATTTTTTTATGATTTCTTTTCTTATGCTTAATTTTAAAGAACAGATTAATTAATTAGTTGATAGATAGGGATCATACTCTGTTGCCCAGGCTCATCTTCTGCATGTCAGCAGTCACCCTGCTCCACTGTCCTTGAGAACTGGGACATCATCTCCTTTCCTTACTTTGCCCTTTTGTAACTTCCTAACACAGAAGATGACTGATTATTAAATCTTCATTTAACATTTGTATTTAATGCCATAAAGTTCTTTTTCTTTTTCTTTTTCCTTTTCTCTCTCTCTCTCTCTCTCCCCCCCTCCCCTCCCCTCCCCTCCCTCCTCTTTTTTTTTTTTTTTTTTTTTTTTTGTTTTGTCTTTTGTTGAGACGAGGGTCACTGTATTGTCTATGCTGTCCTGGAACTCACTCTGTAGACCAGGCTGGCCTTGAACTCACAGAGATCCGCCTGCCTCTGGGATTAAAGGGGTGCACCACCACGCCCAGCTTAAAGATGGTTCTTAGCCGCTGTGTGGGTGCTGGGAATCAAACCCGGGTCCTCTGCAAGAGCAGTTGGCACTCTTAACCACTGAGCCATTGCTCCAGGCCCATATAGTTCTTTCTAAGCAGTGGTTTTATTTCATCTGACAAATTTTAATAAATTGTATTTTCCCTCATTTGAAAATTTAAGTTTCCAGCCATCTTCTGTTACTGATTTCTTATTTGATTTCTTCTGTGGTCTGAGAATGTAAATTTGGATTTCTTTTTTTAATTTTTTTACTTTTATGTGTATGAATGTACTGTCTGCATGTAGGTTTGTGCACCCATGTCGTGCAACGCCATGGAGGTTAGAAGAGGGTGTCGGATTCCCCTGGAACTGGAGTTAAAGATGGTTCTCAGCTGCCATGTGGGTGCTAGGGATCGAACCCGGGTCCTCTGCAAGAGAAGTCAGTGCTCTTAACCACTAGGCCATCTCTCCAGCCCCTTGGATTTCTTTTATAATTGTTAAGCATTGTGTCATAGTTTCTTTTCCTGTTGCTGTGATAATCTCCTGATAACAGCAAAGTGTTTGTTTCAGCTCACGGTTGATGTAAACAGTCCATCATGACAAGGAAGTCAAAACAACTGGAGCTGGAAGCAGCTGGTCACATTTCCTCCACAGGAACAGACAGCAGTGCATTGCACACTGCTCCTTAGCCCCCTTGCTCCAGGATCCCAGTCACAGAATGGTGCCACCCACACCGAGCAGGTCTTTCCATCTCAATTAATATAGTAGGATTGTCCTCCACTAGGATGCCCAGAGGCCCATCTCCCAGATGATTTCAGATTCTGCAAGCTTTGACAATCAGTACTAACCATCACAGCATTTTATAGCCTTGAATATAGTCCTTCTCTGTGTATGTCATGGCGAGCTTAGGAATGTGTCATCTGGGGGTGGATGCATCCTACGAATATTCCATCTGTCCAGTTCATGGATGGTACTAGTGAGTTAATGGAGTTTAGTTATTCTTTGTACTTTAACTCGGTAGTTATCTTCTAGTTGCCACCTAGTTAAAAGGTTCAGTTGGTATTCCTTCAAAGATTGTTGAATGTTTTGTTCCTCACAATATTTATACCCAGACTTAATTTTCCCCCAATATAATTAACATATGAGGCTTTAGACCTGGGCATGGTGGCACATGCCTTTAATCACAGCACTCAGGAGGCAGAGGCAGGAGGATCTTTGGGAGTTCAAGGCCAGCCTGGATTACATAAGTGAGTTCCAGGCCAGCTGGGAATACAGGGAGACCCCCGTCTCAAAAAGACAAAATAATAATAATAATAATAATAATAATAATAAAAATTAGGGGCTGGAGAGATGACTCAGCAGTTAAGAGCATTGACTGCTCTTGCAGAGTACCTGGGTTCGATTCCCAGCACCCACATGGCGGCTAAGAACTGTCTTAGGTGGAGCGTGGTGGTGCATGCCTTTAATCCCAGCACTTGGAGGCAGAGGCAGGCAGATTTCTGTGAGTTCAAGGCCAGCCTGGTCTACATAGCAAGCTCCAGGCCAGCTGGAACTAAGGGAGACCCCATCTCAAAAATAAATTAAAAAATATTAATAATAACTTATAAAATAGGTTTAAGGGGCTGGGTGTGGTGGCGAACACCTTTAATCCTAGCACTTAGGAGGTAGAGGCAGATGGATCTCTGTGAGTTCAAGGCCAACTGGGGCTATAGGGAGATGTTGTCTCAGCCCCCCCCCCAAAGAAAAATGGGCTTGGGGCTAGAAAGATAGCTCAGTGGTTCAGAGCGCCGACTACTCTTGCAGAGGACCCAGGTTCGATTCCCAGCACCCACATTGTGGCTAAGAACTGTCTTTAACTCTAATTCCAGGGGAATCTGACGCCCTCTTCTGACCTCTGTGGCATTGCACGAAACGGGTGCACCAACCTACATGCAGACAGTACACTCATACACATAAAAAATAAATTTTTAAAAAAGATGAAAAAAAAAACGGGCCTAAAGGAATGATGAATTCAGTCCTTTCTGCCTTCCATTCTTTCTACCCCTGTGAGGACACAGATATAAAGTACTGTCTTAGGAACAGACAGACACCAGGCCTATATATCTAGCATGGAACCTACTGGTGGCTTAAGTTTGCATTTTCTGCCTTTGTTCTTTCCAGTTTTAGTTTGTTTTTTTAATGTATATGAGTATATTCCCTACACGTATGTAAGTGCACTTGTGTTTTACAGTGCCCAGGGAAGTCCAAAAAGGCTGTTGGATCCCTGGGAACTGGCGTTAGGGACAGTTAGCTGCCATCTGGCTGCTGGAATTCAAACATGGGTCCTCTGTAAGAGCAGCCAGTGCTGTTAACTCCTGACCCATCTCTCCAGCCCCAGCTTCGGATCTTTGTTAGAGCAACACCAATGGATTGAGGCCTGACAAACCAGTGCTGGGTTCTGTATTCTGTGTCTAAGGGCAGATTCAATTTTCCTCTGTTTGAAGTATTCTGTTTTAAAATCTCAGGTTTCATATTTTTTGCCTGCTCTTGAAAATTCTTAGTACTATTTCCTCCCTTCTTCCATCTCCTCCTCTTCCCCATCTCAGCATTATTTAGGGCTTTATTACCAAGAGCTCTCCCATGCTGTCTACCTCAGAAGGGCACTGGGAGAGAGTTTTCCTCATTTTACAACCAAGGAAAACACTCAGCTGATGTAATGAGTTACAGAAAAAAGTTACAGATTATGCAGGTGGCAAGTGGTAGGTTTTCTTGAACTCTGCCATGAGAACTTTGGTCCCCTGAATCTTTCTGCCATGCAATGCTGGTAGCTGCTTTCATCAGCTCATTGTCAGCCTTAAAGAACAGTGGGCTTTTGTTGTTGTTGTTGTTGTTGTTTGTTTTTTGCAGGTTTATTCAAGTTCATTCAGTAAAAAAATCTGACTAGCTACTGCGTATTTGGTACAAGGAGTTCTTTTTACACTCAAGAGCTAACTTAAACAGGTTATTGATTTGCTCACATGCCTTCTGCTTTCATTCTTTAGACTGATGATGGTTTCCGGCTGCCAAAAAAGTTTGTGGATACCAAGAGAAAGGTAACCACTTTCTCCAGTGCAATTGGATGCGTCTTGCAGCCCTCCTTGGCTGGCAGCAGACATGGCAGAATTTGCAAGTTACAAGGATGCTGCTTCTAGCCGCCACTTGCGGTTTAAGTTACAGAGCCTAAGTCGCCGGCTTGATGAGTTGGAGGAAGCCACAAAAAACCTCCAGAAAGCTGAGGATGAGCTTCTGGATCTTCAGGACAAGGTCATTCAGGCAGAGGGCAGCAATTCCAGCATGCTGGCTGAGATCGAGGTGCTACGTCAGCGGGTGCTGAAGATTGAAGGTAAAGACGAGGAGATCAAAAGAGCAGAGGACCTGTGTCATATGATGAAGGAGAAACTTGAAGAGGAAGAAAAGCTTACCCGGGAGCTGAAATCAGAGATCGAGAGGCTTCAGAAGCGAATGGCTGAATTAGAGAAGCTAGAGGAAGCCTTCAGCAGGAGCAAGAATGACTGCACCCAGCTTTGTCTGAGCCTGAATGAGGAGAGGAATCTGACCAAGAAAATCTCTTCTGAGCTGGAAATGCTCAGAGTCAAAGTAAAAGAACTAGAATCTTCTGAGGACCGCCTCGATAAAACTGAGCAGAGTTTAGTGTCAGAGTTAGAAAAGCTAAAATCATTAACTCTGAGCTTTGTAAGTGAGAGAAAATACTTGAATGAAAAGGAGAAAGAAAATGAGAAATTGATAAAAGAACTCACTCAAAAACTGGAGCAGAATAAGAAGATGAGTAGAGATTATACAAGGAATGCGTCTAACCTTCTGGAAAGGAATGACCTACGGATAGAGGACGGCATCTCTTCCACACTGCCATCCAAAGAATCAAGAAGGAAGGGCACCCTGGACTATCTAAAGCAGGTAGAGAATGAAACAAGAAACAAATCAGAAAATGAAAAGAACAGAAATCAGGAGGACAACAAAGTCAAAGACCTTAACCAAGAGATCGAGAAACTTAAGACACAAATTAGACATTTTGAATCCTTAGAAGAAGAGCTTAAGAAAATGAAGGCCAAAAATAATGACCTTCAAGATAATTATCTAAGTGAACAAAATAAAAATAAAATCTTAGCTAGCCAGCTAGAAGAGATAAAGCTGCAAATCAAGAAACAGAAAGAGCTAGAAAATGGGGAAGTAGAAGGGGAAGACACTTTCTTGTCTGGCAGATGCAGGCATGAGAGGACTAAGGCATCTGTGTCCAAGCACACACCCCAGGAGCTCTCGCCCCAACATAAGCGGGAAAGGTTCCGGAACAGGGAGTTTGCTCTCAACAATGACAACTATTCTGTGACTAACAAGCAGGCTTCCTCTCCCAGTTTCACCAACAAGAGAGCAGCCAAAGCCTCCAACATGGGAGTGGGTACAGACAGCGGGCCTCAGGAGACAAAGAGAACCGAGGAGCGATTTGCACCTGGGTCCTCTCAGAGTGAAGGGAAGAAAGCTAGGGAGCAGCCGCCAGTGCTTAGCCGCTACCCCCCAGCTGCCCAGGAGCACGCTAAAGTTTGGAAGGGAACTCCCAAGCCAGGCACTGAGAGTGGACTTAAGGGAAAGGTAGAGAAGACAACTCGAACATTTAGTGACACCACCCATGGATCTGTTCCCAATGATGTGACAGGCAGAGGTGACAAGTCTGCTGACACCTTCTCTGAGGCCCACTTTGGCAAGAAGGGACAGGTGCCTGGCAATGGAAGTCAGGTAACTCAGGCTGCAGATTCTAGCCGTTCTAAGGCCACTGGAGCTGCGTCCTCATCTGGAAGAGCTTCCTCAGAAGGGCTTTCTAAGGGCATAAAAGCTACTAATGGCCTGGAAGCTGATGTCAGTCTCCCAAATTCTAAGGTTCCTCTTTTGTCAAAGTATCCTTATAGTTCCAGAAGCCAAGAGAACATCCTTCAGGGATTTTCAGCCCCAAATAAAGAAGGAGTTGATCAACCCGTAGCAGTTGTGATGGAAGACAGCAGTCAGCATGAAGCCCTTAGGTGTCGTGTCATCAAATCCAGTAGCAGAGAGAAGCCAGATTCAGATGATGACTTAGATGTGGCATCTCTTGTTACTGCCAAGTTGGTAAATACAACCATCACTCCAGAGCCAGAGTCCAAACTACAGCCAAACTCTCGAGAAAGAGCTAGGTCTCGAGGGGCATCTAGAGCCTCCCCATTTGAAAGTGATAAAAATGCTGCAATAGAAAATGAGTCTCTGAAACCTAGCAGATCTTCTCCTACTACTACTTTGGAATTCCCAGATGCCAATGGTGCCGGCGCAAAAAACCAAAGGCCCTTCAGCCCCAGAGAGGCCTTGCGGTCCAGAGCAGTTATCAAACCTGTTATCATTGATAAAGATGTGAAAAAAGTCATGGGAGGCTCTGGAACTGAGGTTGTATTGGAGAAACAGAGATCCACCTCTAAACCTATGCCAAACAAAGTGACAAGCAGCATCACTATTTACCCCTCTGACAGCAGTGGCCCCAGAGCCAGCGCAGGCGAAGCCCCAAGAGAAAGGCATACATCAACCAGCAACATCCACGTGGGGCCCCCCGAGCTCACACCAGTTAACAACCATGTCAGCTCCCCTTTTGAGCTTTCTATTCATAAACATGACATTGCCTTGCAGCTCACAGAAGCCGAAAGAATGGGTGATGGGTCCCCAAGGAACAGGCCAGAGACGGTGGTCTCTCGGAGCAGCATTTTAATCAAGCCATCAGATTCTATGGAGAGGAACAGCCATGCTCCCCCAGCGGAGACAATCAGGTGGAAAAGCCATAGTGCCCCTTCAGAGGTGGGCACCTCAGATACCAGACATGTCACTGTGCGGAATGCCTGGAAGAGTAAGCGAGACTTGAGAGCTTCAGATGATTCCCCAACTCAAATAGCTAGAAACATGGACTCTATTAATGCCTACAGTCAGAGGTCTTCCACAGACTTCTCGGAACTTGAAAAGCCCAAGTCCTATCTTTCTGAGCAGGGCACTCGAAAGGTAGGGAGCTCAGGGGATGCTCCTGAGCTGTCCTCCAGAAGGACCCAAAGTAGCCTCACTGTGTCAGAGGTGCTCACCCGGCGGAATCCGGTAGGAGACACCGTCATGGCTACAGCCTGGAACCACTCAGTGAGCATGGTGAGTCTTGCTTTCCTTCTCCTTCCCTCTTGTTGATCCTGCAACCCAGGGTTTAGGGGACCAGAGGGCACATGAGAGCTTTTGAAATCAGGTACGTTTGGTAGAAAGCAGCAGTGGCTTTCTAAAAACCCCTTCATTCATTGTGTGTCATCTCGTCTCCACTTTGCTCTCATATGGAAGGTGAGGCAAAGTGGCATCTCTCTGCTTGGTCTGCCTGAAGAGTTCCAGAGCAACTGACAGGAAGTTCCAGATGCCCATAGGACATACAGGGATGGAGATGGTGGATAGGGTTCTTCCTGTTCCTTTGCCTCAGTAGGTCAGCAGGTCTCTGAGCTGCTGGCATATAGGGGAGAATGAGGTCTGACCCATTATAGTCTGTGTCTGAGGTCAAGGTTGGTTCAGTGTGGCTTTTAAATCCAGAGCCAAATGATTTTGACAAGAGGGCATGAGAACAGTGTGTGGAGAAAGCCCCAGGAGTGCTTTGGATGTGGACCTTCAACACAGTAGTGCTTTTTAAAAGGGACGTGGCTATGAGCTTACAGGACAAGTCTGTTGGCCTTAGAGGTGCTTAACACTTGGCCTCACTGTCTTTTTCAGTCCCTTAGAACAGCTTCTGTGAACAAATACTGCCTTCATTTGTCAGACATGAATATCTAAAAGTGAGGGTCGCAAAGGGCCTTGCTCAAGGTCATCCAAATGAGTAACAGAACTTAAGATTTGTATCTAAGATTGCCAACTGTAAATCCAATGTGCTTTCTACCCTGCTGACCTACCTCATAATTTCATTGACAAAGAATATTGAAAAAGCAGAATTGCAAAAGCTGGTATCTAGGGTCCTGAGAATTTGGCCATCTGAAGCACAAGCCAAGGGTCCAACACAATATAAAGGGGAAAGCAAGTGGCTTTTTGGCAGATTGGAGGTAGGAAGTAGAGACAGAGCAGTCTAACCTCTTCACCCATATTCCTGCCACCCACCAAGGAGGTGATTTTCACACATGGCATTTAGGGGTCCTCTCATACTCATTCTGGGCTGTGGCCTGTAACAGGCTTCTGTTCAGTTGTGAGCCTCTTGGTGTACTTGATGGTTCCTGATTTCCAGGGAATTTAAAATTGGCCTGTGCCTCCACAAAAAATACCTTTGCGGTTACTGTGTAGCACCTATGCCAGGTTGGAGGGAACTTACTAGGGTGGGAGGTGAGAATGTCTCATTGCTCAGTGTACTCGTTGGCTGCTCACTTTTCTCATTTTTGTTCCTTATTGGCACAGGAGGAAGGGGAGGACTACACAGTTGGTGTCAGCAGGCGACTGCACAAACCCCTGGAGCATTCTGAACTGCCTGGGCCTGGGCAAGTCCGGGCCGAGGAACTGCAGCCAGCCAGACCTTGTGCTGAGGAACACTGAACCAGCTAGGTGAAGTCCGCTGTTCCTCCGCTGCTCCTGCTTCTCAGCTTCTCCCCCTTGCTGGCCTGTGAAGGATCCAAGGCCAGGTCTTAGCTGGGAGACTACATGTAGAGAGAGAGCCAGGCTATGGCTCAGGTAATTTTTTTGCCAGTTGTCCAGACAGGATCAGAGACTACAAATCAGGTAGTCACTCAGGCCCAGCCTTCCCTGATGCATGAGTCCCCCTCTTATATCTCTGCCCTTAAGGTAGCATGGACCACTCCATGGAAAGTTACAGAAACTCCCCACCATATAACAGTAGCCAAAAGCTCTTCTCTGTTCCTTGGTAACTTAGCAAGGAACAGCAGCCCTATTGCTGTGTGGCTAATGCTGGATTTGTTTCACCACTTCCGGTTGGCACCTTGTTTGCCCTGAAGGAGCCCCCAAGGACATAAGAATTACCAGCCATCAGTTCCATCCAGCGGGCTTACATTCCTTCCCCTCAGCGTTCTTTTCTTCAGAATTCAGAAGCTGCCCCTGAGTGATTATGGGACCACCCTTAGATTGAAGCTTCTCTGACCTGGCTTCTTTGCTGACCAATTTCTTGGGGGACAGAGCACAATGCCCAATGGAATGATACCACCCCATCCCTACCCTACCCCACCGCTCACCTTCCACAAGCACCCAGAAACAGACAAGTCTCATGCATCTCCTTCCCTGGGCAATAATGCTGCTGGTACCACCTGGGTTCTGTCCTGGGGCTGGAGATTTAAGCTGACTTCATCACTCTCATCTTGGGGAAAATCCTGACTGAGCTGGGCGTGGCCCAGTATACTCTGCCTTCTAGGAAGTGCCCAGCAAGTAGAAAAGCAAATGGGAAGAAGTGAATTCATTTAGTCACTCCACAAGCATAGTTCCATGAAAGACATCGACTGAATGCTCCCTCCATCTCTCCTTCATCCCCTGTGGAGGAGGCCTTGCACTTTACCACACTGATGCATGTTCCTACAAAAGCCCCTGATATCTGCAAGTAGACTGTCATTACAGTGATTTCATTGGAGTAAAGCTGAAAACTGCCTGTTGAGGGCTCCAATTTATGCAGTTTGAAGTGCATTAAGTCTTTTAGGAAGCCAGATAAATAAATGAATTCATCTCCTTCTGTCAACCACATGGGGAGGTTCTGAACCTGTGCGTGCTTGGCCCTGCTTTTCCTGTAGCAAGCATTCTTTCAGTTTAAAGGGATTCTCCATGGCTACCTATGTGAAGCAGATGCTATTGCTGGCACAGCAAGAACACATCCCGTGAGGAGTCTGGAAAGCTGCTCCCTAACCCCTGTGGCTTTGTTAACGACTAACCAGGGTCATAGAGCTCTGTGACCCTGGGTTAGTCATTGTCTTCTTGGAGTTTGTTTCCCTGTCTATAAAGTGAGTTCTTGGGTTTTTTTTTTTTTTTTGGGGGGGGGGTTTACTGGGGATTGAACCTAGCTAGAGCCTTGAGCATGCTAGGCCAATACTGTGCCACTGTGCTGCTGCTTCCCAGCCCCCAACAAGTTCTTTCAAGTGGATGACATCTAGGAGCTTAACTCTGACATTGCAAACTTGTTTTCACCTTGTGGCATGGGCTCATTCCTGCTTTGGTAGGTGTTGTCCATAGGGGTCTGGGGAGCATCTTTCTTTCTGCCTTCACAGATCTTACGCTTTCTTCTTTTCCTCATGTTTCTGTCGTGGGGATGAGCTCAAGCCCCTGAGGCCTGTTTCCAGTCTTTGAGGGATTGGACTGGATGGTCTCAGGTCTGTATGGCACCAGCCTTGCCCAATGCCACATCTCTTGGCTTTCAGGCTAGGTGCTTTCTATAACATGTCTGTGTGGCTCCTATTCCTGTGCCTCTCCTGAGAATTTCCTGGCGACAGGGAAGACTCAGGACTTCCTCAGGAGGACTGTGAGTAGTCTCCTCTGCTCTTAGTCAACACATGATAGGCATTCATCTGCCCTCGTCTGCATCAGACTCAGCCATCCTGACAGGCTGTGGGGAAATTTTTTTTCCCCCCCAAGGACAGGAATGTCTTGGTCATACTTCTGTTTTATGGAGTTTGCTCATGTAAGGGCACTGTCATGTGGCTTGCCTCCACATCCCAACTAGTGCACAATTAGGTTAGTGTTGTCAAGATCTGTTCCTGCTGCTGCTTTTGGGTCACTGCCCAAAACTCCCTCACTGCAACCTCTCACTTGCAACTCCCCTGCCATTCTCCTGTATCCGTTGGCAGCCCTTGGAAAGTTCAAAGGAAACAGACTCTGTGGTGGTCAACTGAAGAGTGTAGGAACTGGGTCTGTGGCTCTTCTGCTGATGGGAACAGAAGGGCACTAAGCCGTGCCTCGGAAGATCTCACCAATCATTTTCGTCTTTGGGTGTTGAGCCCTGGATTCTGGTGCTGTAGCTCCTGGTGCCAAAGTCTAGATCTTTCCACGTTTTAGCAACATCAACACCTGCTGCTACTCAAGATGCTCCGTGGAAAAGGGACAGCTGTGGGCTGCCATTCTGAAATCTGAGTGCAATAGCATTTGATTGTAACAGTTATTTCAGGATATTTTGTTTCTTTAATCTGCACTCTTTGTAGAACCGCTGTAAAATAGATGTTATTTTTTAAATGTCCTCAAGCATTGGAGCAAACAATGTTTATAGGCTGGAGGGCTCAGTTCCTCTAGGTTTGAAGTGGCCAGCTCATTCCAAAGTTGGAAGGCACATCATTTTGGGACAACCACAGTGTGACAATTTGGCCCGAGGCCAAATGCCAGTTAGCCTCCAAGTATAAGGGACACCTGTGGTTGAACCATTATCTAATCAAGCCAAATATTCCCATAGTCCTCATCAAGAAACCGACTTTTATGGCCGTAAGTGTTTCTCTTCTGCAGTCTAGACTGAGCCAACTGTTACATGTTTGCAGGAGTTTTGAGTAGAGGAACGTGGTCCTAGAGCTGCTTGGTTGGACAAACAGGAGCTGGCTAAATGCCAGGGGCTGGTTCTGTCCACCTGCTGCTTTGGTACTGACACATCAGAAAAGGCTGCAGGACAGTGCACGGGAATCTGGCAGTTTGGTCTGAGTGGCAATGAAACACTTAAAGAGTATGGGTTAAAGGGCCAAGACTTCAGCAAGCTTGCACACCAGTCATCCCTCTTGTGGCAGGGGCAGGTGTTTCTAGGGTATTCTTGGACTTCTTGTCCTGGGCCAGTTTTAGTTGTTCAGATTTAGTGGGTCAGTGCCAAGTACTACCACTTCCCAGTAGAGGAACAGGCCCCAGAGGCTGGTCCCTGGCTGCCTTTGTTGGCCATGGGTTTCTTATCTCATGAGACTGCTTTAGAAGAGCTGCTTTCTAGGGATTATCTTTTGAATGTCCCAAGTGGGGAACAGGGTTCTCCTCAACATCTCAACCAAGATCATAGGAAAGGGGTCCTATTTTCCTGCTGCTTCACAGCTCAGAACATGTACTGAATGCTATGTAATTTTAAGAGAATAAAGTCTATTTTTTGTATTTTAAAGATTGGGAGGGCTATGAAGATAGCCCTTAAATATGCATGAAGGCCCTTCTGCTGGGGATACCAGCTCTGTCGTCCACACCTACTTGCTCAGGCAGGTACTCTGGCCTCACCTCTGCCCCTGGAGTCTAGTGCAGCAGCTTCTACATTCCTGCTCAAGCACGGGACCAGAGAGGCCAAAACTTGCCCCTGGAAAGCAGGGCACAGCCACGAGCATGGCTCAGGGCTCCTTGGGTGCATGTGTATAGTTGAAGCTGCCTGTCTGCATGTATCCTTTGGCTGTAATGATGCTCTCTGTTGGCTCTGCAACACAATATTGTAACCAATAAAGCTCCCTCCTTTCTGTATGGTCCGAGTCAGTGATGCCAATTGTGTCATTTCTGGGTACAGCTGTTGTCTCTGAATTGGTTCTGGTTTAACTATGCCCCGTAAAACACCTAGCTAATTATGCTGTGAGGACTATCGTAACTGAACCAGAGTTAGAATCAGCAGCTAGCTACTTTTTCGATAACTTTTCAGGCTTGTTTGTTGTCGCTCCCTTATGCACCAAACAAGACTCAATGTCTGAACCACTTTCAAAAACAACCAAATCAAAACAAAACCCCCACTTCTAAAAACATGAGCTTCTGACTGGGCCAGACATCCTAGTGAACCCTCCTAGGACAGCAGGGAAGGGATTTGGACTGAGGATGTACTTTCAAACCAAGCTCTTTTCACTGAAGCACTTCTCCAGCAGTCAAGCTATTTTTCATCTAGTTTTGTCCATTTTCATCTTCTAGCCATAGACCCCAATATATTCCTTAATAAAACTTCATTTAGAGCTGGGCATGGTGGTGCAATCCTGTAAGTCCAGCACACTGGAAGCTGAGGCAGGAGGAACTTGCATTCAGGGCCAGCCTGAGCTTTAGCAAGACCGTGTCTCCAAGGATGACAAAAAAAAAACTTGATTCATAAGGAATAACTGACTGACACTAATAACTGGTCTCCAAGGATGACAAAAAAAAAACTTGATTCATAAGGAATAACTGACTGACACTAGTAACTGGTTTCCACTAAGCACATTACTCACAGATTTGTGCTATGGAATTGTTAGGAAGCCTGGGAAGGAATACTACTGTTCTCATCTTGCAAAAACAACTTATGACAGAGAGATAACTTTGTGGAGTTGGTAGGCTTAAAGTATAATCATGGGAGCCTCACAGAGGAGACAGTTCAACTACAAGGTGCCCCAACTACAATGGGGACTAGAAGCTGAAAAGGGCAAAGAAACAATAAATGTGGCCCTCCGTCCTGGTAGTAGACTGCCATTAAGAATTGTAAAGAGGTAGGGCTGGAGAGATAGCTCAGCAGAGGACCCAGGTTTGGTTCCCAGCACCCACATGGCAGCCAGGCACCTTAACTAGAGGATCTGATGCCACCTTCTGGGCTCTAGCACTGGTGGTGTGCTTATGTACACACAGGCAAAGCACTTTTTTTTTTCTTAAGGTCTTTTGAGACAGGGTCTCCCTGTAGCCCCAGCTGGCCTGGAACTATGTAGACCAGGCTGGCCTGGATCTCTCAGAGATCCACCTGCCTCTCGAAACTTGGTCTAAAGGCAAAAATAAAAGCCTTAAAAAAAAAATCTTGGGGCTAGAGAGATGGCCTAGTGGTTAAGAGCACTGACTGCTCTTACAGAGGACCCGGGTTCGATCCCCAGCACTCACATGGCGGCTGAGAACCGTCTGTAACTCCAATTCCAGGAGAACTCCAGTTCCAGGGGAATCTGACACCCTCTTCTGACCTCCGTGGCATTGCACGACACGGGTGCACAAACCTACATGCAGACAGTACATTCATACACATACAAAATAAAATTTTTTAATCTTTTTTTTTTTTGTCTTTTCGAGACAGGGTCTCCCTGTAGCTCCAGCTGTCCTGGAACTCACTCTGTAGACCAGGCTGGCCTTGAACTCACAAAGATCCGCCTGCCTCTGCCTCCCAAGTGCTAGGATTAAAGGCATGCGCCACCATGCCCGGCAATCTTTTTTTTTTTTTTTTTTTTAAAAAGGTCTGGAGCTACTCTTGCAGGGGATCCCAGTTTGGTACCTGGCACATACATGGTCCATCAAACCTGTCTGTAACTCTAGCACGTACATGGTCCATCAAACCTGTCTGTAACTCTAGTTTCAGGAAATTTGATCTCCCTCTTATGGCCTCTGCAGGCACATGTGTTATGATACACATACATGCAAATACTCTTGTACATGCATTATAAAATAATTATAAGTGGAGCTTAGTGGGAGAACCCTTACCTCCTTGTACACGATGAAACTGTTTTTCCTACCCATGGGTACCCTTATATCCTATGGTCTTTAAGGTAAAATCTGCAGTCCCAAAGCGGTAACACCCCTACCTTGAATACCTTGTGTATAACTCCAAAGGAGAAACAAAGACTGCACTAATTTTATATGAAGTTTTATTCTCAAAATATATTAAAAAAACCAAACCAACACCAAGAGACTAGAATGTTGTATCACAGCACTTGCCTCAGTCTTGATGAAGACATAATTCCAAATTAATGGGTTCTTCCTTGTGCTGTCAGTCAAAGGAGCCAGCCTCTGCTGTCAAATTAGGAGCTCCAGGCAGCTGAGGCCAGTATTGACTGGCAGTTCCTGGGTGTAATCCAGTATTGCTAGAAGAGCAAATGACACGTCGGGCCTCTTTTCAGAACCCTTGTTTCACATGCTTGGGGACTGCTGTGCAGGGACACCTGGTGTGGCCTGGCGAGGCAGGGTGTACATGGCTCCCAGGAACTGGTCTGCAATCCTTCCTGCTTCTCGCAGCCCACTCAGCAGAGCACCATGGACTGTGGCTGGGTAGTTCCGGATTGTATGTTCTCCCGCAAAGAAGAGTCGTGGGATTGGCTGTTTTGGAGGGAAATGAGCAAGTTGCAAACTCAGGTTTATTCTTGTGAACTGCCAAACTGTCACTGACCTCTGAAAACTCATCTGCCCCCATTGCAAGTTACTTCATGAGTCTACCAAAGTCTCTCTTGACAACTTCACTCACTTCTCAAAATTCTAAAGTTTTGTTTACTTCATGTAACACCTAACAGGCTAGGTAGGCAGGGAATCCTAAGAACTCTGAACCATAGGGAGTAGAGCATTCCTTCTTAGGAAGGCTTTGACTTAGCAGTTCAGAGGAGCCACCAAGTTTTGGGCTGTGATACTATAACACTCTTTGGAAGACGGTTGGCTCAGTTTAGGTTAAGTGCCCAAGGCTATTTCCCTGGGACATGCCCTAGAGAGTCTTAGTAACTCAGACTCTGCCACAATAAAATCAGACACCACAAAATGAGGGACAATTAAAAATGGGATTTTACAAAAAAGATAAGGGGCTGGAGAGATGGCTCAGTGGTTAAGAGCGCTGACTGCTCTTACCGAGGACCCGAGTTCAATTCCCAGCACCCACATGGTGGGAACCATCTTTGAGCCAGGCATGGTGGTGCATGCCTTTAATCCTAGGCAGAGGCAGGCTGATCTCTGTGAGTTCAAGGCCAGCCTGGTCTACAGAGTTCCAGGCCAGCTGGGGCTATTAGGGAGACCTTGTCTCAAAAAAAAAAAAAAAATGAGCGAGAGACACTATGACTGTGTGCCATATTAGCATGTGCAAGTGGACACAGAACCCAGACGAAGGCATTAGTTGGATCCCCTGGAGCTGTAGTTTTAGGCAGCTTTGAGCTTTGAGAGGACTTGTGTCCTGTGTGTAACCAATAGCCTTAACTGCTGAGCCATCTCTCTAGCTGAAGAAAGAGGAAGAAGTTACTGACATACATATTCTGGACTTTTTAAAATATAGACTGCCTACATTTACAACGACAAAATATGAGAAATAGTACACAATACATTTTATTCTGTGCCACTTATCTGAAAGGGTTTAAGGATATAATGACTAAGGTCTAATATAGCAAGTGACATTTCTTTTTTTTTTTTTTTGTCTTTTTGAGACAGGATCTCCCTGTAGCTCCAACTGTCCTGGAACTCACTCTGTAGACCAGGCTGGCCTTGAACTCACAAAGATCCGCCTGCTTCTGCCTCCCAAATGCTAGGATTATATATATATAAATGCAAGTGACATTTCTATTCTGAGCTCCTAGCCTTTCCCCAAATAAGGCTGGATACAGCCTTCTAGTTTCTCACCTGTGGGGCACCTGGAATTGAGGGGCCAGGAGTAATTGGCTGAGCCATTAAGTCATAGTCATTTCCAGATGATCCAGCAGCTACGTAGGAATAGGAGCCCCGGGCCCAGGGGTCAGCACGCCAACGAGACACCACAGTTTCCTTGGGCTATATACAGGAAAAAACACAAGCAAAAGTCATTACTGAAACCAGTCATCTTTGAAAGGTAAATAAGACACACATGGGACACAAGATGTGGTGCCAGGTGACATAATGCTGTTTTAAGATGCACACAGGCCAAAAAAAAAAAAAGAAAAGAAAAGCTTCTGTGTTGCCACCTTATCTGTGAATCCAGAGATACAGGCAGCACTTGACCTTTGTTCTTTTATAATGGTGTTAATTTACCTCTCTTTAAAGAAATCGTAAGAGGCTAAAAGTTTTACAACTGAACATGGTGGGACACACCTTTAATCCCAGCACTCAGGAGGCAGAGGCAGGCAGATCTCTGTGAGTTCAAGGCCAGCCTGGTCTACAGAGTGAGTTCTAGGACAGCTGGGGCTACAGGGAGACCCTGTGTTTAAAAGACTCCCCCAAATGGCCTATAAAATAAACTACCATGAAATTCTCTTGAGATTTTACAGAGGTATTCACTGTAGCACTTTGTGGTCTGACCCCATACAAAGGAGAAACACAACACAGCTAGCAGCTGAGCTTTCCCAGGTCATGTCCTAGACAAATTTTCTCAATGACTCAAGCTCCCAACATTAAAATTCATGTCAGCTCAGCATATCTCCATTCTGATACAGAGTGTCCTAATTAAGAACTTAGGCTGCAAACACAGCAAATAAGCCAAATCCTAGTTTAGTCTTTACCACTTACATACCTGGGGCACTGCACTATTGCCAAAAATCCCTTTGAGAATGGCTAGGCACCGGCCGACAATCACATCATCACTGATGTTCTCCATGATTCCAGCAGCTTCTCCTGCCACCAGGGCCAATAGTATTGGAGCTGGGGAAACAGGATAGTTCCAGGGTGTTCTATACTTTACTCAAAAGTGCAAGTCCTGTCAGGCCCTGCTGCTTTGTTCTTGGTGCTGTGAAATTATGGTGCAGTCAGTACTCCACAAATGCTGGACACAACCTGTATTTCTGAAATCTCATCAGAGACTGTGATGGGCATTTCTGTGCCTATGACTTTTAGAAGTCAAAACATTTCTAGTATTTAGGTACATGTTCCATGGCAATAACTGTATCCCCCTTAGTTAGCTTGGACCCCTCTGTACTTATCATTGTCCATTTGGTGAATTTTTTTTTAATTTTTTTTTTATGTGTATGAATGTACTGTCTGCATGTAGGTCTGTGCACCCGTGTTGTGCAATGCCTTGGAGGTCAGAAGAGGGAGTCAGATTCCCCTGGGACTGGAGTTACAGACGGTTCTCAGCCGCCACGTGGGTGCTGGGGATCGAACCCAGGTCCCTCTGCAAGAGCAGTCAGCGCTCTTAACCGCTAGGCCATCTCTCCAGCCCCCCATTTGGTGAATTTTTAATGAATATGCTTACATGACAGGCCCAGGGCTTAGCACGATCCTGAGGTAAAAAACTACACCAGACCAATAAGTAAATAACCAAACATAACTGTCAACTGCTATAAAGCTATGAAATATAGGAAAAAAATATAGGCACATAATTTAGATCCAGAAATAAGAATGTATATATCCTACAAGGCCTCTAATGCTGACCAGCCTAAGCTATGAAAGCTGAGCAGAGGGAACCAGAGTACAAAAGAGGGATACACAAAAATTTGAACTACAAAGCAGCATGGCATTTCCTGAGATTTGAAAGCAGACATGTTCCTAGAGCTGAGGAGTTAAGACGGGCACAGGGAAGAAGGAAATGGCTAGATTATGAAGGGTTTAGTAGACACCTTGGTAAGAAATTTCAGTGTTTTTCAGCAATGTGAAGCAATCAATGGAAGCAGGGTTATTAGTAACTATTGGAACTGTCAGGAGAGGTGAGTGTAGCCTGGGCCAAGGAGACAGGTGGTGGAAAAGGAATACCAAGGTCTGGAGGGATGATACCAGGTTGAAAGCCACAGAAAGGGCACCTCCTTAGTTTAGCAAGAGCCCTAGGATATAAATTCCTTTTCACCAGCAAGCATGCAGGAGGGATGGAGGACAGGGCCAGAGTCACAGGGTCAGCAACTGCTAAGGCCATGGCCTGGGTAATGCTACACAGGAAATGTCTGCTCTTCATCTCTTCTTTGAAAAGGAATTAAATATATGTATTTAGCTCTCTAGTTAGGAATCAACCAATCACAGAAGAAAAGAAGAGACAGGAGATAGAAATGTAAGAAACTTATTTTAAAAAGGTTGAGGGGGCAAGTCAGATGTAATAGTCTTATGCTTCTAGGAAGCATAATTCTTAATGTGCTTCTTTCCTAAAATTTTGCAGGAATTTTTAGGAAATGCTTATTTAAGTTAATGAAAAGAAAAATTAAGGCACATATATTTAAGAATACCCTTAATATTCCTTTGTGTTTCTGTAGGGGCACGAGAAGTTTAAAACTAGAAAAGTTACCTTTATACAGGTTCCAGAAGAGGAAGAGTTCACCCCTGCTAGCAGTGGTGCTGCCAACATGCCCAAACAAATTGACACTTGGATCCCAGAACACACGGTCAAAACAAAGCACCACCTACCAGAGAAAGCACATAAGGTGGTCTTGGATGAGATGGATGTCTTTCTTTAAGCATTGCTGTGTCCTAGCAGGAAGTACTTCTTTCTTAGGTTTATTAACAGCTCTCCTAATCTCAGTGTTTTCTGCTTTTTTTATATATAATTATTTAATTTAAAAAAATTTTTATTTATTATTTTTCATGTGTATGAAGGTACTGTCTGCATGCAGGTCTGTGCACCCGTGTCGTGCAATGCCATGGAGGTCAGAAGAGGGCGTTGGATTCCCCTGGGACTGGAGTCAAAGACGGTTCTCAGCTGCCATGTGGGTGCTGGGGATAGAACCTGGGTCCTCTGCAAGAGCAGTGGGTGCTCTTAACCGCTAGGCCATTTACGACCCTCCTTTAAAAATTTCTTTTTTTGTGTCTGGAATAGACAGTTGTTAGCTACCATGTGGGTGCTGTAAAACTGAACCCCAGGTCCTCTGTAAGAGCTGCCAGTGCTCTTGACCACTGCTCCATTTCATCTCTCCAGCTCCTATGACCCTCTTTTTGTAGGCTTGGAGTTGCAAAAAGGACTAAGTACATTTGGATACTATAACTAGACAGTGAGGTATGAACTGCCAGGCCTCTGGCAAAGGTGGCCATCTGCAGAACCCATCCTTCACTGCTGCTGCTGGATACGGTGCTTCAGGCTGGCGAGAGGGGCTGGGAGCACATCACCTTGTTAAGGTTGCCAAATCCCATCCTTTGCACTGCAGACGTTTTCCACTCAGGAAGAGGTGGTACAAACTGAACAGCTGGCGGCTGCTGCTTCAGCACTCCCAGGGGAAGGGTACAAAGGACTGCATCACACTTATAAATAAAGGTTTGACTTGTGGAGCGTGTGTTCACAGCAATCACTTCACATCCTGGAGAGAGTGGTGGGAAAGACTTTACTGGTAATGATTGCATCAAGGAGGGCACTGACCATAACACACAACTGGATCTACACACTATTCCCTTATTTTCCATACAAGAACACAAAGGTAAGCCTAAAGCTGTCAGTATTTAAACCTCCAGTCAGTCAATATCAAGTCCTTGACTACCCCCATCCTATACTGGGGATAAGTTAGATTAGTGAAAAATATTACCACTTTCTACTGTGGCTACCTGCTCAGCAAGGATGACAATGAAAATTCAAGGACATCAACATCAAACTGTGAAGATAATGTAACCTCAAGTTGATATCAGAATTATGTCACCATTATTTTACTTAATGTGATTTTTTTTTTTAAGTAGTAAAAGTATAGATTTAGGCTGGATGTGGTGGCACACGTCTTTAATCCTAGCACTCAGGCAGCAGAGGCAGATGGATCTTAGTAAGTTCAAGGCCAGCTTGATATACATAATGAATTCCAGGCTAGATGGGGCTACAGGGAGACCCTGTCTCTCTCTCTCTCACACACACACACACACACACACACACACACACACACGTACAGATTTATGAAAAGAGTCAACATAGAATACAGAGGGGATGGACTCCAGCAAGAACATGGCTGAAGAGCCCTCAAGTGTTTAAAAAATTCTCACATATAATTACATATATACATAACTTTTTATGGGTATGTTTTGTGTGCATATATGTCTGTTGGCAGCCAGAAGGCATTGGATCCCCTGGAGAAGCAACAAGTGCTTTTAACTGCTGAGCCATCTCTCTAACCCTGAATTTTTTTTGGGGGGGGGGCCAGCTAGCCTGGAACTTGACTATGGAAAAGACAGCTCTTGTCCCTGCTCTTTATCTGCTTGCGAAAAGGGTAAAGATTGCCTCCTCAGAAGATGGACTGACATTGTTGGGTTACCTCGGCAGTATCCTGGAGGCCGCCAATGCAGGGGGATCATGACAGGACGTGTGCTTACTGGACTTCATTTGGGGACACAATATTTAAAGCAAAAGCATGTCAGTAAGGGTTTCCTTCTGCATAAGGTTTTTTGTAATGTAATGTCTTAATCATAATCTACCATCAAATATTTTAGGAATATCTTTAATGTTTAGATAGTATATTAGCAGCATGCAATAATTACATCATAGGTTCTTAAGCAGAGGCAGTCTATTACAAGATCCTTCTCTGCTGCCAGTTATCATAGGCTGTTTAAAGTTAGAAAACTGAGTAGAAACACTGAGCATTATAGAAATGCACTTTGCTCAGTAATACTTAAGTTGTTGCAATATTAGACTATCCATTTGGTTGTTACAGAAAATCCTTAACTGTAATTGTTGGTTGTTGCCGTAATAGTACATTGCCTGTATGTCTACCTCTATCTAGCAATGGGCTGTATGTGCTAGATTTCAATATCATTGAGCCTGGGCAAGTAAGTGCACAGTCTTTTTAAAAAGAAACATGGTTTACTTGCACAAAACATCAGATTTAGGAGATCGTTAATGCCCTTGAAGTGGTTTTTGTGGGTGTGAAACAAATGGTGAGAATTTGAACTGTTCCCTTATTATAGTATTGAAATTAAGTCTACTTAGTCTATCAAATCATGTTCATGCCCTGATTTTATGTACTTGTATCTATCAATAAACATTGTGGGGGAAAATAAAAAAGGTAAAGATTGTAAGATGCACACAAGCATACCCGACCTCTTCATACTATAAAATGATACTGTCATCTGCAAAGTTCATGCTCAAGAACCATGCAATTGAGTTACTAAAGTTGTAAAACCCTCAATTATAATTTTGTATAGGGCTGCAGGTTGGATACCCTGCCAGCTTCTCCCAGCATCAGCTAGCAACTGCTCATAATGAGAAAAGAAGTAGATAAGTGTTTCCTCAAAATCCTAGGAAAGGGACTACCCCATCTTCACTTCTTATGCCTAGGCATGAGCTCCAAAGAGCGAAGTAACAAGCTATCCATACTTAGTTGCCTATCCATTCCAGTAAGGATGGGCAAATCGTTCTCTGCTTTCCTCACTGTGTGCTCTGAACACTATCCCCATGAGTCGCAGGGCAATTCCATCTCTGAAGTTGATTTGCCAGCAGGACTGCTCTAGAACTAGGTACCAACCAGAGCAAATGAGCCATCCTCAGGAAGAAGCCAGAAGAGTTCCAAAGGCTGATGGTAAACTATAAGGGGTGGGTGCCACTGAAGTACAGAGGCCTGAGTCCTGGTATTTATACATATACTTAGCAAAATCAGACCCAAACTTGTTATTTTAACACCATTATTAGTACATGACACAGAAAGCAGTAAAATTTTCCCTTAATTTCCTAATTCATAAAACAAGATGGTCAGACCCTCCAAAGTGTCTCCAAGCTTAATCTCTTCCCTAGGAGCCACCATTTAACAATTTACAAAGAAAGAATTAACACTTATTGTCTCAACATAGGTCACACGAGGCTAGTCTCGTTTCAGGGGAGGTGCTGCCCCTTGCCTGTACAACAGGTACATACCTGAGGCTGTGTAGCGAACCTGTCGCACAGCTGTGTTCAGTTTAATATCCAGGCCTTCAGCTAAAGCCACAGGCACGCATGAGTAGCCATTCCTTACTGTCAGGTGGCTGCCAGTAAACTCAAAGTCGTCATCCTAACAAGGAGAGAAAAAGGCCTATTACCACCTTCTTTTTTAAAAATCTTTTTGAGGGCTGGAGAGATAGCCTAGCGGTTAAGAGCACCAATTGCTCTTGCAGAGGACCTGGGTTCGATCCCCAGCAACCACATGGTGGCTGAGAACCGTCTGTAACTCCAATTCCAGGAGAACTCCAGTTCCAGGGGAATCTGAGACCCTCTTCTGACCTCCACGGCATTGCACGACACGGGTGCACAAACCTACATGCAGACAGTACATTAATACACATAAAATAAATAAAAAAAATATATATATAATATATATATAAA
>VZQC01011358.1:1420541-1540013 GCA_009823505.1 Rhizomys pruinosus
AAAAAAAAAAAAAAAAAGAAAAGAAAAGAAAAAGGAAATACAACTGTTTGACATACTCCTATTATCTGGGCAGTAGCATTATGGAAGTTTCTTTTGTCCCTACATGGAGTTATTAGCATAGTCCCACAGCACACGGGAGATGGATCTATTTTACCTTCTTACTGCATTAGAGTTGTAGAATATCAAAATCACTAACCTAATTATGTTTTCTTTTTTTTTTAATTATTTTATTTTTTAATTTTTTTTTAATTTATTTTTGTATGTGTATGAATGTACTGTCTGCATGTAGGTCTGTGCACCCGTGTCGTGCAAATCAGAAGAGGGTGTCGGATTCCCCTGGAACTGGAGTTCTCCTGGAATTGGAGTTATAGACAGTTCTCAGCCGCCATGTGGGTGCTGGGGATCAAACCTGGGTCCTCTGCAAGAGGAGTCAGTGCTCTTAATCACCAGGCCATCTCTCCAGCCCCGTTTCCTTTTACTTAAAAATCAATTTTTATTCCTTAAACTTAGACTTTAAAGTTGAAGATTTCCAAAGCCACAGTTGGTTAAACTAGGTGAAGCAACTAAGAGTTATAAAGAGGCTCAGGATAACAAAGTCAGGATTTCACCTAGAAAACAATATGTCTATTTAATTTCATAAAATTCTTGGGGTGGAGATATACATACATATATATATTTAGGCATGGTATCCTTGTAGTCCCAGCTGTCCTAGAACTCACTATGTAGACCAGGCTGGCCTTGAACTCACAGAGATCCAGGTGTCTCTGTCTCTTAAGTGCTGGGATTAAAGGCATGTACCACCATGCCTGGGAAATTATTTCTTATAAGCTCAGATACAAATGACAAAATTTTAGGGTATAAAAAGCACAAATGGTTCTAGAGGGGCAACTTTTTTAATTTATTTTTTATGTGTATGAGTGTATTGTCTGCATGTAGGTTTGTGCAATGCCGAGGAGATCAGAAGAGGGTGTCGGATTCCCCTGGAACTGGAGTTAAAGATGGTTCTTAGCTGCCATGTAGGTGCTGGGAATCGAACCCGGGTCCTCTGCAAGAGCAATCGGCGCTCTTAACCACTGAGCCATCTCTCCAGCCCCTAAAGAGGGAACTTAATGATAGGGCATGTGCTTAGTATGCATGAGGCCCTGGTTTAATCCTAGAAGCAGCAAGAAGAGAAAACCAGAAGACAAAACAAGCTCCCCGAAGAAGCACATACCTTAAAAGAAAACTTTACATACAAGATTTCTAAGACTTGCTCTTAGACAATATTTAGGAAATGAAAGGGCAAGCCAAGAAGAAATTTCTACAATATGGGTTTGACAAAGAACATAATGAGCTCTTAAAGCTCAATGAGACAATAGACAACCACATTTTTTAAAGGGACAAAAAAAAAATCTGAAGACATTCCACTAAAGGAGGCACATGAGCAGCTGATAAGCACACAATGCTGGCATCAGATATGACTCTTCCTTTTTTTTTTTGTCTTTTCGAGACAGGGTCTCCCTGTAGCCCCAGCTATCCTGGAACTCACTCTGTATACCAGGCTGGCCTTGAACTCACAAAGATCCGCCTGCATCTGCCTCCCAAGTGCTAGGATTAAAGGCATGCGCCTCCCAAGTGCTAGGATTAAAGGCATGCGCCACCGCTCCCGGCTAGATATAACTCTTCCTACCAGAATAGTGAACACCTTCAGATTTGGTGAGGATGTGAAGTGTGTGGGACTTTCACATACTGCTGAGGGGAAGGCAATTGGGATAGCAGCTTGGAAGTTGGTTAGACAGCTAAAAACAGGGCTAGGGGGTGTAACTTAGGGGAAGAGCACTTACTAACATGTGCAAGGCCCTGGATATGATCTCTAGCACCACGAAAACCCAAACAAACAAAAAAAAAACAGAAAAACTACCTTCCATAAGATTTAAGAAAAATATCAACACCCATAGTAGCTCCCACCCCCACCACACTCATCAATGCACCAGTGAATAAACACTTTATGGTTTATCTATAATTTGGAATCCTACCTAAATAATATAAACGAATAAACTACTTACATGGATAACAAAAATGAACCTCAAAAACCTCCCAATAAGTAAAGTAAGCTACTACACACAAAGACAAAGACAATTTATAATGAAACTACAGAATCAGAATTCTAGGTGCTTGCATATCAGTGGTTGTCTGGGACCAGAAACTTGAAGAGGAATTAACTGTAAAAGGGTGGAGAAACTTTTCTGGATGATGGAAATATTCTGTATCTTTTGTTTGTTTTTCCTTTTTTGAGACAAACCCTTGCTATGTTGGGCAGGCTGACCTTGAACTCAAAACTCACCTGCGGGGCTAGAGATGAAGCCCTCTCCTGACTTCTTCGGGTACTGCACAACATAGGTACACCTAACTGCATGCAAGTGATACACTCACACACATAAAATATTTTTTAAAATCCACCTGCCTCAGACTCCTAAGTGCTAGAATTATTATGTGTGTACACCATCCCACCCAGCTGAGATGTTCTACATGTTAACTGTGGTAGCTCATGACTAAGTAAGCTTGGCAAATTGTCAAGGTGCTCAGTTAAAGTATATGGACTTCACTATACGAAAATGCTATCTCCTATTGAAGCTAAGAACAGATGTACACACAAATATTAACGCTTGTTCTTGAGTCCTGTAAGGTATGTACAACACAATAAATAATGAAGAAGGACTTTTACCTGGTCCCAATGTTTAAGGGAAAGGGTAGAAAGAGGTGTGGCATTGGCAAACTCAAGATTTGCAAAATGCCAGTCAAGTATTTGTCTGTCTCTTGATGAGAGATACACGTCACTGAAAAATAAGAACAAGGGAACACAGAGTTAATAAAGACACTGCCACTAGTCTCAATGAGCTCATGTGAACAATCTTAACCAATCTGAACTCTAAGCTGGGGGTTGGGATTGTGCCTTGTATAAAGAAATTCTAAGGCAAAAGGGATCTTATATTTGTTATTAACTGCTCTATCCCTGATGTCTAGAGCAGTGTAGTGTCAAGCTTACCTCAGCAAGTTAGAATAGGGTCTCATTTGTCTGAAAACAGTATTTCTTCATACTAGGTTTTACTACATTATAAAGGTTTACTGTAAAAGTTTATCTTGTATCTTCAAATTTAAGTTTTATTGCAAGGAGGGGTAGCACTAGAACACAGGACTAATGCATGTTGAGCATCTTATCACCATGTAGTCACTGCCTGATCAGGAGGATAGTGTCCTAGTCCTCCAAATCTTAAAAGTTTAAAGCAAGTCTTTTAAGCCACACTCAAAGACAATTCCCATCTATTATGTCTTCTTCCCAACACCAGACTGTATGAAGAAGGGTTATCTTCAGATACAGAACATTCTTACATACTAAGTAGGGAATTTACAAACCTGAAAAGAAGCCCTACGCTCAAACACATTTTCCATTCATTACGTAATTTAAATAAACTCAAATATAAACAAATGCTCTCCCCTCCTTTGTAATTTTCCTTCAGAACTGAACTCACACAGAAATAAGAGCAAAGCTGCTCCTCTCAATGTTTCGGCTTGCTTCCTTACCTTGGGGGATTGGCTTCCAATTCCTGAAGTTTTTCTTCTAGCTTCCCTTGTGTTTCAGCTAATTCATCATATTCCTGACAGAATTTTAAAAATTAAATGTAATTTATCTCGCAGGGTCAGATATCTGCCTAATTTATTTGTAGCATATTTCCTGTTCTCATCATATGCAGGAAATGTGATTCAATTTAAGGCTGGGGTCAGAGCTCAGGGGTTTTGGATCTTGGAAACAAGCTATGAGTCTGGGAAAAGATGGGAGAGGAGAATGTGAAAGAAAAAGGCAAAAAAGAAAATAAAACACACCAATGGTGTGCTTCCTTTTGAAACAAAGATGCAAAACAATAGCAGGCAACTATATTCTTTTTGAGACAGGGTATCTCCCTGTAGCCCCAGCTGCCCTGGAACTTGTTGTATAGACCAGACTGTCCTTGAGCCCACAAAGATTCGCCTGCATCTGCTTCCAGAAGTAAGTACTGGGTGTGTGCCAGCCCAGCTTCGACTATGTTCTTAGCCCCTACTGTGGCCTGGTTCTGGATTCCTTAGACACATCATTTTATTTAAGCTTTACAACTACTCTACAAATTATTATTAATACCATGCTGCAGGTGGGGTGATTAAGGAACCCAAGTTGCTAAGGATAGGACACACCAATTTAGGGATTAAAACCACAAAGTTTGACTTCTAATGAGTCCAAAATCCATATTTACTGTCATAAATTTTAACTGTCAGGATAAGAATTCTGTCAAAAACACAGATCTCAGGCCACGAGTGGTGGCACACACCTTTAATCCCAGCACTCAGGAGCCAGAAGCAGGCAGATCTCTGTGAGTTCAAGGCCAATCTGGTCTACATAAAAAATTCCAGGCCAGCTGGGGCTACAACAAAGAGACCCTATCTCAAAAAGACCAAAAAGAAACAAAACAAAACCCCCACAGAGATCTGACATCAAACTCAACCATTAAATCTCCAGGCTCTTTTATTACCAAACTCAAATCTCCCAGTTCCATACTACTTTTTAGGATTCCGAACAAAACCAGAGGGGTAGGTATAGTACCATACCTTGCAAAGGGCGGTCAGATCCCTGTGCTTGCTCTTTACTAGGAACTCGGCTGTAATATCTCTAGGTGGCTTCACTTCTGATGCTTCTTTATATTGCTGGTGGAGTTCCTTAATTTTCTCCTTCAAATTTACCATCTAAGATGGAAAAGTACAAATTTATCACACTAGATAGCAATGTAATTCACCCTCGAATAACACATGCCCTTGGCCTTGGCTCCTCCTGAAATCTGTTATACAATGTCCTCAGGCTCTCTGAATAAGCTATTCTGTATTGTACCATTTGATGAACAGTGAAAACACATACAGGGGTTAAGTGAGGTTTCTATATTATCAGATAACTAAGATGGACTCCTCCAAAACAACTGAGAGGAAAAGAAATATCCATTAAGAAAAAGTAAATCTACCATCAATTATACTAGCAGTTATTGTTTGTTTTGTTTTTTTGAGGCAAGTTCTCACCATGTAGGACAGGTTTTGAAATCTTCTGCCTTAGCCTCCTGAGTGATGAGATTACAGGGGTTCACCACCATGCCCAGCCTTGTTCATTTTTAAAACATGTAACAGGTCAAACCATCATACAAAAAACCTTATAGGACCATTCCCGACGTTTTTTTTTTTAATTTTATTTATTTATTTATGTGTGTGAATGTATTGTCTGCATGGAGGTTTGTGCACCCGTGTCGTGCAATGCCGCGGAGGTCAGAAGAGGGCGTCGGATTCCCCTGGAACTGGAGTTCTCAGCCGCCATGTGGGTGCTGGGGATCGAACCCGGGTCCTCTGCAAGAGCAGTCGGCGCTCCCAACCGCTAGGCCATCTCTCCAGCCCCGACGACGTTTGTTTTTTTAAAGTATGGACAGTACCCTGAGGACTACAGGGTGTCAGGGCCTGGGCCACAGATGTCTCCCAATTGGTAATTATCTATCACCCTCCAATCCTTGCCATGGTCCATCCATGCAGAAGTGAGCTGGAGTTCCGATTGCGGCAGGAGATCCAGTGAGAGCAAGACTCTGGTTATAATGCATTCTCAGAGCTGCAGAAGATGAGTTCCTGGCCCTCCCCCAACTAACTGATGAACTGTTTCTCCCCAAGCTTGTGAGGATTTTAGTTGACGGCATGAGGAGAGACAAGTGACTGCATCTGAACCGTCTGGAATCTAGGGCTCAGAAGGTGAAGAAGAAGTCATCAGTTAGGTTACGTTATAGAGGTGGAGATATTGGCACCTCAAGAGAAATAATTATGGCAGTGAATAGGCTAATTTTTTTTATCTTTATCAATGGATACTTGGCTCCCTACACCTGATCTCTTTCTAATCCCAGAACCCAGCAAGGAGAGCTGTATCTGCTAAGTGCAGTCAGACACATAGGGGAGCTCATTTCCCCCTGCAATAATATTGCCGTTCTGTGCCTTTCCTTAGTCATTATGCTCTGAGGAAGAGATCCTGTTGTGCAACCCTTCTCTATGGAGATGAAACCCCAGAAACACTTAACTTACCAAATTCAAGTCTTTTCTTTTAGTTTTTTGGGTTATGAAGACAATAAGAATTCTACCTTATTGAGAAGTTCTTTCAGCTCTTCCTGAGTTTTCACTATTTTCTTCCAATGCTCAATCTGCTCGTCTTTGACATGTTTTTCTTGCAATCTATAAGAGACAACACATATGGCCTGGCTTCAGACCGATCCACAAAACAGGTGCATGGCAATAACGTCTGAGGGCATTCAAAGCTGACTGAATTTCAGATATATTTAAGAACAAGAAGAAAGTTGCCTGGTGGGATTTGTTACCTATATCCTGTAAGTTAACTACAGTAACATGCCATACAAGTAGTAAATTGAGAACTAAAAGTGGCCTTGAGGATCCTGTAATTATTAAAAATATTTTACTTGGAGGATTTAAAATTTCACATCAAAATATGTAAAACTTAGCTCAAATAAGACTTAGGAGAAACTTAAAATAGCAAATCTGTAAGTGAAACTCACTATACAATAAACAATATCCAAGTACTTACTGAATGACAACTTCCAGTGCCTGGCCAAGGGATACAGGCTTATTATTGAGGACATTGAAGTCTAGCTGATGACTAAGGTACGATGTGGCTTCTAGCAACCGGTTAAATTCTTGTTCTACCATTTCATCTTTCTCTTTAGGAACCTGAAAATACGAAGTATAGTAGAGTTAGTTCTTATAAGACTAAGCACAACTATCCACGAACACACAAATGTTCTACAGTTCGGAGGCCAAAATATGTATTTCAAAAGGAAAACCTTTGAAGACAATGGTTTGATTTTTTTCTATGAAGTGGTTAAGTCCATTTAAATGAGATATGAAATGTTTCAAGCCTGATATTTCCCTCTCTCCCACTTGTTCCCTAGGAGCTGGGACTCCACCTAAGTAACAGCCACAAGATTTGCACAGGTGCTAGCTGAAGTACATGAAGCACAAGGTGCACTGAGCTGACATGCACTAAGCTGAGCTGGGTTGACATGCAAACGACACACTAGCAAAGTCCCAGAGAACAAAATCTATGTTCACACACCTGAAGACCTTCCAGAATAAGGACAAGAAAGTTAAGAGTTATATGCTCAAAGATGACAGAATTTCCAGAGAAGTGAAATTCACAGCTATTAAGAACACAATAGCACCTTATTCTTTCACAGAATGACAATGGTTCAGGGCACCAGTAACTCCACATTTGAATGTCAATGATCTTAAACTATGGATAACTGAGCTACCAGAAGGAACAGATTGCAAGCAAAGCAGTTCTCAAGCTGCAAAAGCTCCTACACCATGCTGGGCAGCCAACTGGGATCATCAGTTTGTGGGCATCACCGTTCTGTTATTGCTTCCTTTGGCCCCAAATGAACTATCTGCAGCTTTGCTGCTGGACTCAAGGTGGCAGAGAGACAAGCATGTCTAAGATAAGCATGTCCTGATAGAAGCTGGGCACAGGCCAGGAAATGGGATTTAAAAAACACAAACTTACTCTCCAGTCAACCCAGAATAGGTAACAAGAAAACAAAGCACTAAAATAGGTTCTATTAAACATAGCCTGAGGAAGAGCAATCTGTTACAGGTGGTGGTAACTGACTGGTGGCAAAATCATCCAAGAAGATGTTACTTTTCACTGGAAACTGCAGTTTTGCCCAAGAAACAGAAGTGAAGCACTACCCCATAGCTCTCACCAAACCACTGAGATGGACTTCAGTGTGGCAAACAGAACCTGGCAAAAAAGAGGGTAACCTGCCGTGGGAAGAGAAGGAAATGAGGAGCCCAGCTCTGCTTTGGATCTGTGAACACAACAGATACTATAACTTACCAAATCAGAATCATGTTGGACACTTAAGGTCTATCTACACATGGGAGGAGCATATCATGGAGAATTAAAGAGCCCTTAGCCTAAAGGAATTCTAAACTCTTCTTTAATATTCTGGTTTGAGTCAAGAAATGAAGTAAAGAATCAGGCTTTAGACACTTGGTGCCATTTGTATTACTGTGATCACAGGATCTGGTGGTTCAAAAGCATCTGGCTACCTCTCATCGCAGCAGAAGAAGAGCTCTTGGTGACAGCTGTACCTATTCTAATTGCAGCTCCCAGAGCTGGTGAGAGACCTCTCCTCATTCATGTTCTCATCAGTTACTTTTCTTCACTAGTGTGGTAGTCATGTGTAAAACAACTCAAAATGAAATTCTGCCCAGAAACTTGCTATTTCCAGTGCAAACTCTACAACGACACTATAGAAGACAGCTCTAGTCTTTAGTTCTCCATTAAAAAGAAGACAATTACATTTCAAAATGAAATCTACACAGTTGTACAATGCTAACTGATCATAGATAACAATGTGCAAGGCTGCTTTTCCTGAAATATTTCCATACATGGCTTCTAAAGTGCCTAGCAAGAGGATGCTCTAGCAGCAAGAGGAGCTAGACCACATGTGCCTCTATCATAGGGCAGAATGTGCCAATACACAAGAATGCAAATGAGGCAGATTAAAGCTCTTCCAGTGCCAACTAGATGGCTTGCTTCAGACAAGCTTTAATCTTTGTGGCTGGGGTGACAGTCACATAAGGGAGTTCATTCTGAGAAAGTACACAGCACTCAGGCTCAGTAACTTGGTCTGGGGTATGTGATAGAGAAATATTTAAAGGGACACTGTCAAGGTTAGAGGGACCAAATTGACCTTTTGTTTCTTCCCTCTAGTTTCTCAGCAGCCTGCTTGATTCGTTACACTTTCCCCTTTCCCACCCTCAACTCCCCACAAAAAAACTGACATTTTACATGCGCTTTCAATGACAAAAACTCAAACGGCACCAGCCCAACATATAGGCGCAACTCTACAACAACAAACCAGTGTGAATGTGTGATGGAGAGGATCTTTGAAAGGAAAAGATTTAAGTGTCAAGATTTTAATGGGTTATTGTAAACAGTGAAGAAAATGATTTGAAAAATTATGAAAAAAATACCTTGACAGTGTCCTTTTAACCAGTGCAGCAGAGGGAGAAATAAACTGTAAATAACAGCCCAACAGCCACGTCAAGTTTAGTTTTGTACGACAGCAGTAAAATCAAGGCTTTAAACACATAGCATGACAGAAGCATACTGTTAGCTTAGAAGCTGCAACCACTAGAGAAATAAGGAACAGACTGTACAGAGACCAAAATGGGAAAGTCAAGGAATAGAAATGGCCAATAGGGAGGCAGTTTAAAAAAGGCAGGGGTGGGGGTGGGAGTGGTCAAAAAGCAGTGAGGAACAAAAGCAAAACTCAATAAAAGAAAAACATAGAAACAGTAACAAAAAAAAAAAAATAAAACAAATAAAACAAACCGAAAGAGCACTGCCATGGTTGACTGACACCAGATGACAAGACTGCATGTCCAGTACCCCACTTAGACCCGTGGCACAGCTTTAGGAGGTTATCTCAGGCAGTCAGCAACCAGGGCTCATCCATTTCTGCCCAGGTAAGCAATTACAGCAATGTTATGTTGCAAATGCAACCAGAGGTAGTGTTGAAGCCAGGCTCTCTCCATTAACTTTAACGTTTCATTTGGAAATGAAAGGAATATTTGGAAAATGGTAAATAGCATATTTGTCCATTGGCAAAGCAATACTGAGGATGGGAAACCCAAAATGGGTTAATACATTAAAATCCTTAATTCATTTCTAACACTAAGCTAGTCAGTTTAGAAGTGCTCTACTTTGCACCAGATACTTGAAAAGAACTCTACCAAATGACTGCTCTAAGCACCCCTTGCCATCTGTGTTTCAGGTATTTCTTTTCCCTCGGTTAAAACCTAGGATTCTAGCTGGACCTGGTGGTGCATGCCTTTAATCCTAGCGCTTGGGAGGCAGAGGCAGGTGGATCTCTGTGAGTTCAAAGCCAGCCTGATCTACAGAACGAGTTCCAGGACACTGGCTACAGGGAGACAGGGTCTCCTGTCTCAAAAAAGAAAAAAACAAAACAAAACAAACAAAAAAAACCCCTAGGATTCTATTAGCCCCATAAATAATTATGGAGATGTTTCTCGAAAGGAAGGCTTAAGGTATGCAGGGATCCCTATATACACATGGATGTCCTTTAACTTTCACTGCCAAAACAAACAGAAACCAACATTATAGCTGCACATGTAAAGCCACAAACAGGAAGGTGAACTGTCAGCAATTTTTGTCATTGTGATTAAAACAGTTTAACAACAGGGGCTGGGAAGATGGCTCAGTCAGTAACATATCTGCCACACAAGCTCAAGGACTGAGTTCAGATCCCCAGCGTCCATATAAAAGCCAGGTATGCTGCATGTGCCTATCATCCCAGAGCTGGAGGACGAGGGAAGGCAGAACCAGGAGGATCCCTGCAGCCTGCCAGTCAGCCAGTCAGCTGAATCAGTGAGTTCCAGGTCAGTGAGACCCTGTCAGTGATAAAGGGAAGACATCAGACCAAACCTCTTCCTTCCACTCGCACCCCCACGCATGAACATGTACACACATACACACACACACAAATACACACAAATCATAAATAAAACAGTAATAACAAAAGCCACTTACTAATTTTTTTTTCTATCAGAAAAGAAAAAAGCTAGGTATGGACAGATTCCTTAAGAAATTATTACCAGTTATATTTCTAACTTTCAGTAACTGCTGGCCTTATACAGCATGACAGAATTAATTTCTTCCAGTGATGATTCTGACTGTTCAACTGCTAACTGATACAGATTATGAACTAAAACTTAATTCTGACAGAAAAAAAAAAAGAATTAATTTCTATATACTAACAACAGAACCATCAAATTGTTTCCCTCTCCTTTGTGGTACTGAGGACTGAACCCCAGACCACTGGGCTACATCCCTAAATATTTTGAGGCAGGGTCTACCCTGTTGCCTAGGCTGGCCCTAAACCTAGGATCTTCCTGTCTCAGCCTCCTAAGTACCTGGGATTACAGGAATGTGACGCTATGCTGGGCAAATTTTGATTAAAGTTATATACAAAGAATAGAGGAAACATCTTTATATAACTGCTTACTAAGAAAACTCAATGGGTGAGTAATTTTTACTCTGGGTGGACCTTGCTGGCTCCAAGGGAACCAATTTTAACATGCTCTAAAAGGAGATTTAGCAGAAAAATCCACATAGGCAGTTACGGTATTGTACACTCATCTGCCCCATCTAACTTCTAGAAACAACAAAGAGGCAGAACACCAGACAACTGACTCTTGCTTCCTGTGTGCTTGCTTACTACAGAGATCTTGGGAAAACATGTGGGAGCTGCAGTTTTCTATTCTGCAAAACGGGAGAATAAAACTATTGACCCACTTAACCCTTCATATTTCTTTTCTTTTCTTTTTTTTTTGGTCTTTTCGAGACAGGGTCTCCCTGTAGCCCCAGCTGTCCTGGAACTCACTCTGTAGACCAGGCTGGCCTTGAACTCACAAAGATCCGCCTGCCTCTGCCTCCCGAGTGCTAGGATTAAAGGCGTGCACCACCATGCCTGGCTATCCCTTCATATTTCTAAAGCCAGGAGACATATTGCAATTATAAGCATATGTAAATAAGGTCCTTTGTGCTTATCCTGTAGGTGAAAAGAAAGTCTACTTTCAACAGCTGTCCATTCTTACTCTGAGCTACACTACTGAAGACAGAAAAATATACATTTACACAGCTTCTGAACTCAAGGCTGTAGAGAATTCTTTCCAAAACTTAAGAATGCCTAAGAATCTTTTCACTTGGCTATAGCACCAAATACAAACACAAATACACAGACTTTGAAAAGTCCAGTATAGATCACAGGAAATGACAGCCACCAATTTTACCTGGAAAATATCCCTGCGTACAAAATGGTGAAAGCCACACTCTAGGTTCAAACTATTAACTTAAATGTTAAATGCTGGTTTTCATGAGATAGTAAGCTTAAGCCAGGAAATAAATTAATGCACAACTTTCTCCGATGTGAAAATGTTGCAGCCCAAAGAGGCATTATCCACAGTGTGGTTAACATTTACATTCTCTGGCAAGCTGCTATCTTATCCCCCATATATGACAAGATACTGACTGGCAGGCCACACTTGAGGGAGTACTGAGTGGTATACTATTTTAAAACAAAAGTTTTTAAAACTGTCTTACACAGAAATACAATTAGCAGTAACAACCCTACCTCCCACTGTGAAAATGGATGGCACTAAGGATCAGTGACAGAGCACTTGCCTCGAAGCATAAGACCCTGGATTCCATCCCTAACACAGCAAAGTATTTTCAGAGCTCAGCTAAGTTGTGCTCGGTAACACCTGCCTTTAGTCTGGGCATTTGGGAGACTAAGGTAGAAGGAACAGGAGCTAGTCACAAACAGCTTATCTAATACCAAAAACCACTTCTCTGGACATCTCCACTAGAAAGGTGTTCTCTGTGCTATTGCCTTGTTTCCTCATCTCAGTGAGGCTCTTTCCTGCTATCTACCTCAAATATCTGTCTGATCCTGTCACCTCCCCTGCCCACAACTTCTCAAGTTCCAACCTACAAATGAGTTTTGGAAGCAGCACCCTTCACAACACCACCTTGCTATACAACGCAGCTGTGTTCTTGCCTCACCAGGACGCGTGCATCTTTTGTGAGCGCCCTAGCTACCTCCTTACACCTTCCTCAGCTTCTAGTGCATATCCACAGGCCCAAGTCCTAACTGCAGCTCACAAACATGCTCCCCCCCCCTTTTTTACCCTCTCCCACCACTTGCTCTCAACTCTTCTGTAGCAGCTGGCTCGCTCTAACCTTGGCAAATCTACCTCAACTTTAGTGTTGCCGATCTGCTTTGGGGTGACAGAGTTGTGATTTGCTTTAAAATGCTTCAGACCCTCTCCCCTAAAACCAGAAATGGGACAATGAAACAAAACAGAAAACAGGGGCTCATTGTAATATTCTTCTGTGTCTATTTCCTTTTTTTGTCTATTTTTAATGTCCATAATAAAATGGGGGGATCATTTGTGTACAAGTTCCACTAAATTATAAAAGACAACTGCCCCACTCATCTCTATATCTTTTTCTCATCTTTATAGAATACATTTATTAAATTATTGTATTAGCCTCATCCATTTTTTCTCATTCTACTTTATTTACTTGCCAGATGCCTCCACAGGAGGAAGAAATCTGGACCACAGTGATGGAAAAGACCCAAGGCATTCTCTGTAAATTGCTCTTTCTGATCTAAAGCCCATAAAATCCAAAGGTAGGTAGGTAAAAATAAAGTTGTCCCTTGAGACCATCACACAAAATTCAAAAGTGGGAATCTCACCATTTTTTGGAACAACAGCTAATCCACCATATGCAATTTATCACAAACCTCTCTTCCTCAAAATACAAAGATAACAATATGTTTATATTCTAAGTCTGTACTCTCACCCCGACAGGGAAGTTGGTCAAATTTCTGATGAATACAAACTTCTGAATTTTACTCATGCCTACAAAATCTGGACTGACATAAAGAGCCTACTACACCTAGCTTATTGTGGCTTAACACCTTTGAGTCTCATACCAACCACCATGGTCCTTCCTGTCATACTAAGGTCAGGAAGTTCCTAGGCCTCTGGTCATAAACATTTCAACCTACCCCTGTATTTGGGTAAGTTTCACCATTTGGCTACTATTTACCAGTCCACCAGAAGCCTGAGTCTATACCACACAAAAGCAAAGTGAAAGAGCACAAAGAGCTGAAGCACACGATGGAGGCACAGTACAAAGAAATGAAAAACAGTTCCAATTCCATAGGTCTCTTGGAATAAGTGGCCCGAGCCAATTAACTACACACTGAACCTTCAGTAAATGCCTAAGGATACATGTAAATTTGCATATTTACAATAATCTCTTCTTACATAGCTTCTGGGCTTACATAGCTCAGAGTTAAGAGAAAACAGAAAAATATCACTTCTCAGCTTATAGTATTCATGTTTAGTGACATATTCTTCCTCAAACTGTTTTCAACTAAACCAAAGAAGTTTTGAAAAGCTCTGTTTATCCTCAACTTACAGCTTGTCCATTGGCTTCATAAAGTGGGCATTTTTGCTTGATCTTGGCTAGTTCCATATTTACTTGTTTGCTGACCACAGCCATGGGATTCCCTCCTAGAAAAAAACTCAAACAAATTCAGCACACCCATGAAAAAAGAAGGAAAACTTCAAATTAAAATATGGTTTGCTCAAAATGGAAACTATTGAAACCAGCCGTGGTGGTACACACCAGTACTGTGGCACTGTAAGCCAGCCTGGTGGCACACACCAGTACTGCAGCACTTTAAGCACAGGAGGCAGGAGGATGGAGTGTTCAAGGCCAACCCGCGCTATATAATGAAACACCTTGTCTCAAAAAGAACAGGGCTGGGAATAAAGTTCAGTACTGGATCTTCCTGAACATTTTCAAGGCACTGAGCTGGATCCCTAGCACTGCCAAAATAACAAAACAAAAGGCTGAAAACATGGGGTGGCAGTTATATCTCCCCCCGACCTCCCTTTTTGGTCTTTTGAGCCAGAGTAGCCCCAGCTGGCCTGGAACTTACTACATAGACCAGGCTGGCCTCAAACTCCCAGAGATCTGCCTGCTCTGCCTCTTGAGTGCTGGGATTAAAGGTGTGCACCACCACACCCACCATATTTTCTTTTATTACTTTTTTATGTGTATGAGTGTGTTGCCAGTATGTATGAGAGTGTACCTGTGTCACCTGATTATCTCAGAGGTCAGAGGAAGGCATCAGATTCCTCTGAAACTGGAGTTACCAACAGTTGTTAGCCACCATGTGGGTGCTGGGAATCAAACCCAGATCCTCTGCAAGAGTGGCCAGTGCTCTTAACCACTGAGCCATTTCTTCAGCCCCCAGTTATATCTTCTTTTTTAAAGCTCACAGTAAAAGCATGTATGACAAGTA
The DNA here is from genome assembly GCA_009823505.1 of Rhizomys pruinosus. Taxonomy (NCBI): domain Eukaryota; kingdom Metazoa; phylum Chordata; class Mammalia; order Rodentia; family Spalacidae; genus Rhizomys; species Rhizomys pruinosus. The sequence continues at coordinate 1,435,550 of VZQC01011358.1, forward strand.
CAAAGAAAAAGTTTAAATTACTCCTAATCTTATAGTTAACATTTTATCACAGATCCTTTTGTAATTCAGGTGTGTAAATTTACAGATAGATATGCCCACAAAAGGAATGCAACGTGGTTTTGTGTTCTTTCTGCAACTTTATATTGCAAACATCATTTTATGTTACTAGAGAGCTACATAATTCTTAGTGGCAGTACAGTCTTTTTTTTTTTTTTCTGGAAGTACAGATCTTGCTGTGTAGTAATTTAATTTTCTAACGTGGTTTCTAATACTGTACCATTATAAACAATGTCATGTTAGAAATGCTCTAAACACAGCATTGTCCACTTTTTTTCCCTAGAACTGGAAAAAAATACCTGGTGTCAAAATATTTGTATGATTTAAATTTTGCAATCTTCAGAAAGGCTACTTAGCAATTCATCTCTCATTAATAAAACCCAAGTGGCTATGATTTGAATATGATTTGTCCCCTTGAAACTCATGCTGGAGTTTAATCCCTACTGTGAGATACTAAGGAGATGTTTAATGCCATCATGGTATTTGGGGTAAAAGCTGTTAGGAGGGGGCTGGAGAGATGGCTCAGCAGTTAAGAGTACTGGCTATTCTTATAGCCACATGGGACCAGGACCCATGTGACAGCTAACAACCGCCTGTAACTCAGTTCCAGGGGATCTGACGCCCTCTTCTGACCTCCGTGGGCATTGCATGACACAGTGCACTTATGTACATGCTGGCAATACACTCATACACAAAAAAATAAATATATATATTTTTAAAAAGCTGTTAAGGGGCTGGAGAGATGGCTTAACAATTAAAGAGAGCTGACTGCACCACAATGGACTCTGATTCCCTGGAACCATCAATTGTAAGCTCAAATAAACTTCCTTTTATAAGTTCCCTTGGTCATGGTGTTTTATCACAGCAACAGAAAAGTGACTAATACAACTTGGGAAGTATACAACAAATAAACCCTTTCCTCTCCAAAAAAAAAAAAAAAGAGAGAGAGAGAGCTCTGATTGCTCTTGCAGAGGACCCAGGTTTGATTCCAGCACCCACATGGTCGCTAAGAACCATCTTAGGCTGGGTGTGGTGACACAAGCCTTTAATCCCAGTACTCGGGAGACAGAGGCAGGCAGATCTCTGTGAGTTCAAGGCCACTCCGGTCTACATAGCCAGCTCCAGGACAGCTGGGACTAAAGGGAGCCCCCCACCCCAAAAAAAGCTGTTAAGGTGATAAGATCAGATAAAGTTGAGTTCCCTGACTGAATCTTGGTAGTCTTAGAAGACAGAAACCAAGGGCTGGAGAGATAGCCTAGCGGTTAAGAGCACTGACCGCTCTTGCAGAGGACCCAGGTTCGATCCCCAGCACCCACATGGTGGCTGAGAACCGTCTGTAACTCCAATTCCAGGAGAACTCCAGTTCCAGGGGAATCCAAGACCCTCTTCTGACCTCCGAGGCATTGCACGACACGGGTGCACAAACCTACATGCATACAGTACACTCATACACATACAAAAATAAGAAAGAAAGAAAGAGAGAGAGAGAGAGAGAGAGAGAGAGAGAGAGAGAGAGAGAGAGAAAGAAACCAAAAGAGACAGGTATGTACATTGTTTCTTTTTTTTTTAATTATTTATTTTTTTTTATGTGTATGAATGTACTGTCTGCATGCAGGTCTGTGCACCCGTGTCGTGCAATGCCGCGGAGGTCAGAAGAGGGTGTTGGATTCCCCTGGAACTGGAGTTCTCCTGGAATTGGAGTTAAAGACGGTTCTCAGCCTCCATGTGGGTGCTGGGGATCGAACCCGGGTCCTCTGTAAGAGCAGTCGGCACTCTTAACTGCTAGACCATCTCTCCAGCCCCCCATTCTGTTTCTTACCACGTGATATGCACTACACCTCAAGACTCTTAGCAAGAAGGACTTTATCATATAGGCCCCCTCTAACCTTGAACCAGAACTGTAAGAAAAGCCTTTACATTATAACTCACTGTTTGTGGTGCTGTGTTATTGACAAAGAAAACTAATGTAGCATGCTTTAAATATACTCTTTTTAATATATTTTAAAACTGTGTCTCTGGATTTAAAATCTAAGCCCAATCTTAGGAGTTTTAGTCGTGTATTATAGCATCAAACTAAGAACTACTTACCAAGACCTGTTACTACCATGGCTCCAAGATCAGCTACATAGTTTCCTTTGCGAAAAGTGGCAACTCGTCCACCTACACGGTCCTGTGTTTCAAAAATCAAATGGCCAAAGTCATTCACTCTTGTTTTTTAGCCATAGTAAGCCAATACTGTGAATCTTTCATGACATAAAAAGGTATCATTTAGAGTACCTGGAGAGCAATCAACAGTATTTTGTGCACAAAACACAAACAAGAAGTTAACAAGAAGTTGAGTGAAAGGAAGATAGCAACATGTAAGAAGCACTGAATTAAGTGATTGATATAAGGCAATTTGATAACCAGGCACATGTAGTCTACCCAGCTGTTTTATACATACAGGATATGTAAGATCCACTCACAGGGAAAATATAGGCTCATAAATTCCAACACTCATACCCAACTTTTACCAGGATTTGACTTTTGTACCTTAATTACCATAGTCAGCTTCTATTTCTCAATCCATGAATAATAATGGGCTCACCAGATCCTAAGAGACTCTTTCTGTCTGAGAAATAACTCCTTTTCTTTGTCTATCAAACAGGGAATATAATTCACCACTGAAAATTATAGCCTCTTATAAGAAGTAAGTCTATGGACACCCCAAATTCAAGAGCTAACAACAGACACTAGAGAGATGGCACTTGCTGCTTTTGTAAAGAATCCAAGTTTTGGGGCTGGAGAGATGACCTAGCGGTTAAGAGCGCCGACCGCTCTTGCAGAGGACCTGGGTTCGATCCCCAGCACCCACATGGCGGCTGAGAACCGTCTGAAACTCCAATTCCAGGAGAACTCCAGTTCCAGGGGAGTCCAACACCCTCTTCTGACCTCCGCGGCATTGCACGACACAGGTGCACAAATCTACATGCAGACAGTACACTCATACACATAAATAAATAAANTCTAATTAAAATAATAATTAAATAAATAAATAAAAAAAAAAAATACGAATTCTTTAAGGTGGCTGGAGATGAGGTCCTAGCAGTAATAGTGCACCGGCCGCTCTTACGAGGACCCGGTTCAGTACCCGCACCCATCTATTGCATGCGAGACACGTCTGAAAAACTCAATTCCAGGAAAACTTCCAGTTCCAGGGGATCCGACACCCTCTTTTGACCTCTGCGGCATTGCACGGCACAGGGGCACAAACCTCAGCATGACAAATAAAAATTAAAAAAAAAAAAAAAATAAAAAAAAAAAAAAAAAAAAAAGAATTCAAGTTTGTTGCAGTAACCCCCAAATCCGGAGCTCCACCACCTTGTAACCCCAGCTCCCATAACCAGAGATTCAAACTTCCTGTTCTTGGTTCCAAGGCACCTGCATTTACAGTATCATACCCGCACACCTGTAACAGCCCAAAAATAAAAAAAATTGGTGGGGCTGGAGAGATAGCCTAGCGGTTAAGGCACCGTGCTCTTGCAGAGGACCCGGGTTCAATCCCCGCACCCACTCGTGGCGTCGACTATTCGCGAAACCCTTCTGAAACTCCAATTCCAGGAACACTCCCAGTTCCAGGGGAAAAAAAAGAATTCAAGGGGCTGGAGAGATGGCCTAGCAGTTAAGAGTGCCGACCGCTCTTACAGAGGACCCGGGTTCGATCCCCAGCACCCATATGGCAGCCGAGAACCGTCTGAAACTCCAATTCCAGGAAAACTCCAGTTCCAGGGGAATCCGACACCCTCTTCTGACCTCTGCGGCATTGCACGGCACAGATGCACAAACCTGCATGCAGAGAGTACATTCATACACATACAGAAAATTAAAAAAAAAAAAAAAAAAAAGAATTCAAGTTTTGTTTGCAGTACCCAAATCAGGGAGCTCACAACCACCTTGTAACCCCAGCTCCAAAAGATTCAACATTCTATTCTGGGTTCCAAAGGCACCTGCATTTACAGGTGTAAATACCCACACACAAATGTATACATATGCCCAAAATTAAAAATAAATTTGGTGGGGCTGGAGAGATAGCCTAGCGGTTAAGAGCACCAATGCTCTTGCAGAGGACCCGGGTTCAATCCCCAGCACCCACATGGCGGCTAAGAACCGTCTGTAACTCCAACTCCAGGAGAACTCCAGTTCCAGGGGAGTCCGAGACCCTCTTCTGACCTCCGCGGCATTGCACGACACGGGTGCACAGACCTGCATGCAGACAATACATTCATACACATATGAAAATAAATAATAAAAAAAAAAAAATAAATAAAAATAAATTTGGCTAGAGTGTGACAGTACACATCTTTAATCCCAGCACTCAGGAGGCAGAGGGAGGTAAATCTCTGTGGGATCCAAGCTAGTCTAGTCTACATGGTGAATTCCAGGACAGCTAGGCTACAAGGAGACTGTGTCTCAAAAATAAAATAAACTTTATACACAGCTAAGTGCAAAAAATAACCCGAAATTATCCATCCAAAGGAGAGATGGATCCTTTATGAACTCTACATACTCACTGATGATTTTCCAAAATTTTATTCTCAAAATACTTTAATCAGCCAGGTGTGGTGGCATATACCTTTGATCCTAGCACTTGGGAGGCAGAAGCAGGAGGATCTCTGTGAGTTCTAGGCCAGCCAGCATTATACAGTGAGACCCTGTCTTAAAAACAAATCAACAGGTTTATCTAGGGCTAGAAGCATAGCTCAGTGGTAGACCATTTTCCCAGCATGTACAATGCCCCCCCCAGTTTGATTTCTAAACAAATAAAGCAGCAGTACCAACAACAACTTTATCCACTATACATAACAGTATCCCAAATACTCAAATATTATTCATTTGGATAAACTCAAGTAGTCCTTAATTTGTAGTAAGTAACTTCCTTACCATATTTCCATTAGGTCAGGCCTCCAATCTCAAAGTACAACTCTTACCCTGGCTTCCAGAAGTGTAACATCCATCCCAAAACTCTGCAGTTGTCGAGCTGCTGCCAAGCCAGAGACACCAGAGTCTATAATAATCACCTTTCCTGTCTTTTTGGCTAAAAGCAAAATAAATAAAAATTACAATGTTTTGTTGCAGTTAAGAGTTTGTATAGTCGTCCTCCCCCCACCCCCATGAAAACATCTGGGTTCTTAAAGCCTTAAAAGTAAACAATTTGGGGCAGGGGGACTAGAGAGATGGCTCAGCAGTTAAAAGTGCTGGATGCTCTTACAGAGGACCAGCACCCACATGGCAGCTAACAACCATTGGTAACTACAGTTCCAGGGGAATCCAACATCCTCTTTTGACTTCTCTGGGCGCTGCATGACACGGTTCACTTATAAACATGCAGACAAACCACTCATACACATAACAAAAATAAAATATTACAAAATAAAAAGTTAAAAATTTTTTTGGTTGTTTTCAAACTACAAAAAACATCTGAAAACAAATACCTGAAATTTAAACTTTTCTTTGATGCCAAATTTACTACATTAAAATGTATTTTCTCATTACTTAAGTCACATGTTTCAGGATCTGTGACCCTCAGTCTCTTATAGCCTGTTTACTTACCTCACAACTAGTCTGAGCGTGGGCTACTTATTTCTTAAGTTATTCCTTTCTCAACTTTTTTAAAACAGTATAAATACATGTATGCCTTCTAAGTATCTCCTCAATCCCTCATAGACATTATCCAAACATTGTGAAAAGGGCAAATAATATTTAAAAATGAAACCACAAGAGGAGACCCTCAAACCTCCTGCTTGCATAAGTGATTTTTCCCATTTCTAACAACTTTTTATTCTAATTTTTAAATTGGAAATTAATCTTTTCCTAAAAACCTCTTAAGAAATTAAGGGAAACAGACATTTAAGATTTTATTTTAAATTTGACTTACAAATGTGAGAATACTTTGACTAAATGGAGATTGATAGATAAAAGTAAATACCAGTATCATGGATATAAAATACAGGCCTAAAATTATTACTTAAAGCCACTTAAATGTCAGATACATCCTTACTTGGTAGGGGTTTTATCCTCTTATAGATGCCAAAATTGATAAGACCATGGCATTCTAAATAACTGTGAACTCAGTGGACAATCACAGTGTCACCTGCAGAATAAATTCAAAAGCATGTTTATATTTTCAAATAGTTTAAACAGAAATCTCTTCTAATGCTTTTCTTTCTCCAGTGTGACATCATCCTATATACTATTCTCTAGTCTTTTTTTATTTTATTTTATTTTTGTATGTGTATGAATATACTGTCTGCATGCAGGTCTGTGCACCCATGTTGTGCAATGCCACGGGGATCAGGAGAGGGTCTCAGACTCCCCTGGAACTGGAGTTCTCCTGGAATTGGAGTTACAGTTTCTCAGCTGCCATGTGGGTGCTGGGGATCGAACCCGGGTCCTCTGCAAGAGCAGTCGGTGCTCTTAACCACTAGGCTATCTCTCCAGCCCCTCCTATATACTATTCTTTTAGGTCATATGATTCCTTTTAGCAAAGTAAGTCTTAGAATTTAGGCTGTGGCACAGTACAAATGTTCATTACATAAATTATGATTTTTTTATAAAATGTTTAGAGACAGGAAATCATGAAATTCAGGCTGTCTTCAAACTCATGTAGCTGAGAAGGGACCTAAACTCCTGATCCTCCTGCTTCTACTTCCAGAATACTCGGATCATGCCTGGGTAAACTGGAATTTTTTTTTTTTTGTCTTTTCGAGACAGGGTCTCCCTGTAGCCCCAGCTGTCCTAGAACTCACTCTGTAGACCAGGCTGGCCTTGAATTCAGAAAGATCCGCCTGCCTCTGCCTCCTAAGTGCTAGGATTAAAGGCGTGCGCCACCACGCTCGGCGTAAACTGGAATTTTTAAGAGTAACAGTTAAGGGGCTGGAGAGATGGCCTAGCAATTAAGAGTGTCAACTGCTCTTGCAGAGGACCCAGGATCGATCCCCAGCACCCACATGGCAGCTGAGAACCGTCTTTAACTCCAGTTCCAGGGGATTCTGACACCCTCTTCTGACCTCTGTGGCATTGCATGACACAGGTGGCACAAACCTGCATGCAGACAGTACAGTCATACACATATGAAAATAAATAAAAATTTAAAAAAATGACTTGAACTAAGTCTATTGGTTTAAAAAAAAAGAGTAACAGTTAAAATGGAGGATAAATCTTTGCAAAGTCTGAACAATGCTCATTTATTTTAGCAAAACCTCCTTAAGACTTTGTTGGTGGCAAACAGAAAGAAAACTAGATAACCAGCTAATCCAGTGTCAAAGTAGTCTATGGATCAAAGTTATACAATAGATCTGGAAAAGTATTCAGAAATCTCTTGAACTCATGCATCAATACAATTTACAGAGCAGGAAAATAATAAATTTTATAAGACACATTTCTGTATAGCACAAGAGGAAATAAAATGTAAATGTGAATGAAAAAGTTACCAAGAACCACAAGGCCCCAAAAAGGAAATAGCAATTTTCTTAATTCCAATCCCCAAACTAGCTCTATCAAACATAATACTCACTGTTATATGGTGCTTCTAACTGTTGGAGAGTTGCCTCAAATGTCAGCTGAATCTTTGGATTGTCCAACTACAACTGCAACTGTATTTAAATGGCATAAGTTATGTGACATACTTATAGGCATGTTCCATTTGATTATCTGTAAAATCAACTTTTAAATTTAAGACCTCAAACACTGTTATATTTTCACATAGGCAGGGAGGCTTATATTCTTGATAAGAAAACTATATACCAAACAAAACTGTACCAAATTACTGAATTACTAAAACTGGAACAATTTGGCCTAAAAAAGAAAAATGCCTAATAACTTAACAAAGGTTACACACTCAGTAGGGAACAACTAGAATTTAAAACTGGGGTTACATTAATTCCAGCTACCAAGTAGATAAAAATCACAAAATGTTACAATCAGTTGGGTGTGCAGAGGTTGAAAGGTATCAAGGACAGCATCTTTTGGCTTTACAACTACATCAATGAGGTCACGGAGAAAAGGAACACGAACTAGACCATGAATCTAGTTCTAAGAAAACTCCGGCTCAGAAGAGGTCGGTACACAGTGTGGTGACTGAAGCAAATGCACAGATGAACAGAACAGAGGAGAGGACCTCACAACACAGCCAGCTGTGAAGCATCTGACCACACAGCAGAGACAACAGCAACCAAGAACATAGAAGTCAAAGTACTATATCACCGATACTGAGACAATACTGTTTAAGGAAAAGCAGAAAAAGTATTTCAAACTGCTTTTAATGAAAAGAATTATGACAGTCAATGGTTTTCAGTGGATTTTAATAGGAATTCTCTCCAAAGTGTGTACACATACATAGATCTGCACAAAGCAAAGCAGACTAAATACCATCATATTTAAGTCTTGGCTAAAAAAAAAAAACAAGTAACAAAAAACAAAAAAAAACAACAAGCTATTCTATAGACAAAGTTCTAACCAAGAAATTAATTTGGGCCAGGCATGGTGGAGCACGCCTTTAGTCTTAGCACTTGGGAGGCAGAGGCAGGCAGATCTTTGTGAGTTCAAGGCCAGCCTGGTCTACAGAGTGAGTTCCAGGTCAGCTGGGGCATCAGGGAGACCCCCTGGAAAAGACCAAAAAAAAAGATAAAAAGAAGTTAATTTGGTTAAGTGTAAACAAACCAATTACAAAGGGATATGATGGGGTCTACATGGGCGAGGCACTGTCAAAGGAAAATAGAATTATTCCCATATACATTGGCCTAACCTCTTCAGCCTTCACAGAAGTCTTTTTGTCCTTCCATCCTAGACAATAAAGCTCAGGTCACAGGTCAGAGAACAGATATAATCATCAAGCAGAAAATAATCCCTAACCAGAGACTTCAACTCTAACTTGGACAACTCTTTCCCTAAATTTTGACTTTGAATGACAGAAAAATCAAGCAGAAAAGACAGAAAGCAGTATTAAAACCATCAACTCAAATTCAAGTAAAAAGTCAAACTCTAGTATAACCTACCAGCCATCCCAGCTATATGCTATTTAATAATCCAAATTTACTGGTAGTTTTGCAATCTAGTAGTCAAATTTAAAGAAGTCAGTGATAGCTGAAAGCAGGAATGCTATAGACATCTTTGAAATACATTCAAAGTACTGAAAACTCTAAAATTAGTAGAAAAGCATGATGGTAATGTCCTGTATAACAGCCTCCCCTCCTCAATAACTAATTTTGTTTTGAGATAGTCTCTCAAGATGTAGCCTAACACAACCTCAACCTGAGATTCCTGTTTTAGCCTCCTGAGTGGTGAGATAAAGGCAGAGGCCACCATGCCTGATAGCTGAAGAACTGACAAAGCGCATTAAAAAACAAACAAAAACCACAAATGACTAATAAATGCAAAAAGTCTCAGTAACCTGAGAATCAAAAATGAGGAGGCTTTGGCTTACAGCAACACAGATTATCATTGTTTAGTGACAAAGATGAGGCAAGATAATAGGAGCACCAGGTAGCTCAGACGTCCTAGGAATCTGTACCAAAATGCTAAAAATATTCAAAACCTCTCTGATATACTACCCCAGGCATAACAACTATTAAAATAAGTCTTTTTTTTTCCCTATGGGAATTTTAAAATATGTATGTGACTTTGTAATCTTACAAACTGAAATTCTACTTACATGAATTGGAAATTATGCATATAAGGAAATAATAGAAACAGAACCAAGGATGTATAAGATTCGTCAGAGCTTAACTATGATACAATGAAAATAGACAAAGTGATTGCTTACAATAATTTCTCTTGGACTGGGGATGCAGCTCAATGGCAGTGCACTTGCCTAACATGTGCAAGGCCTTAGGTCAATCCCCAGCACCACCCAAAAATGAAAAAAGTTAAAAAAAAAGATTAATATATTTTTAAGGTATGAGAAGGATCCTTAAAAGATATGTGCAAGGAAAATTTTTAATTTGTAGAATATTATAGACAATTTAAAATTATTCTGCCCTTCTATTTTTTCCATATTCCCTATAAAAGTCATATGCACTTTACAAAAATCCAGGTGAAAAATGAGGAGGGCAGAGACACTTACTGTGCAGATCCTGATGAGCAGAGAAATCTTCTGGGTCTGCTGAGGACGACTGGTGATGTCTGGGAAACAGGCTGCTTCCTGAGAGGTCATCCAGTCATGAGGAAGTCTGCTTGGGAAAGCTGCACCCTCCACACCTAGCAAAGAAGCAGAAGACCACTAGGAAAAGTGCGAGTGACACAGAATTAGGGGAGCGATGTCTTAACTCCTCTTTTGTCTGAAGAGTTGTAAAGCTTTGCCTAATTACAGACTAATCTTAAAAATTTTTAATTTTTTGCCTCAAAAGTTGAAACTTTCTTACAAATAAGTTACACTTTTAAGCTTAACATTCCAAAGTTTAAAGTCTGTTAATGAAGCAATCATTTTTAATAAGAAACATAATATTTTCATACACAGAGTAAGACTAACACTGGATTCTATTCTAACTAGAATTAGTATCATGAACAGCATAAAATAAAGAGTAAAGAACCAAATTAAAGGAAAGTATACTAATAGGAATTCAAGAGCCCAGGGAGTAAAAAGTACAGTCACATGCCTTCATTTGGGATTACATCATAGAATGGGAAGTCTAAGGTCGAAATCAATAACAATACATGATCACTGATAGCAGCATGTATTACTCTGCATTATTCAATGGTGGCGAGCAGGGAGAGAAATCAAGCAGACTATATTAGCTAAGTCAGAAGAATGAAAACAATTTACTTTTTCTGTCAGAAACAGAAATACTTCACTAAAGACAAGTGAAATATTATTACACATACTATATAATATAGTATACATATATACTACATAAGCAAAATTATTTTGAATTCTTTAAATTGGTTTTAAAATATTTTATAAGCTGGTGGATAAATTCCTCTTTATAAGGGATTCTTAGAAATTCACATACTGAACTTACAGTTCTAAGAACTACCTTATAAAAACATACACTTGGGGTGCTGGAGAGATGGCTCAGTGGTTAAGAGCACTGGTTGTTCTTACAGAAGACCTGGGTTCAAATCCCAGCACCCACATGGCAGCTGACAACTGTCTGTAACTCCATTTCCAGGGGATCTAACACCCTCTTCTGTCCTTCTCAGGCATTGCATGACATGGGTGCACTTAAACATATGCAGACATAACACTCATACACATGAAATAAAAAAAGGAAATAAAAAATAAATAAAAACATACACTTAACCATTAGTATTTGAAAATATCAAGACACAGGACTGCAGATGCTTCTCAGTGGTAGTACATGTGATTTAGCTAGCTGCAGTTCAATCCTCAACAGATTTGCACTCCAAAAACAGAAGAAAAAAGGTACAACTTAAAATTTCTAAACTCAATACCATCAAAGCAATTATAATAAGTAACACAGCAAGATACAAATCATCTGTATTTATTTAACCATTTTAAAGCTCATAAAACAAGAAGCTGGAAGCAATGGTAAAAGGCATTAGTAATGCTTAGGAAAATTAAAAGAACACAGCAGATAAAAATTTAAGCCGGGCATGGGGGCGCACCCCTGTACTCCCAGCACTCAGGAGGCAGAGGCAGGTGTATTTCTGTGAGTTCAAGGCCAGCCTGGTCTACAGAGAGAACTCCAGGGCAGCTGGGGCTACAGGGAGACCCTGTCTCAACCCCCCCCCCAAATTTAACTTTAAAATTGTAGCTAAATTATTCAGGGATTGATTTTTTAAAATTTTTATGTATTATTTCTTATGTGTATGAATGTACTGTCTGCATGTAGGTTGGTGTATCCATGTTGTGCAATGCTGCAGAGGTCAGAAGAGGGTGTCAGAGTCCCCTGGAACTGGAGTTAAAGACGGTTCTTAGCTGCCATGTGGGTACTGGGAATTGAACCCAGGTCCTCTGCAAGAGCAGTCAGTGCTCTTAACTGCTGAGCCATCTCTCTAGCCCCAGGGATTGATTTTTATAAAAACATTCAAATGGCAACCACCACCTAGAAAAATAGGTTAAGAAAAGGTCAAGCAAAGTGCCCAGTGCTAACAGAGGCCACACATTAAAAACAAGAAGAAGCTATCCACCACCACAGAGAGTGAGGGCAAAAATACATTTGTAAATAAAATCAACAATCCTTACATTTAATCAACTCCAATCTAAAATTAAAGACTATCAGGACAATTATTCCTTAGGGGACAAAAATAGCTAAGAGCTATGAAGGTCTAGTGAGGCATTGAGGGGGGAAAAAAAGATGATGAAAACATTAGTGGGGTAGAGATTATTTCAGTAAATGGGGAAATTTTAAAATTATACAGTTTTGCTATCTCTGTCCCCTACCCAAAATCAAAATAAACTTAATAAAAATCAAATTCCAAAATATCTTACATCCTTATAACGAATACTGTTACTTACACCCTAACTTTGAGAAACTGAACCAAATAAATATTTAATGGGTGGGTCCGATTTAGTTCATGTGTACACTATCAACATGAAGATGAATTGCTCCTATTTAATCCTCTTAAACTCTACTTCACAATCATGGGGGTCTACACCATAATCCCAGCCCTCCTGAGGCTGAGGAAGGAGGATCACAAGTTTAAGGCCAACCTGGACGACATGGCCACTTCAAGGCAAAAACCCAATATAAAACAAAACAAAACAAAACAAAACAATAGAACTCTACTCCAAGCTGCTCAAAATAGATTTCTTTCTTAGCTATATTGTATTATCTCCTTTACCTTTAAGTGGTCAATCAACTAATAAGCCTACTATGAAATACTAGTTTTCCATAACAGCTAGAAAAACTATTGGGGGGGGGGGACCTCACAAGTTTCATTTATTTGGTTCCAGAGTATTAATGTTCTTAGAAAAAGAAAAATCCCTCTCATACACATGGCTAGCTTGGACACTTAGAGACTATGTAACAGTTAAGATATGCCAAAAGCTCTAAATAAATACAATCAAAGAAGCTACAAGGTATGCTATCAGTATCTAGGGAACAGTATCTTTAAAAATTAGTTACTCTTACAGACCTGCATGCAGACAGTACATTCCTACACATACAGAAATAAATAAAAAAAAAAAATTAGTTACTCTTAAAAAAAAATTAGTTATTCTTGGGCTGGAGCAATGGCTCAGTGGTTAAGAGCCCCCAATGCTCTGCAGAAGACGGGGTTCCATTCCCAGCACCCACATGGTGGCTAAGAACTGTCTTTAAGCCAGGCGTGGTGGCGCACGCCTTTAATCCTAGCACTCAGGTGGCAGAGGCAGGAGGATCTCTGTGAGTTCAAGGCCAGCCTGGTCTACAGAAGTGAGTTTGTGAGTTCCAGCCCAGCTGGGGCTATAGGGAGACCCTGTCTCAAAAAGATAAATAAATAAATAAATAAATAAATAAATAAATAAATAAATAAATAAACAAACAAATAAATAGTTACACTTAAACTGTGATAACAAGTTGTAAAACTGTATCAGCCTCTGCAAACTCTAGTAGGAGCTGAGATACTCAAAATACAGCCCTATTTAGTGCCCACAGGGCTTTCTTGGGCTCACTCTTCAGTACTGCCAACAAAACAAATTAAAACCCTTAGAATTATCTTCTCTTAGTATTTTAGTGATATACTATCTCAGAGAACAAAGACTGTTATCAAAATTGAGTGGCAGACCTACAAGATTTTCTAAGAAGCCTTTTGCAAAACAACAAAAAAGTTATTTTGGAACTTAAAAACATTTGGAAGCTAAATCAAAACATCTTTCTTTTTTTTTTTTTTTTTGGTCTTTTCAAGACAGGGTCTCCCTGTAGTCCCAGCTGTCCTGGAACTCACTCTGTAGATCAGGCTGGCCTTGAACTCACAAAGATCCACCTGCCTCTGCCTCCTGAGTGCTAGGATTAAAGGCATGCGCCACCACGCCTGGCTTCAAAACATCTTTCTTATGGGATGTCTCCAAAATGAAGCAATAGACCACTTTGGATAGTCCGACTCATATGAATCTCCTTTACAGAGAGCCTGTTGACCTGAATAATGTCGACTTTAAGAGAAAAAAATAAAGTAACCAACAGTACATATAGTCCAGAAGTAATCTGCACTTTGAAACATAGTTTTCACTTCTGTGTTTGGGTACAATCTATTTAAAACAATGTCCTATTACAGAAATTTAGAATGCTCTAAAGATATGTCTAACTTTTTTCTTTTCTTGAGACAGGGTCTCCCTGTAGCCCCAGCTGTCCTGGAACTCACTATGTAGACCAGGCTGGCCTAGAACTCACAGAGATCCACCTGCCTCTGCCTCCCAAGTGCTGGCATTAAAGGTGTGTGCCTCTCAGCTTGCCTAGCTTCAGTCCTCCCACTCAGTTCCCTACAGCCACCACTCTTCACACAGGAAATTTTAGGGTGGCATTTCCAGCTTTCAGTGACACTCAACAAAATGCCTTTTCTACTACTGATGCTTTCTCAGAAACATACAAAAACTTTCTTTTTTTTTTTTTTTTAATTTTTTTTAAATTTTGTGTGTATGAATGTATTGTCTGTATGCAAGTCTGTGCACCCGTGTCGTGCAATGCCGCGGAGGTCAGAAGAGGGTCTCAGATTCCCCTGAACTGGAGTTCTCCTGGAATTGGAGTTACAGACGGTTCTTAGCCGCAGTGGGTGCTGGGATCGAACCCGGTCCTCTGCAAGAGCGTCGGTGCTCTTACCCTAGGCTATCTCTCCAGCTCTTTTTAAAGGAACAGTTTAGACTTTTCCAGTTGGGCTGACAAGAAAGGGAGAAAAGGAGGGGAGGGAAAGGGAGGTGGGAGGAAACCATTTTCCCCCGATTCCCATGAGATCTAAGTGACATCTTTACCAGTGTAAAGTAGTAATGTAGACATAAAGGTAACAGAGAAAAGTCCTCCACAAGATACTTGCCTTTGAATTGTTTTTAAATAAAAACAATAAAGTAACTAGATTTCTAGCTGAAAAGTGAAAAGATCTGATGGGATCTACCTACATAAAAAGACTGCTTAAATTTAGCAGAGATGCACTGTACCTATCAAGTCCTACAATAGCTGTAGGCCAAAAGGACTAAAGAGTAGGAGAGAAAGGGAAATCATGGTTTCTCATACTTAAAGAGTTTTTATTTTTATGATAAACACCTGCTATCAGTGTGAAGAACTACAGATGCACTAGGAAGTGAGATCCCTGGGTTCACACTGCTCCACGACTTGGTTTACAGCTGGCCAAGTCATGAAGCTTCTTTGGGTTTCTTTCAGGTTCTAAGTCATAAAATAGGGGCGAAGCACCAGCTACACCTCACCTGCCTGGAAATACTGTGCAGCAGAGGCAGCCATGTGCCTGTATATCCCAAATCTAATTGGCTATTGGCTCTCTCCTTAGAGGAATAACCCATGTGATGCCACAAGCTTACATCCTCTACAGGTTAGAGATGTTATAAGCCACAGCAAGACCCTGTCATATTTAACAGGGGAAAAAAATGTAATTCAGGGATAACATATCATCCAAACATACTGTCGTATGCCAAAGTAACCTACCATAACTATTAGTCTGATAAATACCTATATATCTAAATGCTTGTACTTCATTAGTAGGATCGAAGGTTTTTCCTGGACAACTGTCATCCCATGAAAGGAAAAAGCCAGAATTGAGCAGAGTCCAAGACAACAGCTCCAGAGAGAGTGGACTGGTTTTTCTTTCATCCACCTGTGCCCCTTTCTAAGCCTAGGACAATCTGCAGAAGAGGGGGCATGTAGAATGTAAGGGCTGCATGGGTGAATGGTGAAACTACACAGCAATGTAGTCTGGACACTCATTTGATCAACTTGATTGAACAAACAACACTCACCCCCCACTGATGGTGGGGCTGTGGGGGTTTTGGCACAACAGCCTGCAGATTGGTTTTGCACAAAGGATGCTTGTACTCATGGATTATCATTTTAGCTAAAAAATGAAAAAAAACTGAGAGAAAGATGCAGGACAGTTATGGCAGAATGCATGATCGGGATGGGGTGGGGGTGGGGGGAAGGGAAAGGGAAAGGGAAATGTGCCTGAACTGAATTGGAAAATAATGTATGAAATGCACAAAGCATCAATAAAAATTTAAAAAAAAAAAGAAAATGGGAAAAAAATATAAAATAAAATAGGAGCGAGCCAATACTATCTCTCTGAAGGGAAGGAAGCTAGAAAAGATGACCTCAGCTCCCCTTTTAGCTCTAAGATTTAGGAGATACACATCAACCTAGATTTTAAGAAGTCAAGATAAAATCTAAACCACAAGAAACCCTTGAGGGTGCCCTGGCTTCATTAAGAGAAGAATGGTGATAACTTACAGGCATGCTTCTAACTTGGACTGAATGACTCATAAATTCATGTTTATGAACATGGTAAAGTAAGACCTAAGAGAGAGCTTGAAGAATTCAGAACATTCACCACCACTCCAAGAAATACTTAAAATTCATGTTCCCCAGTTTTATGACAGTCTGCTTTTACATTAACAATACAGCATATTATTTAAGTAGGAGAAAATATTGTCATAAAAACAAAAGCTAACAAGACCAGATTTGAGATTAAAGCTAGCTCTTAATCTTAGTTTCAAGGAAGATCTATTCCTGTATGACTTCATGAAAAGGATTCCTGAAGGTTTCTCTGCCATATCTGAAAAATAATTTTTATTTTAGTCTTTTTGAGACAGGGTCTCCCTTCCCTATAGCTCCAGTTGGCCCAGAATTCACTATGTAGACCAGGATGGCCTTCAACTCACAGAGATCCACCTGCCTCTGCCTCCCAAATGCTGGGATTAAAGGCATGTACCACCACACCCGGCCTGAAAGAGAACTTCAACTCTTCTAAGGTAAGCATACTGATATCGACAATGTGGGTAGGATTTAAAGATGTCTACTTTGAACATTCTCAATCCCCTTAATTACAAACTGCTGTATCACCATGGAACTATCTTCGATACAAGCAAATAAAATACAAGTAATGCCTGAACCTGCTATACAAAAACTGCAAAAGATAATTTTAAGGTTGACTTAAATGAAAAATGACAACCCTCGACAGTGAGGTAATACCTATTCTAATTGTATCAAATCATCCAGATAAATCAGTTCTGAGCACTGGCACACACACCAACATCCAAGAGGAAAGGGATGAAACACAGACATGTTACTTTAGATTCCTGGAACAAACTTAACTGTTCCAAATGGTAACCCCTATAAATCCTTTATTTTTTTTCCCAGAAGTAAAAATCCATATTGTTTGGTCTGAAAAGAGAAAGTGCTTTGAACACATTTATTTTTCTTTAAAGGTAACTTTTACTCTAGAAACAAAATGTTCCAAACTGTAAAATGATTAAATACTAATAATAAAGTACCCAACACCAACAATCATATTTAAAAAGGCAACCCTTGCAGTCTAGTCCTAAAAATACTTCTCAGTCCTTGCTAAGACTTTCAAGTCTATGGCTTCTCATATGTGTATATTGCTGCAATTCTCTTTAAAGTTCCCTTGATTCCCAAGTCTGTTTTCTATCATGTTGCTTTTATTGAAAAGTACCCGCCATCTCCTCGAAAACATGAAGAGTGGAGGGTTGAGATCGGCCTGAGGACTTCTGTTTTCTTTGTTTTGCTCATACTCTTTGCTCCCACTACTCTGTTCTATGGATTAGAGCTCCCTGCGCTTCTGGCTAAATTGGGATACCATAGCCAAAAACACTCGCAAGCATCAACTCCCTGACTTGGCGGCTCTTGCTAAAGTGGCAAGCATCTAATGCCACCCTCACCTGATGCGTGGCCATCTCCATACCCTCCAGAACTGTCATCTTGAAGTCCTCCTGCTTGCCCTGTGGAAGGAAAGAGAACTCATGGACCTTACTCCATAAATTAAGATAATACCTGGACATAAAGGCCTAATAGTTGGTGACTCACAAATTTGCCACCAACTACTAAACGGTTCAGAGAGGTCCTTCTGGAATCAAGGCCCAGGGTATTGCATCATAATCTTCCAAAATCTGGTCAGGAAATTTCAACTTCAAATGCTGATCCTTGTTGAAAGGTAAAGTACAATGTATTTCTAATCCCTACATTCTTGTTGTGGTCTTACTTAACAAGTCTAGAAGGGGGTTAGGGGATGTTTCCAAATCTTTTACTAACTGTTGGTAGACTGAGAATGGGAGTAAGCATGGGCTCTAGGGCCTGAAACTGCAACAATTCACCATTGAGGCAACAGTCCTTTAACCTTCTATATAAGACACCAAGCAAAAGACTGACAATCTTAAAGTCTTATTCTCTTCAAAGCAGGGGATATAACTACAAGATTGAGCTCCAAAAGGAGTTTTGCTTACTATACATAGTAAATAGTACTGGAGCTTAATATACCTGTGCTTCCTTAAAAGAACTTTAGAACATGCCCTAAGATACCCTGTACTCAGATGCCAAGCATTGCAGATTGACACACCTGTGGGAGGATGGAGGAAGTTAGCAAGATCTTCTGGGAGCTTCTACTTCAAGCTACATACTAAGCCTTGTTAAGAAAGACTCCTGATGACTGTGTAAAAGTAACTTCGAGAAAAAGATCAAAGCTTCAAACTTAAATCTGAAAATATCATGGACAGACTGTCTTCTATAATCTACCACCAAGACAAATATTAAGATCTTCTTAAGCTTCTAGCCACCTGGCATCCTACACTGGGAAATCAGAGTTATCAGGTAGGAAAAACACTATCTCCCAGTGATCTAAACTTGGACAAGTATCATTAGTTTTACTTTAAAACATCCCAACTAGAAAGCAGCCTGATTGATTATTCTACCATTTGAGTTTGAAGGGAGAAGTAAAGTCAAACAAACATAGCCTTATTATTATTATTATAAAAATGTTCCCAAGTCTGTAAAACTTAATCTTTATCCTGAAGACTAGAAAGGATTTGGATACAAGAAATGACTTCTGAGAATGCCAGGAAACTGTGCTGCTAGAAGTTGGACACAGCTTTGAAGACCGTTTTCCTGTACTCTTGTCTAAAGGACCTACTAGGTTACAGAAGGTTATGTTGGACAAGACACGATGCATATGTTTTGTTGGTTAGAGCTCTTAGAAAAGGGCATATAAGCATGAAAGAAGATCCAATTACTAACCCCGATCTGCAAACTCATCTTGAGATGATAGGTCATACAGTTTAAATACTTAGCAAGTCATAAAATAAGATAATTTATTTTAACCTAACAGTAGCTCAACTTTTTTTCTTAAAATTAATGGCACTCAACTTCTTATGACTTTGGTGCTACAAAGAGCAAAAGAACAAGGTAAGGCAGTCTTTTGCTACACTAAATATGTGTGTGTGTGTGTGTGTGTGTGTGTGTGTGTGTGTGTTGTAGCCAAGTATGGTGATGAATGCATGCTTCTAAACCACAGCTATTTGAGACCCTGAGGTGGGATGATGCCAAGCTCAAGTCCAGTCTGCACTACAGAGCAAAATCCTGTGTTTAAAAAGATACTAATAGCTGATGAAAATACACAGGAGAAATATAAAAAATATTCAATACTCTGGGAAGGTTTTTAGAAAAGATCTCTCTTTTTTTTGTTTTTGTTTTTTTTTTGGTGTTTTCGAGACAGGGTCTCCCTGTAGCCCCAGCTGTCCTGGAACTTACTCTGTAGACCAGGCTGGCCTTGAACTCACAAAGATCTGCCTGCCTCTGCCTCCCAAGTGCTAGGATTAAAGGCATGCACCACCACACCCGGCTTAGAAAAGATCTCTTACAATATGAAAAAAAATCCCAAACTCACAGTACTATTTAAGCAGAAAAATAAGAGGGAGCACATAGAACGTAATATACAGCCTTAGAATTAATGGATAACAAAAGTTAAAAGTGCTTAATAAGATTAAGGAAAAATATTTATCTCTTAGTTTTTCCTTTTTTTTTTTTTTTTTTTTTGAGGCAGGGTCTCCCTTTTAGTACCAGCTGTCCTGGAGCTCACTCTGTAGACCAGGCTGGCCTTGAACTCACAGAGATCCACCAACCTATACCTCCTGAGTGCTGGGATTAAAGGCCCACGTCACCACACCTGGCTTCTTTTTTAGTTTTTTCCTCTATCTCTTAGTTTGAAAGTTTAATTTGTTTAGAGGT
Organism: Rhizomys pruinosus; assembly: GCA_009823505.1. Classification (NCBI taxonomy): domain Eukaryota; kingdom Metazoa; phylum Chordata; class Mammalia; order Rodentia; family Spalacidae; genus Rhizomys; species Rhizomys pruinosus. The sequence goes on from VZQC01011358.1 coordinate 1,455,757, forward strand.
GAAGGATGTGTTTCTTATTTTCTAACCATAGTATACTTGTGGGTATATTTGCCTACTTTGCCAAAGAGAAGAAAAGGATCATCTTTCTTTTCTTAGTGACTGACTGACTGACTGACTGACTGACTGAGACAGGGCCTTATGTAACTCACTTGCTATTATGTACTCAAAGATGACCTTAAATTTCTGAGTTTCCTGCCCTGACCTCCCCAAATGCTGGGATTATAGGCTGTGCACTAATATATAATGGGCAAGCAATCTATCAACTGCTCTACATTCCCAGCACAAAAACGCTTTTGTTTTACAGTGCTAGGAATTCAAACCCATGGCTCACATATGCTGGGGGAGTGCTCTAACACTGTGCTCTATCTCTAGCCCAAGTTATCTCTTTTTTGAGACAGAGTCTTATGAATCATACCAGGCTGGCTTCCACCTCCCAAGTGCTGCTAGGCAAACAAGCATTCTGCCAACTGAGTAACATATCCCTGGCCCCACCAGATCATCTTTTTTAGTATTCTGGATGAATTTTCATCTTTTTCTTTTTTAGAAAGAGTCTCCATGAGGTAGCCCTCCTGCCTCACCCTCACAACTGTGAATGTTGGGATTACAAGCATGGACAGCCACATTCAGCTATCATTTTCTTAATAATGGCACACAAACAAACACTAACAACTAACTTTCTGTCTAGGTAACATATTTAACCCATAGAAGACATTTTATTCTTCTGATATGGGTCTTTCCAGCTCAGGATTCTGCTCTTGACAGTGGCAGAGACAACTGACAGCAGGCAAAAACAGTTATGTTTAATCAGCACAAATTCAAGATACAAAAATGAAAATATTCAAAAGCAACATTTTAGTATCATCTAAGTTTTAGCCCCACTACCTTGTTTTCATTTCAACCAAAACTTGTCCACACAACTGCACACATGAAAAGATCCTCAAGCTTACAGCATACAGGTTACTTGTGCCTATCTTTCAGCTGGCTTCGCTGACAGCCTTTCAGCTTCCAGCCATAGTTAAGATTACTAGATATTTTCTTACCTTGATCCAAATGCTCAAAAGACCATTTTACCAACATCTTAAAGTCTATATCGACTCTCAAATACATGAAGATGAGAATCACTGGTTTGCTGTGCCTAAGAAAGTCATATTTTGACTAGTTTCTTCAAATTGCATTCATTTTGATTTTTGGTCTTTTTGAGACAAGTTCTCCCTGTATTCCCAGCTGGCCAAGAGCTCACTATGTAGAGCAGGCTGGTCTTTAACTCAGAGATCCACCTGCCTCTGCCTCCCGAGTGCTGGGATTAAAGGTGTGCACCACACCCAGCTTTTGGTTTGTTTTGTTTTGGTCTTTTTGAGAGGTCTCCCTGTAGCCCAGCTGTCCTGACTCCTCTGTAGATCAGGCTGGCCTTGGAATCACAAAGATCCCCTGCTCTGCCTCATAGTGCTAGATTAAGGCGTGCGCCAACTGCCGCTGGTTTTTTTTTATGTATGAGTGTCGCCTAATGTACATAAATAAGTGCACCATGTTGTACAATGCCCAAGAAGTCAGAAGGCAGTGGCGGATCCCTAGGAACTGGAGTATTGATGGTTGTTAGAACCACCATGTGGGTACTGGGAATCAAACTTGGGTCTCTGAAAAAGCAGTCAGTGCTCTTAGCTGCTGAGCCATCTCTCCAGCCCCTAAAATCCATTCATATTTATAACTTCTGTAAATATTTTGATAAATTTCTAATTATCTTGGGAAGAAATAATTTAACAGCCAATGACTATCATATCTATTCATCTCATATTTACTCTGACAAATCAGTTTGAAAAGAAATATTCAAAATTAAAAAAAAAAAAGTGTTGCGCCCCATGTTTTGCACTCCTATCGCTGGTGGCAATGTCTTTAAAGAATCAGGAAGCAAGCCCAAATCTCTTGTGAAATTGGGGGCCAGCCTGATCTACCTAAGACCGAGTTCAGGCCAATTGAGCTACAAGGGAGACCCGGTCTCTTTAAAAAGAGAGAGTGAAGCCGGGCGTGGTGGCGCACGCCTTTATGGCCAGCCTGGTCTAACTGAGTGAGTTCCAGGCAGCTGGGGCTACAGGGAGACCTGTCGCGAAATAGAATAAAAAAAAAAAAAAGAGAGAGGGAAAGACAGAGAGAGGTAAAATAATCTTTGAACACAAAAATCTCCACTGTATTTAACCATCAGTATTATTTCGTATTTAATAATTGCATAATTTGATGTGTACTGTTTGTTTTTGAGACATAGTCTAAACTATGCAGCCTAAATGGGAGTTCCATGATTATGAGAGTTCAATGGTTCTCCAGCATAACCTTTTGAAGAAAACAGTATTGTATCACAATGTAAAAATGATGGACAGACCTAAACCATGCAATTGGTCTTTAGTGCACAAAAAGAAAAAAAAAAAAATGTGTATTACGTAGAACAGGAAAGAAAACACAATCATATTTTAGTTAACCTAATCTGGCCACTTCATACCAGATATCTTAGAAGGAAGGGTGATATAATTTAAAATGCAATAAAATAATTCAGATGTGAAACAAAATCACTTGCACTAAGCAAATCAAATTGGCAACCTGGCAAATGAAAATGGCTTGCACAAGAGGGCACCAAGACTTTATTTTTTTTTAATTTTTATTTATTTTGCATGTGTATGAATGTACTGTCTGCATGTAGGTTGGTGCAGCCGTGTCGTGATATGCCGCGGAGGTCAGAAGAGGGTCTCAGATTCCCTGGAACTGAGTTCTCCTGAAATTGGAGTTTATAGACGCGTTCTTAGCCGCATGTGGGGGCTGGGCATTGAACCCCGGTCCTCTGCAAGAGCAGTTGGTGCTCTTAACCACTAGGCTATCTCTCCAGCCCCGGGCACCAAGACTTAAAGCAAATCTGGTAACCAGAATAAAGGACATTCAGAATGACTCCATTTTAAGTTCGAGAGAATGGTGATGCAACGGATAAAATGAGAAATGTAAGAGATAAGCTTAAATGAAAATAAAGATGGATGGAAATCAAAGACAGAACTCAGAAGATAAGTAGATTAAAAAATATTTTAATATTATTATTTTATTATTATTTATTTATTATTATTTATTATTTATATGAATGTACTATCTGCATGCAGGTCTGTGCACCTGTGTCTGCAATGCCGTGGAGGTCAGAAGAGGGTGTGGATTCCCCTGGAACTGGAGTTTCCTGGAATTGGAGTTGCAGATGGTTCTCAGCCACCATGTGGTGCATGGACGAATCCAGCCCCTCAAGTCTAATGATTTTAAAAGAGGTAAGAGCCGGGGTGGTGGCCACGCCTTTAATCCTAGCACTTGGAGGCAGAGGCAGGCGATCTTTGTGAGTTCAAGGCCAGCCTGGTCTAAGAGTGATTCCAGGACAGCTGGGGCTACAGGGAAACTGGAAAAAGACAAAAAAAAAAAAAAAAAAAGGTAAGAGCTTTGCTGTTCATACATACTCATAAGGTGTACAACCATACAACTTATGAACAGCAAAGTCACAACTTAAAAGGAAGTTGAAGAAAATAACTCAAGGAGCTGGTCAATAGAAACAACACCAAACAAAAGGTTAAAGTTGAGAAAGTGGGCAGGTAAGATGGCTCAGGGAGTAAAGGTACTTGCCACCAAGTGTGATGACCTAAGTTGGATCCTCAGGACCCACATGGTACAAGACAGCCAACTCCTATAAGATGTCCTCTGATACCCATATGCATGCTATGTGTGTGTTGACAAGCACTTGCACCCACTGTTGTACAGCACTAACTTCTAAACCAAAGTGCTGCCATCTTCATGAATTCAGTTGTGCCTGTTTGTAAAAGATCACCATGGCTGGATTTGGACTGCTGACGTTCCCTCATTGAATGAGGTGGCAGAGAGTGGCTGGACCCTCTATATATCCAGCCATTCCTCCCAGTCATTTGTACACAATTCTGCCCCAAATGCACATAGCCTTGGGTGTCAAGGAGGGGCCTGAGTACATAGGCTGGGGAGAATGGAAGAAGGGGTTTCCATCTACACAGCTATGTGGGAATCTATCATTCCTACTGAATGCAGACCTTCCACAATAGCTGCTTTAGAGTCACGTGTGTTCCTGTCTCTGCCTTTCATCCATGCTCTGTAAATAACCACAATAAATTCTCATAACACACAAATACACACAATTTTTTTTTTGAGAAGTGACTACTTCATGCTGCCTTCCAATCCCAGTATTGAGGGGGCTGGAGAGATGGCCTAGCGGTTAGGAGCACCGACGCTCTTGCAGAGGACCCGGGTTCGATCCCCAGCACCCACATGGCGGCCGAGAGCTGTCTGAAACTCCAATTCCAGGAGAACTCCAGTTCCAGGGGAATCCGACACCCTCTTCTGACCTCCGCGGCATTGCACGACACGGGTGCACAAACTTGCATGCAGACAGTACATTCATACACATACATAAATAAATAAAATTAATAAAAAAAAATTAAAAATAAAATAAAATAAAATAAAATAAACCCAATTCCCAGTATTGAAAAGTAGCTTTAGGGGGCTGGAGAGATGGCCTAGCGGTTAAGAGCACCAACTGCTCTTGCAGAGGACCAGAGGACTCTAATTCCAAGAGAGCTCCAGTTCCAGGGGAATCTGACCTCCGCGGCATTGCGCGACACGGGTGCACAGACTTGCATGCAGACAGTACATTCATACACATACAGAAATAAATAAAATTAATAAAAAAATTAAAAAACAAAAACACACAAAAAAAAGAAAAGTAGCTTTAAAAACACCACTCCAGAGGTTGGAGAGATGGCTCAGCGGTTAAGAGCACCCATCGACTGCTCTTGCAGAGGACCAGGGTTCGATTCCCAGCACCCACACTGCGGCTAATAACTGTCTTTATCTGACACCCTCTTCTGACCTCCTCGGCTTTGCAGGACACGGGTGCACCAACCTACATGCAGACAGTACACTCATACACATAAAAAATAATAAAAATTAAAAAACCATTCCAGATGGGGCAGAGGCAGGCGATCTCTGTGAGTTCAAGGCCAGCTGGGACTAAAAGGAGACCCTGTCTCAAATAAATAATTTTTAAAAAACACCACCATTCCAGGGGCTGGAGAGATACACTAGTTAAGAGTGCCTGCTGCACTTCCAGGGGACCTTGATTCAGTTCCCAGCACCCAATTCACGCACTTCACAACCACCTGTTAACTCCAGCTCCAGAGAATCTGGTGCCCTCTTTTGCCCTCCAAGAGCACCCACACAAGTAGCATACATGCATGAGTGAGCACAGAAACACATAAAAATAATCTTAAAAAAAATATCATTTGCTGGACATGGTGGCGCACGCCTTTAATCCCAGCACTTGGGAGACAGAGGCAGGTGGATCTCTTTGAGTTCAAAGCTAGCCTGGTCTACAGAGCGAGTTCCAGGCCAGCTGGGACGACAGGGAGACCGTCTCAAAAATACAGGAAAAAAAAAATTATCATTTAAGCCAGGTGTGGCGGACCACGCCTTTAATCCCAGGGAGATTTTGAGACCCTGTTTCAAAAAGACAAAAACAAAAAAATCATTTAAATAAACTCAATATATTTCTTTCTTGATACCTATTTGACACTGATTTGAGGTAGAGTAAACGATCTAGATCAGAATAAATGCAAACAAAATAAATGGGCTCAAAGAGGCAGCCTAAACTAGCCAGAACTTTTCAAGCACACAAGAGGCCTTTTTAAGCCACTCCTTTTTTCTAAACTTTTTTTTTTTCTGTATGTGTATGAATGTACTGTCTGCATGCAAGTCTGTGCACCCATGTCGTGCAATGCCGCGGAGGTCAGAAGAGGGCGTCAGACTCCCCTGGAACTGGAGTTCTCCTGGAATTGGAGTTTCAGACAGTTCTCGGCCGCCACGTGGGTGTTGGGGATCGAACCCGGGTCCTCTGCAAGAGCAGTCGGCGCTCCCAACTGCTAGGCCAAAACAGCAACTCAGGAGACACACCCCCAACAGGTCCTACACGCCTCCTACTTTCCAGTATTCCCATACTGCCATGGATTATGAATTAATCAGAGGATTAATCCATTCACTAGGTCAGAGCCCTGATGATCTAATCACCTCTGGAAATGTCAAATTGCAAAGCGGAGTGCATTCTTGTAATTCTAGCACTCTTTACCCCCAAAGCTGAAATTCAAAACTATTCACAATACAGACTATTATCTCAAGAAAATAAATCATTGGAAATGACCATTAAAGTCAAAAGTCTCAGAAAGTTCAGTTACCATTCAATTATACCAGCAGAACTCTACCGAAGTAGAAGAGGAATGGAGAAAGAGAAAGTCTGTTTCCAACAAACATTAGTTCCCAGTCGGCAACCCCAATCATTGGGACAGGGGTGTGGCAGTCTTACACATGTTCCTCTTGCCTGGAACGGCCAGAACAAAAATACAAAAAGATGTCCAAAAAAGACAGTGTCATTTTCCTACCTGGAATACCTCCTTGATCTTATATTAGCTATTAGGAGTTGCTGACCTTATTCCGACTTTGCCAGTGATGAGTTGAACAACCATACCAGTAGAAAATATTTTTTTGTGTGTCTATACAAAAAATTTATTAACCAAAGAGTACGAAAAATCATTCTAACAAGGATCTTGTAATTAAGACATGAGGCCGCCAGGTAGTTGTGTGCATAGAACATAAGGTAAAACACAGCTGTCTGGCTTCTTAAGTGATGCAGCATGCACCAGCCCTAGCCTAGAAACTACTGGCAACTGATTAATGCTGGGTGGAGGGAGGGTAGATCTTTAAGGGAGAAACTGTAGATACGCTGACTCGACTCCAGTGGATGAACTTGCCCAAAGGGACATCTACGGTACCAAATGTTTGGCCAGTAGAGCTTGACTATACACGAACAGATACAAGTAAATCTAGTGGTTGATTGGAAAGTGCGCAATGATTGTGGAAGAGAGTATCCAATAATTTGATCTAAGATCTTTTATTAGAATAGATGAACAACCTCAATAATATACAATCCCAAAAAGAAATGAATGGATTCAGGTCTTTATTTTGCTCAAAATAACTATTTGAACAACTGTATGGTGAAAAGTCTAAAGATACACAGACACACAATGTTGAATAATACAGCACTCTAGCCTACAGAGACAATAAGACAAAAAGACCTGAGGGGCTTGAAAGAGTGGCCACGCAAGCTAAGTAGCAACTGGCTGCTCTTGAAAGAAGACCTGTTAGCCAGATTTACAAGTATCCTTCAGCCAAACCTTTACCACCCAGTGAACTTACGACAGACCAGTCCCAGCTTGCTGTTACAAACAGCCGGAGCTGCATGACACCCTACATTACGACCTCCATAGTGGACAGTCGCACGATGCTCAGTCAATACACTCACAACACCATTAAAAACGTAAATGCTCGTATTTTCCTATTTTATTAGCTTTTAAAGGGAAATGAGATGAACAAGATAGACCGCCCGCAATCATTTATTAAATTAGGTCGCATTTCATTCCTTGAACACCCGGAGCTATTCTAAAGCATTACCACCATTAAACCTCCCTTCTCAGCCGCTGATAAGTCTTATTGACAAAAGTTCTTTGCCAACCACGCACATGTAAACTGCCAGCTATATTTACCAAACAGTGTCAACCCAAAGACCCTAGCCTTTACCTCTTAAGCTGTGAGCTCTCTCCCCCAAAAGCTATCTTTACCTCACTATTTACACGACATGGGTCCTTCATCAGGCCGTGCCTGGTGTATTATCATGCATCAAGGATATAATATTTTAAAACTCGTTTCTTTTTTACTACTCCCCTAACTAAGCCATAGTTTAGTTAGCACGATGTCAATTTGCACTCTAGCCTGTCTTATGTCTCTCCAGAACCCCTTCTCAAGCCCTCTTTGAACCGACTAAATATGTACATTACCTAGGCCTTTGTGCCATATGTGCCCATGTGAAACTCCTTTACCGGCCTAACCCTTGCCATCCTCAAATATCTGAGGAAACGGAGCCAGTCCCACCGTTAACCTAACATAACGTCTACCACTGCCTCAGCTCTTTGAAAACAGTTGGTTATGTAGGAGTCCATTCACCATTTAGACAGCACAAATTTTATTTAGTACACTTAAGGGCTCATTCAAGGTTATACCATGGGGGACACCTCTGACCATGGCGGATCATCCACTGACCCAGTGCCAGGTATACATTTCATGTGGGCAATGAATAGAATAAAAAGGCAGGACTTTTGCCACCTTGCTAATTAGCTTTCATTAGAATCCATCTTACATCAAAACCCAAGGTCTCCCAATAACTAGAATTCAAGCTCGATTCTCTTTACATCATTTCCAACGCTTGAATGCTCACACCCTCTTCTCGTATTATTACTTCAAATGAATATAACCAACTGACAGACAGAAAGAACAAGCGTCAAAGACGATCCCTGACGGACGGAATCTGGAGTGCATACAAAATTTGGATTTTCAACTGCTGTGTCACCCATCTCACCCCCTGTTTTACCCACCAGTAGGGTGTGTTTAAGCACCTAGAGAGGTCTCGTACCAAATGCCTTATGGCAGCGAGTGGAACGGCTGTCATCATTACTCCCCACCTGAATTTGGCACTTTAAAATATGTTCATGTCTGTTTTGATACATTTAGTGGCTTCATCTTTGCTACCCTCCAACCAGGAGAAGCACAAAAATGTCAATTACAACACCGTAACCTCAATCACACCTCCTACCTACCTTCATTGACTGCCCTAGGCATTCCTAACCCCATCAAAACCTTGACAACAAGCAGGAATACACTAGTGTCCACCGTCTCTTCTTCCAAAGAACAGCTTGTTTTTGTAAAATCCGAAGCTCCCAAGAGATATTTAAAAAGACAGGACGATTCCCCTCAATAACAACCCCCCAAGGACAACTACCGAGATCAAGCTTTCTTGGAAGAGCTCATCAGACACTCAATCCTATTTTGAAAAAAAGTAAAAAAGGGAAGGTACCCTACAAAAGGTTCCCACGATAAACATTTCTTAATCATACGAGCTCTCATTTAAAATTTTTTTATACCTTGGAACCATGATGTGGATATGGATTGGCTGCAGAAAGATTGGAATTTCCACAAAACATACCTAAGAATACAGTTAATGCCTCAAGTCATGGTGTTGTGAAAGTTTACCTTTCACCTAACTATAATCGGAAAAACATGGACCTTGATCCCCTCGCCATAGTCACGTGTCTCATACTCTGGGGGATGAGAGAAGATTTGAATCAGTATGTATCTACTCTAAAGAAGCTGATTCAGCCAGATGGCTGCCTGAAGATTAATAAGACAAAGCATTAAACCAATTCATCCAGGAATGACTCCCATTCCTGAGATACATCTAACCTTTTTCATTCACAGGCAGTACAAAATGTTGCATTTTCTGATCGTGAACCTCCTATTCAGCATTTACACACCTTGGGCATTCTCGACCTCCAACATTCATGAACCATGGAATATAACCTTGGGCGAGGATCTATCAGGCCCAATCCACAGATTTTCTCAGTTAAGTCCATGCTGACCCAAAAATCAGTGGAACTAACCCCACTAGATGTGAAAACTTCGGGTAGACAGAACCCAACTCCAACATTCAAAGTGGACCTTACAAGAGAGTCAAGCGTGTGTGTGTGTGTCCCAACCAGAGATTCTCCTGGCATGTGGGAAAAAACAGAAGATATCCAGAAGTATTGTGCGAACCTTCCAATAATGCTATAAAAGAACTTAAAGCCTATTGTTTTTATGTTTGCCCGGCCCCTACTACCAAAAGGTAAGCATCTCATCTCCCTACATGCTCGGGTTATGGACAGTTTATTAAAAATATTTTATGTAAATTCACATTTTGGGGATGTGCAAAAGATTATGGGCTACGTAGTGCCACTAGACTAATGCTACCATTCCTGGACTATTAAAGTTTAGTTATAGGGTGTGACTTAAGAATCACAGGCAACCTCTTCTGACTTCTAACGCCTTAGGTGCGTTCCCAGTTTGCACTAACCGCACTGGAAATGCTTCTTTTTGACTAATTCAGGTAACGAGCCCCGGTACGCTGTCGTCGGCCTAGGCCAAAATCTCTCTAGCCCTCTAATGTGAATTTCTAAAATATGTTCAAGTACACATTTTATTACAAAAGCAGGGTCTAAAAATTATTTAAAGTACTGCCAGGGGCTGGGACCGATGGCCTAGCGGTTTAGGAGCGCCGACCGCTCTGCAGAGGACCCGGTTCGAGTCCCCAGCACCACAAATGGCGGCCGAGAGCGTCTAGAAACTCCAATTCCAGAGAGAAACTCCAGTTCCAGGGGAATCCGATCCCATTGCTCCGACCATTGCACGACCGGTGCACAAACTGCATGAGACATGTACTTCATACCACATGAGCATAAATCAAAAAAATAATAAAAAAAAAAAAATAAACACAAAAAAATTTTTTTTAAAATAAAAAAAAATAACAGTACTGCCAAATTTTCTACCAACTTTTCACATAAACAATGCTTGTAATTTAACAACTTATTTTTCAAACACTTGCACACATTTCCAAAGATGTGATGTATAAGAGTTACCTCTACTTACAATAAGAGAGACTTAAAGTAGAACTAAAATATGACTATATAATAAAGTGGATCTCCGATAAAAAGAATTCTTCCTGGAGGCTGGAGAGATTGGCCTAGTGGTTGCAAGAGCACACGACTGCTCTTGCAAAGGACCTTGGGTAGTCGAATGCTCCCTCAGCACTCACCCTTGGTGGCTCGAGAACCGATCTGTAACTCCAATTCCGCATGGATGAATACCTCCCAGTTCCAGGGGAATCTGCACCCCCGTCTTACCTAGAAACCCCCTATCGTGTGCCTGTGGGCATGCACAACATGGGTGCATCAAACCTACATGCAGAAGTACATCTCCATACAAACAAACAAACAATAAATAAATAAATAATTTAGAAAGTATTCTTCCCATAACTATTCAATAAAACAATTTGTATAAATACGAGCGCCAATCACATAACCATGTCTAACAACATTGATTTGCACACCTCTGTGAAAGTGATACACATGATGTGCACATGCACTCAGTGCATTAACTTGAAGAAACCTTGAAAAACAGCATTTAGGGCCCGTTTTAAATTTCTTCTTACTTATTTTGGAGTAAGTTTTCATAAGTCTCAAGCTATACACAATAAATTTACTGTAACTCAGAATGTTATCTTCCTAAAGCAGAATAGTGAAAATTTAAATCTAAGAACTATTTAATGAGATTTTTTTGTGGAAAAGAGGGTCCAACTGCTACAGCATAAGGATGGGGGACAATCTGCTTCTGTTATAAATATATATCTCAAAATAAGCCAATGGCCAGGCAAAGGCAAGTCCACTCTCTCAGTCAAAGCCGTCGAATGTGAGACATTCATCTACAGCAACACTAAACCGTCAATAAAACAAGTTGAGCCAGCACACAAATAAGGCACACAAGATAGGAGGGTCATAAAATACTAACCAACTCAAGTCCAAATGACATAGATTCTCTGCTCTGTTACATAAGCCCCAACGTATTATGGACACTATTTATAACTAAACACACTCAATCCAAAGGTAATTAGAATCAGTTGTCATGAGCTAAAAAATTCATCTTCAGAGAAGATACTAAGAAATGAAACAAAAACCATCACTTGTTAAAATAAATATAAACTAACAAACACAACATCTTACGCTTTGATGCTAAGAAATATAAGCAGTATAAATACTTCCAAAAAACTTAATTTACCCAATTGACCAAACATAAAAAACTATTAGGGAATTAAAATCACATGTGCTATTACAACAGCTCTCCGAATAACATTTGAAAAAGGAAAAGAACCATACGGACAATCTTTGTTCAAGTGCAAATAGAAAACTTTCAGTAAAATAAACCCAATCTAACAATATCAAACAAACGAGCTCTTATTTTCATTTAAAAGATTTTATCAAACCTTCATGATTTGGGGAGTGTGAGAGCTAACTAGTTAGAACATCAGCCCTGGTCTACAGCCGAGTTGTTCGAGACAAGTCTGGGGCTAACAGAGGAGAAAAACTGGAAAAAAGTACAAAAAAAAAAAAAAAAAAAAAAGAAGAGTTACTGCTGTTACCATCAATAAACTCAAGAGGTGTACAACCGATAAAGTTCAACTTGAATGAACAGCAAAGGTGCAAACTTAAAGGAAGTTGAGAAAGAAAATAACTCAAGTGAGTTGGTCAATAGAAAACAAACCAAACAAATTTTATGTTTTCTAAAGTTGAGAAAAGTGGGCAGCGTAGATTGGCTCAGGGAGTTAAGAAGTAGGTACTTGCCCCAACCTTCTCTCCCCGAAGGTGATGACCTAGTTTGGATCACTCGGACCCCATGGACAGGTCGAGCACAGCCAACTCCACTATAAGATTGTCTCTCTGATTGCCTAATATGCATGCTATGTGTGTGTTGACAAGCACTTGCACCCACTGTTGTACAGCACTAACTTCTAAACCAAAGTGCTGCCATCTTCATGAATTCAGTTGTGCTGTTTGTAAAAGATCACCATGGCCCTGGATTTGGAACCTGACAGGTGACTGCCTGGTTCCCTCATTGAATGTACGGTAGGCAGAGATGGCTTGGACCCTCTATATAATCCAGCATTCCTCCCAGCCATTTGTAAGCAATTCTGCCCCAAATGCACATAAGCCTTTGAGTGTCAAGGAGAGGGCCTGAGGTACATAGGACTGGGGAGAATGGAAGAAGGGGTTTCCATCTACACAGCTATGTGGGAATCTATCATTCCTACTGAATGCAGACCTTCCACAATAGCTGCTTTAGAGTCACGTGTGTTCCTGTCTCTGCCTTTCATCCATGCTCTGTAAATAACCACAATATAATTCTCATAACACATTACGGTGGATATGCGCTGTACATAGCACTAACTTTTTTTTTGAGAAGTTGACTACTATCAGTGGCTGCCTTCCAATCCCGTATTGAGGGGGCGCTGGAGAGATGCGCCTAAGCGTTAGGAGCACCGACGCTCTTCGCAGAGGACCCGGGTTCGACCCCAGGCACCACATGGCGGCCGAGAGCTGTCTGTGAACTCCAATTCCAGGAGAAACTCCAGTTCCAGGGGAATCCGACACCCTATTCGACCTCCGCGGCATTGCACGACCACGGGTGCACAAACTTGCATGCAGACAGTACATTCATACACCATACATAAATAAATAAAATAATAAAAAAAATTAAAAATAAAATAAAAACATAAAATAAAATAAACCCACTACAACAACCAAAATATAGAAAAGCTTTAGGGGGCTGGAGAGAGGCCTAGATTGCGGTGTTTTTAAGGCAGCCAGAACGCTCTTGCAGAGACCGATGGACTCTAAAATCTCCAACGAAGAGCTCCAGTCCGGGGGAGATCTGACCTCCGCGGCGGCATTGGCTGCGACCACGGGTGGCACTAAAGAACTGCATGCAGACAGTACATTACATTACACATCAGAATAATAAAAATTTAATAAAAACAAAAATTAAAAAACAAAAAACACACAAAAAAAAGAAAAGTAAGCTTTGATGAATAAAACAATAGAGTTGGAGCGAGAGGCTCCAATTCAGCGATGTTAAGAGACCATTTTGCTTCTTGGAGGACCAGGGTTCGATTCCAGCACTCCACAATTGCGGCTAATAACCTGTCTTTATCTGAAACACCGGGCTCTTCTGACCTCGCCTGCGCTTTGCCGGGGACACGGGTCAGCCAACCTACACTGCAGACAGTACACGCATCAGACACCTAATAAAAGAATAAAAAATTAAACAAAACCATCCAGAATGGTGGCCGAGGAAAGGCAGCGCGATTCTCTGTGCGTTCAGGCCAGCTGGGAACTAAAAGGAGGACCCTGTCTCAAATAAATATTTTAAAAAAACACCAAAACCATTCCAGGGGCCTGGAGAGACTAACAGTTAAGTGCCTGCTTGCACTTCCGGGACCCTTGATATTCACAGTCCCACGCACCAATATAACACGCACTTCACAAACACCTGTATGTAATACTCCTAGCTCATGAGGAATCTGGTGCACCTCCTTATTGCCCTACCAAGAGCACCCCACACAAGTAGCATACAATGCATGACGTGTAGCACGAAACACATACAACAACTAATCTTAAAAACCAAAATTATCTATTGCTGTGGACATGGTGGCCAGGCGCGCTTTCTAGATCCCACAGCACTTGTGGGAGACAGAGGTCCTAGGTGTGATTCTCTCTGAGTTCCAAGCTAAGCCTGGGTCTACAATAGAGCGAGACGTCCAGCCAGCTGGGGACGACACGGGAGACCGTCTCAAAAAATACAGGAAAGAAAAAAAAAAAATTATCAATTTAAGCGCCATGGTGCCGGCCGGACCCACGCACGTTTAATCCCAGGGAGATTTTGGAGGACCTAGTACTGTTTTCAAAAAGACAAAACCACAAACAAAGTACAATTGTAAATAGAACTAATCATACCTTTTTGTCTTTCTTGATACCTATTTGACACTGATTTGAGGTAGAGTAAACGATGCTAGCATAGAGATATAATGCAAACAACAATAATGGGCTCAAAGACGGCAGCCTAAACTAGCCAGAAACTTTTCAAGCACACAAGAGGCCATTTTTATGAGCGCATCTCGCTTTTTTCTAACACTTGACTTTTTTTTTCTGTATGTGCTATGAATGTACTGTCTGCATGCAAGTCTAGTGCACCATCCGATCGTCGTCAGTATGCATGCGGCGGGAGGTCAGACAGAGGGCGTCACAGACTCCCTACTGGAACTGGGAGTCTCTGGAATTAATCATCGGACAGTAATTGAGGTCCGGCATGCGGACCGCACACGTTGGGGGTTGTCTGGGGGATCGAACCCGGGTCCTCTGCAAGAGCAGTCGGCGCTCCCAANATGCTATGGCCATCTCTCCAGCCCAAAAGCCACTCCTAACAATGGATCACTTTGATGTCGTATAGTTATCTTGATACACATAACAATATATTTATTTGCTAAATTGATAAGAAAGTTTGGTTGTTCAACTGGACAACAGCAAAAGTTATTTTGAAAAAATGAACTATAAACAGAAAGCCTTCATAAGGTTCTAGAACAGAGAGACAATGGTTCTGACTGAATAGCAGAGATATAGCAATTGGAAGGCTTTCACTGCTGCACACAGAAGGGAGCCATGAGAATGCTGTAGCAGACAGGGATTCCACTGAAGAAAGTCGTGATACAGAACAAGTTGACTGAAGTTAAAGGCAAAGACATTTCAGAGTCAGAGACTTGTTTTCATGCACCAACCTACCTCACATTCATTCAATAGTTAAGGATGTTTCTTGATCCTTATTTATGTAGTCGAAGTCTTGATTTCTCAGTTTTTTTTGTAGGTAATTCAGCACGAGCATGGTGGTGACATGGTGCCCAGAGGCGAGCAATTTGGATGTCTTTTCATCGAGGAAACTACCATCCACCTTCCTTTGAAGACAGGTCATCTCATTGGGCTGAAGTCGCCCCATCAATTGTGCGCTAACACAAGCTGACTCAAGTCCCAGTGATCCCCTGTCTCCTTCTCAGCTGGAGCTGACGATGACAAAGCGGTGTCATTGTGCCCTAGCATTGTGTTATTTTCTGTTTTTGTGTCTTTCTGGAGGAAGGGATCTCCTGTAGTCCCTAGCTGTCAACTGGAACTCCTTACTCTGTAGACACTTAGTGGCTAGGCCTTGAAATCACAACAGTTATCCGCATGCTCGCTCTGCGTCTCTCAAGTGTTAAGGGATTAAAGGTGTGTCCACCGCACACCCAGCCTATGTGCCTAGCATTTTTTACACATGGGTTCTGGAGATCCAACTCTTGTTCTTCATTGTTACAAGGCAAACAAACACTTTACCATCTGAGTAGTCTTCCCAGACTAAAAGTGAGATTTTGATGTTACTCTCTCTTCAGAAGATTAAAGTCTGTATCAGAACCTACCAAGTAGGATTTGACATTTTCATTGTTTAACCTGAGAGATTTGTAAAAGTTTTTTACAAATGTGGCGCCGGGTGCGCCACCACACCCGGCTGTAAACACTTTTATTGTATTTTGTGCTTCCTATAGCCTAGTATCTGTAACCCTTTGGACTGAATTAATTGATGCAGAATCCAATCTTTATTTTCTGATTCTTAGATTTCAGCACTGTGGCTACAACAAAGTACTGTAATTGTATAACCAATATTTGATGAAAGAATGAGGAACATTTGGATGACTCTTTGTGTAGAGAATATTTCTATTTTTACTTTTTAAAACTTTCACCTCTGAGCTGGGAGAGATTGCTCAGTGGTTAAGAGCACCGACGTGCCTCTTACAGAGAGACCCGTGGTTCTTGATCCCAGGCCCACCATGGCGGCTAAGAACCGTCTGTAACTCCATTGAAAATCCATGCAGGGGAATCCGACACACTCTCTCTGACCTCCGTCGGCATTGCACACACGGGTACACAGACCTACATGCAGACAATACTCGTACACCATACAAAAATAAAAAATTTAAAAATTTTAAATTAAAAAAAAAAGAGAACAACCCTTCCCTTATATTTACTTTACAAATCCTCTATCTTTAACCTTTCTAAGTCCCTCTAGAACTTTTATACTAAAATGTAACACTTAAAAGAGCTCCCTTAGCCTAGAGTGATGGTTCAGGGCTTAAAAGCACAGATGGCTTCTCTTGCAGAGGTCCCAGTTCAGTTCCCAGCACCCATATCAGGCAGCTCATAACTGCCTCTAACTCAGCTACAGGGGATTTGATATTCCTATGACTTCTGTAGGCACACACTCAAAAAGATACACACGCATTATTACATCCATTAAAATAAAATCTTTTAAAATATGTAAATAAATAAGAGTTCTATCACATATTTATATAACATTTTAAAAGATTTATTTACGTGTCTATGTGTTTGTATCTATGTGCATGTATGAATACAGTTCCCTCAAAGGCCAGAAGATGATGTCAGATTCCCCTGGAAGTGGCGTTAGTTACCGGCAGTTGTGAACCACTGATATGGGTCCTGGGAACCAAAACCAGGCCCTCTGCAAGAACAACCAATATGAACCACTGAGACATCTCTCCACCCCCTTATGTATCTTTGTCTTATGCTAAGCTAGGAAAATTACCCCAAAACAGGGAACCTGTGTTTTAAGTAAATATTATGTGAGAATATATTATTATATTAATATGTTTGTTCATTTATAGCACCTATCAAAATGTAATGTAAGAATTTTGCTGACTTGATCTAGATTATCTTTTCAGGCATTTAGAACTTTGTCCCTCGTCTTCTATAATTTACTTTGTGACTATTCGTTCCAAATAGAACACTAAAATGATACTTTATTTTTTAAAGGAAGGATGTTAACCACAGGTCTGTTTATGACAGTACACATCCTACTTCATATACTGACAAATCAATTTCAGACATTTATTTACACTAGTGGGTATAAACAGCAACACAGATGCTCTGTAAGAGATATAATCCCCAACTGCACATGCTAAGTCTACAAAAGGTCTCCTACTGGGCATGGGGATATAAGAGATTATAATCTTTGTTATGGAACATTTCACCAAATTGTGGGTGTGACTCAGTAGCACAACATGTACTTAGCATGGGAAAGGCCCTGGGTTCTATCCTCAGTGCCCCACAATCAAATCAACTTTCACAAGAACATTTTTTCACTGACCAAAATCCACTAAACTAGGTTACCAAAACAGTCTTTTCTCAGTGTGTCTCTTTATTCTCTTAGTTACCTTTGCATACAGAATATATCAGGTTGCTTTTTCTAGAACAAATATTTCATTACAACCCTTCTTGCTCAAAAGCACCTCAGTGTGGAGTTTAGTGTTAAGTATGTTACTGTGGTGGAACTCTGGTCTGGCAAGCTAGATGCCTTGGGTTAGATCCCTAGTTCTGTAAAAACAAAACAAAACCTCTTCGTACTACCTCCAACCAGACTCTCAGTCAACCAAGGCTCTCCACAATATGGCTCAAACCTGCCTTTTCAACTTCCTCTTCTCAAATCTTTGTTTTGTTTTGAGACAGGTTCTCCCTGTAGCCACAGCTGTCCTAAAATTCACTATGTAGACCAGGCTGGCCTTGAACTCACAGAGATCTGCTTGTTTCTGCCTCCCAAGTGCTGGGATTAAAGGGGTGCACCACCATGCCTGGCCTAAAATCTCTTCTAAAGGAACTTCTTTCAAATATTTTGATGCACTCATTGTCTTTGGAATACCTTGGACTTCATAATTAACAAAGTTTTTTTCTTTGTAAAATAAACATTTTAGAAAGTGAAACAAACATTTTTAAACAAATTTCAAAGTTGGTAAGAATAAAATTAGGCCTACACAATTTAGACAGCACTGTAATTATTTCCTTAACTTAAAACTTTACTTTCGAGGGCTGGAGAGATGGCCTAGCGGTTAAGAGCACCGACCACTCTTGCAGAGGACCTGGGTTTGATCCCCAGCACCCACATGATGGCTGAGAACCGTCTTTAACTCCAGTTCCAGGGGAATCCAACACCTTCTTCTGACCTCTGCTGCATTGCACAACACAGGTGCACAAACCTACATGCAGACAGTACATTCATACACATACAAAAATAAATAAAAATTTAAAAAAAACTTTACTTTCCAGCTGGAGAGGTGACTCAGTGGTTAAGAGCACTTCCAGACGCTCCGGGTTCAATTCCCAGCACCCAGAGGGCAGCTAACAACCATTCACAATTCTAGTTCCAGGAGATCCTATGCTCTCTTCTGACCTCTGAGAACATTGCATGACACCAATACATTTACATACATGTAGGCAAAACACTCATACACATAAAATTAAAATATAGTCTTTAAAACAAAAAAAATTTTACTTTCCCCAAGATATTTACACTAAAGCACTGGATTGCTACAACATAACAGATTAAGGATAGTTCCTCCAATCCTCCAATCCCTTTGATAAGACACTTTTTGTGGGAATAATGCCTGACATTTACATAATAGAACACTCTCTTGAACAAAATAAACATCAAGACCTGGACTTAGCTTAAAATTTCAGAGGACAAAAAAAGTGCGTATCAACTTGGTACCTATGATAAATTATCTACTGGGCCATGGAATACCACACTCAAAAAGAGGGTAAACCGGCCTCTATCAGATCATCACTGTCTAATACTTAAGAGTTCTTAAATTGAGAGATCTGTAGCCTCATGAGCTATGACAGGCATTTCAATAGCAGGTGCACAGTGAAGGAAGAAGAAAAAAGGGATCAAAAAGAATATTAGGANAAATCAACTTTCACAAGAACATTTTTTCACTGACCAAAATCCACTAAACTAGGTTACCAAAACAGTCTTTTCTCAGTGTGTCTCTTTATTCTCTTAGTTACCTTTGCATACAGAGTATATCAGTTGCTTTTTCTAGAACAAATATTTCAGTACGACCCTTCTTGTTCAAAAGCACCTCAGTGTGGAGTTTAGTGTTAAGTATTTTACTGTGGTGGAACTCTGGTCTGGCAAGCTAGATGCCTTGGGTTAGATCCCTAGTTCTGTAAAAACAAAACAAAACAAAACCTCTTAGTGCTACCTCCAACCAGACTCTCAGTCAACCAAGGCTCTCCACAATATGGCTCCAAGCTGCCTTTTCAACTTCCTCTTCCCAAATTTTTGTTTTGTTTTGTTTTGTTTTGTTTTGAGACAGGTTCTCCCTGTAGCCCCAGCTGTCCTAAAATTCACTATGCAGACCAGACTGGCCTTGAACTCACAGAGATCTGCCTGTTTCTGCCTCCCAAGTACTGGGATTAAATGTGTGCACCACCATGCCTGGCCTGAAATCTCTTCTAAAGGAACTTCTTTCAAATATTTTGATGCACTCACTGTCTTTGGAATACCTTGGGCTTCATAATTAACAAAGTTTTTTTTTCTTTGTAAAATAAACATTTTAGAAAGTGAAACAAACATTTTTAAACAAATTTCAAAGTTGGTAAGAATAAAATTAGGCCTACACAATTTAGACAGCACTGTAGTTATTTCCTTAACTTAAAACTTTACTTTCCAGCTGGAGAGGTGGCTCAGTGGTTAAGAGCACTTCCAGAGGCTCCAGGTTCAATTCCCAGCACCCAGAGGGCAGCTAACAACCGTTCACAATTCTAGTTCCAGGAGATCTTATGCTCTCTTCTGACCTCTGAGAGCATTGCATGACACCAATACATTTATATACATGTAGGCAAAACACTCATATGCATAAAATAAAAATGTAGTCTTTAAAACAAAAAAATTTTACTTTCCCCAAAATATCAAGATATTTATACTAAAGCACTGGATTGCTACAATATAACAGATTAAGGATAGTTCCTCCAATCCTCCAATCCCTTTGCTAAGACACTTTTTGTGGGAATAATGCCTGACATTTACAAAATAGAACACTCTCTTGAACAAAATAAACATCAAGATCTGGACTTGGCTTAAAATTTCAGAGGACAAAAAAAGTGCGTATCAAATTGGTACCTATGATAAATTATCTACTGGGGCCCTGGAATACCACACTCAAAAAGAGGGTAAACCAGCCTCTATCAGATCATCACTGTCTAATACTTAGGAGTTCTTAAATTGAGAGATCTGTAGCCTCATGAGCTATGACAGGCATTTCAATAGCAGGTGCACAGTGAAGAAAGAAGAAAAAAAAGGACCAAAAAGAGGATTAGGAAGAAGGGAATAAGAGATGAGGACAGAGCAAGGGGAAGAAAGCAAAGTGTTAGACTGGAAAGAGAAGAAGATGCAGCAACAAGAAAGTGTACTGAGGTGCCAAGGAGGCTGTGTGGCCTCCGGTCACATGTCCCACAGGGAAGGCACCACTGAAACAAAACCTCCCAATGAGGCATCAGTTGTCTGAGAAATTATTTGAAAACAGTCAGGAAAACCATTCCTTAAAAAGAAAACCATGGCTACTAGGATGAACTGAACCCAGAATTTAATCCTTTTGTTTTAGAATGTAACCTCTAAACCTAAATTTAAATTGACAACTGGCTTATAATCCTAAGTGAAAGTCAACATTAATAGAGTTTGTTTTTTCTAATGTGTATAAGAGTACTGCCTGCATATACATGTGCCCATGTCAACAAGCCCAGAGCAGAGAGCACTGGATCCCCTGGAACTGAGTACAGACAGTTATTAGCCACCATATGGGTGCTGAGAACCAAACCCTGATCCTGCACAAGAGCAGCCAGTGATCTTAATTACTAACCCATTTCTCTAGCCCCAATAGTGCATTTTTTTATTAGTGCTTTTTTTTTTTTTTTTTTTTGTCTTTTCGAGACAGGGTCTCCTGTAGCCCCAGCTGTCCTGGAACTCGCTCTGTAGACCAGGCTGGCCTTGAACTCACAAAGATCCACCTGCTTCTGCTTCCCAAGTGCTACGATTAAAGGCATGCACCACAAGGCCCGGTTGTGAATTTTTTAAATGCAATAATTCTAGTAATTTACATAACATCAGAGATAACCAAAACAAGTAAGTAAAAAGATGCTCAATCAAAAGCTAAAACTTGTCAAAACATGTTTTAATCTGGGTACCTCTGAAAGTAATGTAAAGTACAACAGATGGGCCTAAAATAAGCAGACCATTTTAAAAGACAGGATTAAAAGAATTAGTAAATGAGGGGGCCTGGAGCTAATGGAAATATAAATTTTATTTCAAAGAACCAGCTTTAATTCAGCCTCGGGAGGCAGAGACAGGTAGAACTCGCGGTTTGAGGCTGCCTGGTCTATGCATATACTTCCTAGCTGGCCAGGATTACATAGTTAGCTCCTATCTGGAAAAAAAATTTTTTTTTTTTAATTTGAAAAAAAAACACCAAACAACAAAAGTCAAGGGAAGAAACTTAGTAATACTTCAAAGTCAAGAGATTTTAATGTCAATAACAGCAGAAAGTATTTTAAATTAATTCTCTTGCTTTTGCTTTGTCTCTTAAAAGAATCGCAAAACTGGTTAGAGTATGTTTAGAAAGCTAGGACTCTACTAATGAAGCACAAGCAATAGATATATAGGTATTTAAGCAGCACTAATAGTTATGGTAGGTTACTTTGGCATAGACACATATGTTTGGATGATTTTAATCCATGAATTACATTTTCCCCCCTGTTAAATATGACAGGGTCTTCCGTGGCTTATAACATCCCTAACCTGTAGAGGATGTAAGCTTGTGGCATCAGCCATGGGTTATTCCTCCAAAGGAGAGCCAATAGCTAATTAGATTTTGAGATATACAGGCACATGGCTGCGCTGTGCACAGTATTTCCAGGCAGGTGAGGTGTAGCTGGTGATGATGGTGGAGTCTTGCTTGACTCAGGATCAAAAGGTTACTCCTGGACAACCTGTCAGCCCATGAAAGGAAACAGCCAGAATTGACCAGAGATCCAAGTCAACAGCTCAAGAGAGAGTGGATGTTTTACTTTCATCCACCTGTGCCCTTTTCTAAGCCTAGGGAACAATCGTGGAAGAGGGGGCGTGGTAGAATGTAAGGGCGGCGATTGGGGTGAGTGGTGAAACTACAGCAATGTAGTCTGGACACTCATTGATCAACTTGATTGAACAAACAACCTGTCCCCCCCCACTGGATGGTGGGGCTGTGGGGTTTGGGCACAACAGCCTGCAGATTGGTTTTGCAGAAGGATTGCTGTACTCATGGATTATCACTTATAGCTAAAAAAGGAAAAAAAAACTGAGAGAAAGAGAGGGAGACTGGAGAAGTAAACATGATATGGGGTGGGATGGGGGGGGATGGGGGGGAAGGGAAAGGGGAATATGCCTGACGGAATTGGAAAATGATGTATGAAATGCGCAAAGCATCAATAAAAATTAAATTAAAAATAAAATAAAATAAAAATAAAAAAATCTGTTGAAAAAAAATAAAGTGATAAGCAATATAATTTCAAATAAATATCAAAGTTGTTTTTCAAAAAAAAAAAAAAACAAAGAAAGCTAGGACTCAAGGCTGGCAATATTTAAGAGTTCTTCATAGGCTTTGAAACCAAAATAGATGCCAATAATTTTTCCATGGTATAAGGAAGCTTGTATAGACTGAGATTCTCTCTTTACATCCTTTCTTATGTACGTGAGGGTGTCTTTCTATGTGCATGGACACTGGAGATCAGCATGGCTGTCTTCCCCAATCACCCTCTTTGTTAGTTTGTTTGTTTTAGTGGTGTTTTTAGACAGGGTCTCCCTCTACACCCCAGCTGTCCTGGAACTCATCTGTAGACCAGGTTGGCCTGGAATTCACAGAGATCCGCCTACCTCTGCCTCCCAAGTGCTGGGATTAAAGGTGTGTGCCACCACACTTCTATTTTATTAACAAAAGGTTTCACTGAACCTAGAGCTGGCAGATTCAGCTAGCTGGCTGGGTGGCCAGCAACCCCAGGGATCCTCAGGTATCTGCCTCTCCAGTGCGGGCATTACAGGTGCATGTTGCCATATCAGGATTTTTTTTTTACATGTGTGCTGGGGATTGAACTCAAGTCCTCATGATTTGCATAGCAAGAATTTAACAAAATGAACCATCTCCCTAGCCCACAGACTTTTCTTATACCAGTCCTTTGACTGGAGGGCTCAATAAATAATTAATGATTTGGGGCCTTGTTCTTTGAGCTCAGAAATATTTATTTTATTTTTATATTTTTTGTCTTTTTGAGACAGGGTCTCCCTGTAGCCCCAGCTGTCCTGAAACTCTCTCTGTAGACCAGGCTGGCCTTGAACTCACAAAGATCCACCTGCCTCTGCCTCCCAAGTGCTAGGACTAAAGGAGTGCGCTACCACACCTGGCTAGCTCAGAATATATTTTTACCATTCACTCCAGCAGGCTTCCTCATGTCCTGGCCTGCAGGATTCCAAAGGAAGTGTTCTTTGAAGATGCAACTCATTTTTATGAATCAAATTCAAGTCCACAGTTATAGAAAGACTCAAGCCCCTCTCCTTGACAGATTCTCCAGCCCCTTCTCCAGACCCTTGAGTGCCTGAAGAACCGTTCATGAGCTAAAAGTGTTGTCCATGGCCCAGGCATGGTGGGACATGCTTTAACCCCAGCAGTGGCAGAGGAGGTAGATCTTGTGAGTTCAAGGGCAGCCTGCCTACAGAGCAAGCTCCAGGCCAGCTGGGACAAAGGGGACCCTGTCTCAAAATAACAACAACAAAGAAGTTAAGTTCCACACAGGATTGGCCTTGTCCTCACAAAAATGTGTGTTGAGAAGCTCACTGATTGGGAGGTTAGATGATAGAAGATAATTTTTTATCGCTTGAAGAAATTATCTTTGAAAAGTAGTCACTCTCTCTATTTTGGATTTTGGCAAACTATAGACTGTGGAGTGAATTCGGCTGGACACATGTTTGCTGATTGGCTGTGAGCTGTAGTTACTTTTTAATGTTTACAAAACCAAAAGAACAGTATACTGGAATATGTCCATAGCTTGTTATATTTAAATTTCAATGTATAAAACTGGTTTCTGAAGCACAGCCATTCTCACTAGTTCATACTTTGGGTCTAACCACACTGGACAGGCCGAGGGGAGACAGAGCTCCTATTATCACAGGACAAGATGCAGTGGCAAATGGCCCTTTACAGATAGGCTTGCCCACCTCTTCACTGGGTCATTTTGGGTTCCTGCTACTTCAGATGCAATTGAAGGGCAGCAAATGACATGTTTAGTTTCGTGGCCAGAGCTCCTTTGGCCAATGTCTCCACAATACATTAGAACATGCCTCTGGGTACACACTTAGGGATTGTCATTATATAATGAAAGTCATTTTATAATGTAACCTCCAATATTATTCTCTCATTATTTCTCTAGCCAAATGCTTACCCATTCACTGATGTCTCTGTCAACTACTCACTGTGCTGCTTGCAAGCTAGAATCTCTTATGGTAACACTAGTCTCCTTTTGTGTACCAGTTCCTGTATCAGTTCTGGTATTATGAGAAAATAAACTCAAAACTCTAACTTGAAAAAAAAAGAATATATTTTGTACCTATGTTATATGCTCACCAGGAAAGTATGTTGGAAATGAAAAAAAAATAAACAAACTTTAAGCTGTGAATTCAAGATGTCATTCATAGGACTAACTCTTTGAATTTGACATTGTATCTTCTCTGTTTCCTCCTACTTTTTAACCTATTTATTCTTCCACTATCCTTCTACTATCATCCTTTATTTTCCTTAGACATACACAGAAAGATTATCAGCAGCACTATGTATACATGTGCACATATAAACACATAAGACACACATGGCAAGAGCCCCAACTTCAGAATGTAAGCCAAAGATTAAAACATAAATAACAATGCAAAATAGGAAAAATTCCATTTGTTATTTCTAAGTTAAAATGAACTGTGATTGGTCACTTCAACTCACCAGATGGCTCTTCAGGCTCACTTTCATTTTCTTCCTCAGATGGGGCTTGAGAGGGTCAGGGGGAGCTTCTTTTCCTTCTCTGCTTTGGCATTTCTCTCTTCTTCAGAATAATACTCATCTTCTAAGAGGTTGGCCAAGCTTTCATCCATCTCTCTGTACTCTACCTATATGGAAATTATACCAGGAAAAACTAAATACAGTGAAAAATTTCAATCAAGGACACATTTGGAACCATTAGTAAAAATGAATTGCTTTCAAACTCCAAATGTTACAGAAGTTACAAGAATCAAACCAAGAATCAAACGGCTTACTAGTTATTAGAAACAAAGTCTCATGAAAAAATAAAGACCCAGTTCAGGTTTAGTCCAATCTGAACTGTCACATCATATACTAATTCATATCAGTGACTTGGACTCTCTACAA
Source organism: Rhizomys pruinosus (assembly GCA_009823505.1). Taxonomy (NCBI): domain Eukaryota; kingdom Metazoa; phylum Chordata; class Mammalia; order Rodentia; family Spalacidae; genus Rhizomys; species Rhizomys pruinosus. The sequence goes on from VZQC01011358.1 coordinate 1,481,624, forward strand.
CTCCTATAACTCCTGTTTTTTTTCTAGTGTGTATATACAGCACACTCCACATTGGAAGTTCCTATTAAAATACCTTCACACAAAAAACACAGTTAAATAGAGTCAGTGCCATGCCACACACCTGTAACTCTAGCACTCAGGAGATTCTCAGGCTCAAAGCCAACCTCAGCTACACAGAGAGTATCACATAGGTAGCCTGGTCCACAGAGAAATACTGCTTGAAAACATTGGGCTGAGGATGGAGCTCAGGGGCAGAGTAGTGGTGGTCTAGTATGCACAAGGGCCTGGATCCAATTCTCAGTACCCCAATAATGATGATGTTAGACCCCATAATGAGATGTTGAATATGTACATAGTTAGCTAAAATACCAAGTCGTCTAATGACAATCCCTGCTTCTAAAAAAAAAGGATTCCAGAACAAATTGGGGGGGGTTCAATAGAGGTTGAAAGCAGCATTAACATTAAACGATGAAATGGAACCTTTGGTTTAGAAAAGCTGATGATGAACAAAGAGTCCTTATAACAAATTAGGGGGTAAGTGATGAGGAAACTGAGGCTACAGGTTGTTCTATAAAGACAATCAGGTCATTAGTAAAAAGAGGAAGGCCTCATAATGAATGTCTTTCATTGGGGGTCAAGGAGTATGATACAGAAAATATTATGTTATAGACCTATTAGCCAAATCCATAATATGGTATTGCAATATTGTGAATAGTTTTCAGCATCTAAATATTATGAAATGTCACTGAAGAAATGATTTTAGAATGCCACAGAGGAGATGATACAGTTCAAGGGTAGAGTACTTGCTTCATGTGCACAAGGCCCTTGGTTTAACACCTGTCACTAAGGGTACAGGAGGGGTGGAAGAAGCCAAAGAAACCATAGCTCTTGATAAGTATTATGGATTCAATAAAAAAATGAGATAATAGAAATACAGCAAACAAGTTTTTACATATAACATGCCTAGTGTTATTAGACTTCCAAAATGAACAGTTCTATAGGATTCAGGGATTGTTTTTTCTTTTTTTTTAAAGGGTCTCCCTGTAGCCCCAGTTGTCCTGGAACTCCTATTAGACCAGGTTGGCCTTGCTCTCACAGAGATCTGCCTGCTTCTGTTCTTTTTTTTTTTTGGTCGTTTTGAGACAGGGTCTCCCTGTAGCCCCAGCTGGCCTGGAACTCACTCTGTAGACCAGGCTGGCCTGGAACTCACTCTGTAGACCAGGCTGGCCTCAAACTCGCAGAGAGCAACCTGCCTATACCTCCCAAGTACTAGGATTAAAGGTGTGTGCCACCACGCCCGGCTGTACTCTACTTTTTAAGTGCTGGGATTAAAGGCATGCCCCACCATAGCTGGAGAAAAAAAAACAATTAACCTAAATCCCACATGAGACTACTATATTGAATAGCACAAATCTAGTACTTATGCTCTACAACACAAACACTATTGATTCCTCCTACTAGATAAAACTCCAATTAAATCCATTTGTTCATTGTTTCTAACATTCCTCTGTCTACTCTGAACTTCCAGTTACTTCTCAAACCTTTCTATACTCCAAAAGTAGTGCTCAGTCACTGGCACCTACTTCTGTATATCAGACACTGCAAGAAGCATTTTGCATATATTATATGCAAACCTAACAACATTGCAAGGTAGTTTATTCACCTCAAGAAAAGGAATGATAGATGAACTAACTTCAAAAGTCCATCTTTGGGGCTGGAGAGATGGCTTAGCGGTTAAGAGCACCGACTGCTCTTGCAGAGGACCCGGGTTCAATCCCCAGCACCCACATGGCAGCTGAGAACCATCTGTAACTCCAGTTCCAGGGGAATCCAACACCCTCTTCTGACCTCCGCGGCATTGCACGACACGTGTGCACAAACCTACATGCAGACAGTACATTCATACACATACAAAAATAAATAAAATTTAAAAAATTTAAAAAAAGTCCATCTTTGTATAGGGACTGGAGAGATGGCTGGCCTAGCGGGTAAGAGCTCTGACTGCTCTTGCAGAGGACCCGGGTTTGATCCCCAGCACCCACATGGTGCTGAGAACCATCTTTAACTCCAGTTCCAGGGGGATCCCACACNGTTGTTCCATTTTGGTGTATTTTTAAATTGTTCATAATCTTTCTTGTGAGGTTTTTTTTTAGTTTCTGGTTGTCCTCCAGGTCTGATTTCTTTGTTCTGCTTTCCTCCATTCTGCTTCTGAGGCTTTTTTTCATTCCTTCTCTTGAATGGATGAGTGTTTGATTTCCTTTGTCATTTCATCCTGTCTGATTCGTTTATTTCCTTTTCTTTTTGGAGCTTCTAGATAGAGTGTTGGTACCTTTTGTTGCGTGTGTTTTTCTTTTTTCTGTTTCAGCATGGGATCGGTCAGGGGGGCGACTTCCTTCCGGACCTTGTCATTCTCTCTCTCTCGGTCCGTCTTCTCTTTGCTAGTTCTTTAATTGTGTTCGTTATGATTTTGTTGTAGGTCTGTAAGGAGGTTCCCAATTGTGTTTCTGATGTCTGTTTCCTGGGGCATCCCCGGGGGGGGATCCCACTGCAGGAGTCATCCATAGGTTTGGTAAAGCTTGGCGTGGGATTATCCCGCACCTTTCCAGTGTAGTCGCTTCTCCTTAATCCTGGCATATGGGCTTCTCTTGCCTGGATACCAATGTGAAGTCCCTGAATGCCTCTTCACTGTGGTTGAAGGCTTGCTTGTGCTTGCTCCTTCAGATGCTTCCTCGTAATCTCAGTTGGGGGGGGGCTCTTCAGCCCGCGCCCAGCACCTGCTGCTGGGCTCAAGAGATGTCAATCCTCAAGAGTCACACAAGCGTGCATTTAATACCAGCTGGGAGGATACTCCGCCCCCACAGCCACTAGAGTTAATCAAGCCAAAGACCACAACTTTAATCCCAGCTGGGGGGAATAACTCCAACATCACAAGCCCAAAAGGCCAATCAAACCAAAAGACAGCAGACCAAAACGATCAGCAATCAGCTCGCAAAGGCACCCACTTCCTACCTATCATTTCCCCTATCTTCCCCTCTTCCTGCCGCTGGGCTCAGGAGATATCAAATCTCAAGAGTCCACACAAGTGTGCCTTTAATAACGGCTGGGAGGATAACTCCGCCCCCACAGCCCTAGAATCTAATCAAGCCAAGAACCACACCTTTAATCCCGCTGGGGGGATAACTCCAAACTCACAGCCACAAAGGCCAATCAAACCAAGACAACAGCAGGACCAAACGATCAGAAATCAGCGCGCCAAGGCACCCAGTTCCTACCTAATCTTCCCCTCTGTCCCTGTTCCTGCCGCTGGGCTCAGGAGAATCTCAAATCTCAAGAAGCACACAAGCGTGCCTTTAATACCGGCTGGGAGATAACTCCACCCCAACATCCACTAAGATCTAATCAAAGCCAAAGTGACCAACACCTTTAATCCCAGCGGGGGGATAAACCAACCTCACAGCCACAAGGACAATCAAACCAAAGCAGCAGGACCAAACGATCAGCAAATAGCTCGCGCAAAGCGCACCCAGTTCCTACCTGTCTCCCCTCTTCCTGCTGCTGGGCTAAGGAGATCTCAAATCTCAAGAGTCACACAAGCGTGCCTTTTTAAACCGGCTGGGAGGATAACTCCGCTGGGAGGATAACTCCGCCCACCCCCACAGCCAACTAGATCTAATTCAAGCAAAACCACCACCTTTAATCCCAGCTGGGGGGATAACTCCCCTCAACAGCCACAAAGGGCAATCAAACCAAAGACAGCAGGACCCAACGATCAGCAATCAGCTCGCCAAGGCACCCAGTTCCTACCTTATATTCCCCTCTTCTGCGTGGTCTTAGGAGATCCTCAATCTCAAGAGTCCACACAAGCGTGCCTTTAATACCGGTGGGAGGATAACTCCGCACACACAGCCACTAGATCTAATCAGCCAAAGCCCACTCCTTAAATCCCAGCTGGGGGGATAACTCCAACCTCACAGCCACAAAGGCCAATCCAACGAAAGACAGCAGGACCAAACGTCCAGCAATCAGCTCGCCAAGGCAACCCAGTTCCTAGCTGTCTTCCCCTCGTCCTGCCGCTGGGCTCAGGAGAGTTCAAATCGCAAGAGTCACACAAACGTGCCATTAATACCGGCTGGGGAGGATAACTCTTCCCCCACAGCCACTAGATCTTAATCAAGCCAAAGACCACACCTTTAATCCCAGCTGGGGGGATACTCCAACCTAACAGCCACAAATGCCAAATCAAACCAAAGACAGCAGGACAAAACGATCAGCAATCAGCTCGCCAAGGCACCCAGTTCCTCCTACCTATCTTCCCATCTTCCCTGCCGCTGGGCTCAGGAAGTCTCAAATCTCAAGAGTCACACAAGCGTGCCTTTAATAACGGCTGGGAGGATAACTCCCGCCCCACATGCCACTAGCCTAATAGTCACACAAGCCCACCTTTAGTCCCAGCTGGGGGGATAACCACAACCTCACAGCCACAAAGGGCAAGTGACCAAAGAACGCAGGACCAAACGATCAGCAATCAGCTCGCCAAGGCACCCAGTTTCCTACCTTCTCCCTCTCCTGACGCTGGGCTCAAGGGATCTCAAATCTCAAGAGTCACACAAGCGTGCCTTTGATACCAACACAATACCGGCCTGGAGAGGATAACGGGGCCGCCCCCACAGCCACGTAGGGTGTCTAGTGTGTGGTCCAGCCAAAGACCACACCTTTAATCCCAGCTGGGGGGATAAACCCAACCTCACAGCCACAAAGGCCAATCAAACCAAAGACAGCAGGACCAAACGATCAGCAATCACCTCGCCAAAGGCACACAGTTTCCTACCTTCTTCCCCTCTTCCTGCCGCAGGGCTCAAGAGATCTCAACTCCTCAAGAGTCACACAAGTGTTTCTTTAATACCGCTGGGAGGATAACTCCCGCCCCCACAGCCACTAGAATCTAATCAAAGCCAAGACCCACCTTTAATCCCAGCTTGGGGGGATAACTCCAACCTCTCAGGCACAAAGGCCAATCAAACCAAAGACAGAATCGTCTTAGGAGCGCGGGGGGGAAAATGATCAGCAATCATCTCGCCAAGGCACCCAGTCCCTACCTATCTTCCCCTCTTCCCGCCGTGGATGCTCAGATGCATCATACCCAATGTTCTTTTAACAACTGGATAAATACTTAAGAATACCCCCCAAGAATTTAAAGCAGGATCTTTAAAAAGATAAACAAGATTTATTTATTTATTATTTATTTCTTTGTCTCTCTCTCTCTCTTTCTGTGTGTGTGTGTATGTGTTTGTAGAGTCAGAGATCAACCTTGTCTGTTGTTTCTTAAGAGTCATCCACCTTGTTTTCGAGACAGGGCCTTTCATAGCCCTGAGCTTAAAGGTAGACTAGACTGGCGGCCAGCAACCCCCAGGGATCTGCTGTTTTGATAAAATGGCTCAGTGGGTAAAGGTGCTTGCCTCCAAGCCTGACTACTGAGTTCCATCCCTAGGATTCACACTGTTGAAGGAGAGAATCAGCTCCTGCAAGTTGTCCTCTGACCTCCACACATCAAATGGTGCAGGTCCACACTAAATGTAACATAATGCAATGGAATATAAAAATAAGGAAAAGGAAAAAAGACAAAAGGAGGAAGCAAGCAATGATTAATGAGTGAAAGTCAACCAATATGGGGGCTGGGGCTGTACTCACTTGGGAGGTGTTGTCCAGTGTGATGTTAGTCATCAACTGTTTCGTTTGACAGAATCTAGAGTCAACTGGGATTTAATCTCTGTGTTTTAATCTGATTAGATTAATTGAGGTGCAAAGATGAGGCACCTTTCCCTGCCACGATTCCAGTACAGTGTAATGGAGAAAGGGAGCTGAAGGCACCGGGCATTCATCCTGCTCTGCCTCCTGACTGCTGCCTAAAGAAGTTGAACCGACTTCCTCACACCCTGGTCTTTCCCCATCGCGGATGGACCATACCTTGAACTATGAGCTAAATAACCCTTTCTGCCAGGCGTGGTGGTGCACACCTTTAATCCTAGCAACTTTGGAGGCAGAGGCAGTGGATCTTTGTAAGTTCAAAGGTCAGCCTGGTCTTACGAGTGAGTTCCAGGACAGCCGGTGGCTACGGAAGACCCTGTCTCCAAAGAGACAAAACGAAAAAACACAAAACAACTTCTTTTCTCTTTAGGTTCCTTTTGTCAGGATATTTTTACCAAAAACAACAAGAAAAGAAACGAGGACCACCATAATGAATGGTTTTGGATCCGAGGGCTGTCATAGACGGGGTGTCGGCAGCACACACTGATAATCTCAGCATTCAGGAGGTAGAGGCAAGGAAGATCAGTTCAAAGTCATCCTTGGGTACTTATTGAGGTCAAGGCCAGCCTGAGATATACAAGATCTTGTATCTAAATAAATAAATGTGTGTGTGTACACACACACACACTCACACACACAAACCATGGGATATTACTGAGCCTTTTAAAAAAGTCAATCATGAGCCGGGCGTGGTGATGCAAGCCATGTCAATCTAGCACTGGGAGGCAGAGGCAGGAGATCTTGTGGTAGTTCAAGGCCAGCCTGGTCGTACCAGAGTGGTTTTCAGGCAACAGCTGGGGCTAAACAGGGAGACCTGTCTCGACAAAAGACAAAAAAAAAAAGTCAGTCATGGGGGCAGGAGCAGCATTGGCTCAGCAGTTTAGAGCAGCCGACTGGCCTCTTGCAGAGGACCCAGTTAGATTCCCCAGTGGCCCATATGTGTCTGGAGGAGTCGTCTTTAACTCCAAGTTCCAGGGGAATCCAACACCCTCTTCTGCCTCCCAGGCATTGCATCGAACATGGGTGCACAAACCTACATGAGACGGTAAAACTCATACACACATAAAAAAAAAGTAAAATTACATGACATGCTGAACCTTGAGACTACAATTCAAAGTGAAATATGCAAATTACAAAAACAACAAAACAGAACAAGACCCACTCTGTGAGGTGCGTGGTCAAATTCATAGGAACAGAAAGTGCAGTGGGAGGGACAGGGCCTGGTGGGAAAGGAGAATGAGGTGCCTATGCTGTTGTTTTGTGACTTCCCAATTTTGACATGTGTCATGTTTTTATGATGGGAAAGCAGGACTTAGCAGGCTTCCCATCACCAGCCCTTCCCTAAACAGCTCATGTCTTTCCCACAAACTTGCTCCATTCTCTCATAATTCTATCACAGTTATGTTGATTATGACCACATCAATATAGTTTTCAGGAAGAAACAATGTTGTACTATGATTACATTTCTTTTTTGCACGCCTTTTTGGTTTTGTTGTTTTGTTTTGATTTTGAGACAGCATCTTACTATGCGGACTGGCTTCCAAATCAACATGTGGGAAGATCGTTTGAATTAGGGGTGAGTTTTCAGCTACCATCCCTCAGGTGGCACAATGTGATAAGTCTTAGGTTCCTCTTTCCCCCTGGTTCACACGATTGCGAGGTGTGTTCTGGCAGTAGCATACAGGGGCATAAGACTGGGGACACGTGATTGGCTCTGATAACATGCATGTCATTTTACTTAATTAACAAAAATTTTGATTTATTTTCTCTATGCATTATTAAGTACTGTCTGCATGTAGGTTTGTGCACCCATTGTCGTGCCATGCGTCGGAGTCATAAGAGGTTAAATCAGGTTCCCCTGGAACTGTAGTTTCTACTCTGGGTTTCAGACAGTTCTCAGCACAATGTGGGTGCTGGGCTGGGATCAAACCGTGTCCTTGCAGAGCAAGTTGCACTCTTAAACCCTCAGCCACTCTCTCCCAGCTCACATTCTTTTTTTTAATAAAAAAAAAAAGGAATATGAATAATTGAATTCTCCATTACCATCACACAGAATTCCCAGATCTGTTATTTTTGTGCATATACAGCAGGCCTGGATTTCTAGTGTCGTGTAGCCATGGGTATGACATTTCAGATCTCTAACCTGGTTTGCTGGAGTGATGGTTGGAAGGGGGCTTTCCAGGCCACCAACCTGTGACTTGGTAAAGAGTGTTCTTGCTAGTGACATGTCTAGGCTGAGCACACTCCCATGGGACTGGAGGGCAGTGGCCCTGTGGTCTGATATTCTCCCACTTTTATTCCCAGTTAGGGGATTTTCACTGTGGTTTCAGTGACCCTTTCTCTGATTGGTGGGGCCTTGGTGGTTGCAGACCAGGCATTCTTTCATTGCATCAGTCCACATGTTCTGGACTCTCTGTTCTTATCTATAGTTTAACTGTAAGAGGAGAGCTGGCTTAAGCTATCTCCTGTTTGGCAGAAACAATGCTTATGTTTAGCGGCTCCTTGGAGAGTAATGGGCTCCTTAGGATGTGAGAAGCAGTCCTACAGGATTGGGAAAGTTTATCCTGACCTCAGGTAGCTCTCGGGGAACTAATAACTCAAGAGCAGAGTAGGGCAGAAATGTTAACTCTTGAAGTGGTGGTCGGAACAGGAGAGTATTCATGGGAACATTGTGACTTAAGGTGGGAGGGAGTATGGGAGCCAGACCTGCTTCAACTAGAGTTGCTTCTGCATGGTTAACCATTTCCTTTTGATTAACTCTTTCTGACCTGGTCCTAACATTAGGAGGCTTTCCAGGTCACCACCCTCCGAAGTGACAAGTGTTTTGTGGGGGAAGCTGAAGGGAGCTGTCTCAGCATCAGCCCAGAGATTCCTGGCCTGAGCATGGTCAACTCAGGTGGAGAGGATCTTGAGATGGTATACTACACTCACAGAGATCCATCTGCCTCTGCCTTCCAAGGTACTGGGGTTACATGCCGGGCTACAAGGCCTTCTCCTCCTGCTGGGATTAAAGGTATACATCACCATGCCTGAATTTTATTTTATTATTTTTATTTTTTATGTGTATGATTGTTTTCTCTACATGTATGTAAGTACACCCATGTAATGCAGTCTCCTCAGAGGTCAGAAGAGGGCATCATATTCCCCAGCAGCTGGAGTTGCCATCGGTTGTTAGCTGCCCTTTGGGCATTGGGAACCAATCCAGGTCCTGTACAGTAGTCAGTGCTCTTAACCACTGAGCCATCTCTCCAGCTTCAAAGCCTTTTTTAAAAAATTTTTTTTGTATGTGTATGAGTGTACTGTCTGCATGTAGGTCTGTGCACCATGTCGTGCAATTCTGCGGAGGTCAGAAGAGGGTGTTGGATTCCCCTGGAACTGGAGTTCTCCTGGAATTGGAGTTACAGACGGTTTTTAGCCACCATGTGGGTGCTGGGGATCGAACCCAGGTCCTCTGCCAGAGCAGTCGGTGCTCTTAATCACTAGGCCATCTCTCCAGCCCCTCAAAGCCTTCTTTTAGAAAAAGACCTACTTTATATGTGTAGTTCAGTAAGTCTCGATGAATATCTACACCCCTTAATCCTCACCTCAATCAGGATATGGGATTTCCCTCTAACAAACTCTCTCCTACTTGTTTGCAGTCCACCACCCCACCCTTATCCCAGGCAATCACTGACTGGATTTTATCACTAGAGCCATTTTACCAGTTCTTCAACTTCATGTATGTGGAATAGTCTTTTGGAAAGTATACTTTGAAGAGGCAGACAATTAATAAGTTTAGGTCCATATGGAAATAAGTTCAAAGAACAAAAGACTGGGCTGGAGAGATGGCTCAGTAGTTAAGAACACTGACTGCTCTTGCAGAGGACCTGGGTTTGATTCCCAGCACCCACATGGCAGCTAAGAACTGTCTTTAGTGCTGGGCACAGGCAGGTGGATCTCTGTGAGTTCAAGGCTAGCCTGGTCTACATAATGAGGTCCAGGCTAGCTGGGGCTATAGGGAGATCCTGTCTTTCTCAAAAACACCAAAAACACCAAAACCAACACAAAAAACAAAAAACAACCCCACCCCCCCAAATCCCCAGAGACAAAGACTGTCCTAAAATTAGGCCAAATGAAGGATTCCGGGAAGAAATTAAACAAAATAAACCATTCATCATCACATCATTAGAAAGAATTAACCAAGGAGAGGTGGAGGGCTGGAGATATGGCTCAGCAATTAAAGCATTGAGTGCTCTTGCAGAGGACTGGGTTATTCCCAGCCACATGATCTAACAATGGTCGTAACTAACTCCAGTTCAGGGATCCAGTGCTCTCTTCTGCACCCTAGACATTGCAGGCATACAAACAAGCACACTTACCTACATTGAAAATAAATTTAAAAAATTGAAAATGCCACTAAAGTAGAAGAGGTGTTCTGTGTTTGGAGAGGAGGGATTGGGGGAGTGAGTGGCCAAGGGTTGGGTGCAGATGAGGTGCAGACCCTAGAAAGAAAGGAAACAATGTTTGGAGACCAGTGAGATTCCACTTGGACTCAAACATCCATTTCCTCCTTTCCCTTCATTTTGTTACCATGGAAATTCATGTGCTCTACGTTTTTCTCCAGTACAAGCAAGGCAGTTGTGATGTTAGTCCCCTAATTCTAGAGAGAACCCAGGGCCTTACACAGGCTAGGAGTGCAGGATAACTATGAAGAGATCTCCCAGGGGGCTGAAAGACAGTTCAGTAGTTAAGAGCACTGTTGCTCTACAAAGCCCTGGGGTTGGGTGCCAGCACAGAACAGCTAATCACCATAACCAGTTTCAAGGGATCTGACACCCTCTTCTGACCTTTGTGGACATACTCTAACATGGGTGCACTTATATACAGTAGGGAACACACTCATATACATAAAATAAAAAATAGTAAAATATTTTTTAATAAAGAGAGATCGATCAGTCATCCTTCAGGGTGTTTCCAGTCCCAATTAGTCTGTAAGCTTTTTGAAAGCCAGAACTCCATAATTCAACCCCAGTCGTGCAGTAAGCATAAATACATTATTAGCTGATGTGGATGGGTGAATGAGTGAGTGAACAAGGAGAGGGTCAAGATTAAGGGAACTTGCCTAAAGTCACACAGCTAAGTGGTGGAACTGGCATGTAAGCCCCACACTTGTGACAGGGTATCCTTGGCCATGGGAACAAAGAACCATGTGGGACGGATGTTACAGTTTGTCAAGCCCTGACTTAACCTCATATCTTACTCAGATGGGAAAAACTGGAAGCTGTGGTTTATTAAAATGCCAAGTAGTCTGGGGATGTAACTCATGGTAGAGCTTTGTCTAGTATGTGTGAGTAGTCTGGGACTGTAACTCATTATGATAGAGCTTTGTCTAGTATGTGTGAGTAGTCTCGGGATGTAACTCATTATGATAGAGCTTTGTCTAGTATGTGTGAGTATTCTGGGGATGTAACTCATTACGATAGTGCTTTGTCTAGTATGTGTGAGTAGTCTGGGGATGTAACTCATTATGATAGAGCTTTGTCTAGTATGTGTGAGTAGTCTGGGGATGTAACTCATTATGGTAGAGCTTTGTCTAGTATATGTGGTAGTCTGGGATGTAACTCAATGGTAGAGCTGTCTAGTATTGTGAGTAGTCTGGGGATGTACTCATATGGTAGACTTTGTCTGTATGTGATAGTCTGGGATGTAACTCATATGGAGAGCTTTGCTAGTATATGTGAGGTCTGGATTAACCAGTATGATAAGCTTTTGTTAGTATGTTGGTTTCCTGTCGGGGGAGACATAGTGGAGTTTTCTGTAGTGTGATAGTCAACTCATTATGGCTCTAGAGTCTATTCAGTAGCTAGTATGTGTGCGATGTATCACGAGGCCTAGTTGGGGACTGGGGAATATTGGAGACTCTATTGTACTGGTTACAAGAACTGTCTAGTATGTGTGAGTAGTCTACGAGAGACTGTCAACTCTATACTGGTAGAGCTTTTCTAGTAGGGGGGCTGGGGATGTACTATGTGTGCCTTTTAGTATGTCTGGGGTTGTAACTCATTATGACAGAGCTTTGTCTAGTAAGTGTGAGGTCCTGGATTCTATTCCCAGTACTGCAAAGTAAACAAATGAGTACATGTGTTAAGTAAAATTGTGAGACTTACAGTTGGGTGGCTCAGGCTTTAATCCCAGTACTCGGAGCAGGACAGGGAGATTTCTAGAGTTCAAAGCCAGCCTGGTCTACATAGCAAGTTCCAGGGCCAGTCAGCTGGGACTAAAGGGAGACCCTGTCTCAAAAAAAGACGCCCTTCCCCCCTAATAAAGGTTTTCCTAGAAAGCTGGGCATGGTGGTGCATGCCTTATTCCAGGTGCTCAGGAGGGAGAAGCAGACGATCTCGGTGAGATTGAGTGCACCTTGGTCTACATAGTAAGTTCCAGGTCAGCTGGGGCTACAAGGAGACTCTGTCTCAAAAAGACCCCCAAACCCACCCCTCACCCCCAACAAAAAAATGTTTTCCTGCTGTTCTGGGCATTGAAGCCTACACAGCTAGGACAAGTTCTCTAGCCCTGTACTATGTCCCTCATCCCTCTATTTACCTTTTATTTTAAGACAACTGTCTTACTAAGCTGCCCAGATTGGCCAGACTCAACTGAACTTGGGGTCCTCTTACCTCAGCCTCCTAAGTAATTAGATTCCAGGGACCTGCTTGTTTTATTCTTGAGCTAGCATGGTTCTATGTTGCTCAGGTTGGTCTCACATGATCCTCCTTCTGCTTGAGCTTCCAGTGTAGCCAGGACGATAGGCTGCTGTGACCATTTACCTAAGTCTATGGAATGGGTCTCCCTGAGATGAGTATTAACCCAGAGAGCCCTCAGTTTAATTGTCTGCTTGAGACACTTCTCCATTCTCAGGGCTCAGAAAAGTGATTTTGGAGGAAGGACTTGGGGGCTTCTTATCAGAACATGGGTCAGAAAGGGGGAATACTGGGACCGGAAGGGTTTCAGTCGGGAGCATAGAGATGGCAGAGAGGACTGGATAGGTGGGGAGAATCAGCCGGGCATGTATAAAAATGCCGTGAGGAAACCTGCCACTTTACATGGTTAAAAAAACCTGCAAAATTAGAATCATATTTAAACTTTAGAAAAAAAAAAAAAAAGAATGTGGGAAAGCAAAAGATGCAGTGGCAAAATAAACAAAATTTACCCTGCCTATATTAGTCTTTTTTTTGGCTTTTTGAGACAGGGTCTCCCTTTAGTCCCAACTGGCCTTGAGCTTGCTATGTAGACCAGGCTGGCCTTGAACTCACAGATATCCGCCTGCCTCTGCCTCCCAAGTGCTAGGATTAAAGGCGTGCACCACCACACCCAGCCTTGTCTGTTTTACTATAGCTCTCTGGGGCTCTGAAATGAATCTCACTGTGTTTTCTCATGCATTTCCCTAATGGCTGATGATGTTGAGCATGGGTTATTTATGTACTTGACATTTTTTATTTTTATTTATTTTTTTATTTTATGTAGGTGAGTGCAATGGCTGCATGTGTGTAAGTGCACCTATGTCATGCAGTGCCCACAGAGGTCAGAAGAGGGTGTCAGATCCCCTAGAACTGGAATTAACAGTTATTAGCTGTCATGTAGGTGCTGAGATTCAAATCTTGGTCCTCTGCAGGAACAGTCATTGCTCTGAACCACTGATCAATCTGGCCCTTTTACGGGAAGGGGTGGGGGTCCTTTTGTTTTGATACAGGGTTTCCGTGTAGCCCCAGCTGTCCTGGAACTCTGTAGACCAGGCTGGCTTTGAACTCACAAAGATCTGCCTGCCTCTGCCTCCCGAGTGCTAGGATTAAAGGCGTGCACCACCACGCACTGCTGCCTGTACTTATTGAATGTAGTGCAGTGATTACTGGCGTGTGCCACTACACCCAGTTGTTTTTGTTGTTGTTGTTGTTGTTGTGTTTTTATGTGTGTGAGTATACTGTCTGCATGTAGGTTGGTGCACCCGTGTTCTGCAATGCTGTGGAGGTCAGAAAGAGGGGAAAGATTCCTCTGGAACGGAGTTAAAGATGGTTCTCATCTACATGTGGGGTGCTGGGCATCAAACCTGGGCCCTCCAAGAGCAGTCGCCTCTTAACACTTAGCAGTATCTCCAGCCCCTACACCCAGTTTTATGCCCATGCTGGGAACTGAACTATGGCTTCCTGTAAGCTAAGCAGGCATCTACCAACTGAATAACCATCCCAGTCCTGTTTTATAAATACTTGGTCTTTTTTTTTTTGGTTTTTTTTTTTTGGTCTTTTTGAGACTGAATCTCCCTGCAGCCCCAGCTGTCCTGGAACTCTCTATGTAGACAAGGCAGGCCTTGAATTCACAGAGATCCACCTGCCTCTACCTCCCAAGTGCTGGGATTAAAGGCCTGTGCCACCACATCCAGCTTGAATTAAATTTTTTAAAATTTATATGTATGAGTGTTTTGCCTGCATGCATGTAAGTGCATCATGTGCATGCAGGTCCCACAGAAGCCAGATGAGGGCATCAGATCCCCATGGAAATGGAGTTCAGATGATAGTGGCTATGTTGGTTCTGGAAACTGAAGCCTGGACCTCTTTAAGAGCAGCCAGTCTCTTAACGCTGACTATCTCTGCAGCCCCAAAAGTTAAAAAAAAGCTTAGTTTCTATGAGCATTTGACACTGTAGTGGTCCCAATCAAACCCATTCCCCCCTCCCCAACCCCTACCAGAACTCATCATTAACATCAAGAGCCCTATCAGCTATCCAAACCCAGACCCTTCGGGCAAAAGTCCACTGGAGCTTCCTCGCCCAACAGTACTCAGGTCTTGTAGTCCAGTGAGGCCAGTCCCACCATTTCCTTTGCTCCCTTTGAGACTTTCCAGTGGCAGAGTCCTGTGTCTGATGCCTGCATTGCCACAGGTTTACAGTGAAAGCTTACAGTCAGCTGCTCTCTAAGTAGGCACCAGCCTGCTTTACAATCTTTCACTCTTCTGCAATGATCCCGAGCCATGGTGGTGGGGAGGTTTACTACAGAGACCCCATGGGTTATCATACTCTGGGGCTCCCATCTTGGAGGCTGACTAGTCATGGCCTGTTTCATCACCTCTCTTGCTCTTATGAGACTTGAGGTGCATTGTTTTCTCTTGCTCCATTCTTGTGTAGAGGTCCAATTGAGTGTGTCTCCTAAGAATGGGATTTTTCAGATGTATCATGTTCACTGTCTGCACCAGTTGTTGGGTTCTGCAGTGGCCACCAACAGTTTGCAAAGATAGCTTTTTTGATGAGTGGCATATGATATGCTGTCTGTAAATATAAGATTCCATAGTTAGTGTATGGTAAGATGTTTTTTTTGTCTTTTCGAGAGCAGGGTCACCCTATGTCCGCTGCCTAGATGCTCACTATTGAACAGGCTGGTTGTACTCACGAGATCTGCCTGCCTGCTTCCCATCCCATGATATAAGCAGTGCCACCACGCCACTCTCGGGCTTATTTAAGATTTCCTTTCTTTTATTCATGTGTTTAATGTTTGCATTAGTTATGTGTATCATGTGTGCCGGTGCCTGGAGGCCAGAGAGTGTCAGTCCTGAAACTGGAGGTACAGCAGTTGTGAAGTGGCAGATGCATGCCGAACTGAACCTGGTCATCTGCAAGAGTACTAGTAGTTTAACGACTGAGCTAAGTGTCTCTCCAACCAACTCTCGGATGGATGGTGTGGTGGTGATGGAGATGGATAACAGACCTCCTGTGTACCTGGCTGCTTGGAATCATGTAGACCAGTACTGATTCAAAGATCCTGAGTGTTCTGGGATTAAGGTATGTTTAGATCTGTGCCTGGTGCCCTTGGAGGCCAGGAAAGAGTGTCAGATTCCTTGAAACTGGAGTTCCAGACAGTTGTGAAGTGCAGAATGCATGCCGGGAACTGAACCTGGGTCCTCTGCAAAGCAGCTAGTAGTCTTAACGACTGAGCTAAGTCGTCTCTCCAACCCTTCTGGGATGGATGGATGGGTGGGTGGGTGGATGGATGGATGGATGAGACGAGACCTCACTGTGTAGCCCTGGCTGACTTGGAACTCTATGTAGACCAGACTGATCTCAAATCCTGAGTGCTGGGATTAAGGTATGTCTTCAGAACATCTTCAGTCCTGCCTGGACAGTTACAAAGGGTCTATAGAGTGGATGCTCCCCAAAACTTAAATCTCATTAGTTGCAGAATAAGCTTGCTTCTGGCTGAGCATGTTCTGAAATTACAGTTCTGAAAATACAAAAATATTTAAGGCTGAAATTGGTAAAGTAGGTTGAGACTGCAAGAGCATATAGTTTTAGGAATAGTGACCTCAAGGTAGGACTTTAAATATCATGGTTTAGAAAGCCTAGACAAAGATGGCCTTTTTAAAATTTTATTTATTTTTACATGTATGAATGTACTGTCTGCATGTAGGTTTGTGCACCCATGTCGTGCAATGCCGCGGAGGTCAGAAGAGGGTGTCGGATTCCCCTGGAACTGGAGTTAAAGATGGTTCTCAGCCACCATGTGGGTGCTGGGGATCAAACCCGGGTCCTCTGCAAGAGCAGTCAGTGCTCTTACCCGCTAGGCCAGCCATCTCTCCAGTCCCTATACAAAGATGGACTTTTTTTTAATTTTTAAAATTTTATTTATTTTTGTATGTGTATGAATGTACTGTCTGCATGTAGTGTTTGGCACCCGTGTCGTGCAATGCCGGGAGGTCAGAAGAGGGTGTTGGATTCCCCTGGAACTGGAGTTACAGATGGTTCTCAGCTGCCATGTGGGTGCTGGGGATTGAACCCGGGTCCTCTGCAAGAGCAGTCGGTGCTCTTAACCGCTAAGCCATCTCTCCAGCCCCAAAGATGGACTTTTGAAGTTAGTTCATCTATCATTCCTTTTCTTGAGGTGAATAAACTACCTTGCAATGTTGTTAGGTTTGCATATAATATATGCAAAATGCTTCTTGCAGTGTCTGATATACAGAAGTAGGTGCCAGTGACTGAGCACTACTTGTGGAGTAAAGAAAGGTTTGAGAAGTAACTGGAAGTTCAGAGTAGACAGAGGAATGTTAGAAACAATGAACAAATGGATTTAATTGGAGTTTTATCTAGTAGGAGGAATCAATAGTGTTTGTGTTGTAGAGCATAAGTACTAGATTTGTGCTATTCAATATAGTAGTCTCATGTGGGATTTAGGTTAATTGTTTTTTTTCTCTAGCTATGGTGGGGCATGCCTTTAATCCCAGCACTTAAAAATAGAAGCAGCGGGCGTGGTGGCACACACCTTTAATCCTAGTACTTGGGAGGTATAGGCAGGTTGCTCTCTGCGAGTTTGAGGCCAGCCTGGTCTACAGAGTGAGTTCCAGGCCAGCCTGGTCTACAGAGTGAGTTCCAGGCCAGCTGGGGCTACAGGGAGACCCTGTCTCAAAACGACCAAAAAAAAAAAAAAAAAAAGCAGAAGCAGGCAGATCTCTGTGAGAGCAAGCCAACTGGTCAATAGGAGTTCCAGGACAACTGGGGCTACAGGGAGACCCTGTTTGAAACCAAAAAAAGAAAAAACAATCCCTGAATCCTATAGAACTGTTCATTTTGGAAGTCTAATAACACTAGGCATGTTATATGTAAAAACTTGTTTGCTGTATTTCTATTATCTCATTTTTTTTATTGAATCCATAATACTTATCAAGAGCTATGGTTTCTTTGGCTTCTTCCACCCCTCCTGTACCCTTAGTGACAGGTGTTAAACCAAGGGCCTTGTGCACATGAAGCAAGTACTCTACCCTTGAACTGTATCATCTCCTCTGTGGCATTCTAAAATCATTTCTTCAGTGACATTTCATAATATTTAGATGCTGAAAACTATTCACAATATTGCAATACCATATTATGGATTTGGCTAATAGGTCTATAACATAATATTTTCTGTATCATACTCCTTGACCCCCAATGAAAGACATTCATTATGAGTCCTTCCTCTTTTTACTAATGACCTGATTGTCTTTATAGAACAACCTGTAGCCTCAGTTTCCTTATCACTTACCCCCTAATTTGTTATAAGGACTCTTTGTTCATCATCAGCTTTTCTAAACCAAAGGTGCCATTTCATCGTTTAATGTTAACTGCTGCTTTCAACTTCTATGAACCCCCCCCCAATTTGTTTCTGGAATTCCTTTTTTTTTAGAAGCAGAGGATTGTCATTAGACAGACTTGGTATTTTAGCTAACTATGTACATATTCAACATCATCATTATTGGGGTACTAACATCATCATTATTGGGGTACTGAGAATTGGATCCAGGCCCTTGTGCATACTAGACCACCACTACTCTGCCCCTGAGCTCCATCCTCAGCCCATAATGTTTTCAAGCAGTATTTCTCTGTGGACCAGGCTACCTATGAAACTGACTCTCTGTGTAGCTGAGGTTGGCTTTGAGCCTGAGAATCTCCTGAGTGCTAGAGTTACAGGTGTGTGGCATGGCACTTGACTCTAGTTAACTGTGTTTTTGTGTGAAGGATATGTTAATAGGAACTTCCAGTGTGTGAGTGTGCTATATATACACACTAGAAAAAAAACAGGAGTTACAGGAGTTGTAGAGAGTCCAAGTCACTGATATGAATTAGTATTATGATGTGACAGTTGCAGATTGGACTAAACCTGAACTGGGTCTTTATTTTTTCATGAGACTTTGTTTCTAATAACTAGTAAGCCAGTTTGATTCTTGGTTTGATTCTTGTAACTTCTGTAACATTTGGAGTTTGAAAGCAATTCATTTTTACTAATGGTTCCAAATGTGTCCTTGATTGAAATTTTTCACTGTATTTAGTTTTTCCTGGTATAATTTCCATATAGGTAGAGTACAGAGAGATGGATGAAAGCTTGGCCAACCTCTCAGAAGATGAGTATTATTCTGAAGAAGAGAGAAATGCCAAAGCAGAGAAGGAAAAGAAGCTCCCCCTGACCCTCTCAAGCCCCATCTGAGGAAGAAAATGAAAGTGAGCCTGAAGAGCCATCTGGTGAGTTGAAGTGACCAATCACAGTTCATTTTAACTTAGAAATAACAAATGGAATTTTTCCTATTTTGCATTGTTATTTATGTTTTAATCTTTGGCTTACATTCTGAAGTTGGGGCTCTTGCCATGTGTGTCTTATGTGTTTATATGTGCACATGTATACATAGTGCTGCTGATAATCTTTCTGTGTATGTCTAAGGAAAATAAAGGATGATAGTAGAAGGATAGTGGAAGAATAAATAGGTTAAAAAGTAGGAGGAAACAGAGAAGATACAATGTCAAATTCAAAGAGTTAGTCCTATGAATGACATCTTGAATTCACAGCTTAAAGTTTGTTTATTTTTTTTTCATTTCCAACATACTTTCCTGGTGAGCATATAACATAGGTAAAAATATATTCTTTTTTTTTTCAAGTTAGAGTTTTGAGTTTATTTTCTCATAATACCCAGAACTGATACAGGAACTGGTACACAAAAGGAGACTAGTGTTACCATAAGAGATTCTAGCTTGCAAGCAGCACAGTGAGTAGTTGACAGAGACATCAGTGAATGGGTAAGCATTTGGCTAGAGAAATAATGAGAGAATAATATTGGAGGTTACATTATAAAATGACTTTCATTATATAATGACAATCCCTAAGTGTGTACCCAGAGGCATGTTCTAATGTATTGTGGAGACATTGGCCAAAGGAGCTCTGGCCACGAAACTAAACATGTCATTTGCTGCCCTTCAATTGCATCTGAAGTAGCAGGAACCCAAAATGACCCAGTGAAGAGGTGGGCAAGCCTATCTGTAAAGGGCCATTTGCCACTGCATCTTGTCCTGTGATAATAGGAGGCTCTGTCTCCCCTCGGCCTGTCCAGTGTGGTTAGACCCAAAGTATGAACTAGTGAGAATGGCTGTGCTTCAGAAACCAGTTTTATACATTGAAATTTAAATATAACAAGCTATGGACATATTCCAGTATACTGTTCTTTTGGTTTTGTAAACATTAAAAAGTAACTACAGCTC
Organism: Rhizomys pruinosus; assembly: GCA_009823505.1. Classification (NCBI taxonomy): domain Eukaryota; kingdom Metazoa; phylum Chordata; class Mammalia; order Rodentia; family Spalacidae; genus Rhizomys; species Rhizomys pruinosus. The sequence continues at coordinate 1,501,442 of VZQC01011358.1, forward strand.
ACAGCCAATCAGCAAACATGTGTCCAGCCGAATTCACTCCACAGTCTATAGTTTGCCAAAATCCAAAATAGAGAGAGTGACTACTTTTCAAAGATAATTTCTTCAAGCGATAAAAAATTATCTTCTATCATCTAACCTCCCAATCAGTGAGCTTCTCAACACACATTTTTGTGAGGACAAGGCCAATCCTGTGTGGACTTAACTTCTTTTGTTGTTGTTATTTTTGAGACAGGGTCTCCCTTTAGTCCCAGCTGGCCTGGAGCTTGCTCTGTAGGCCAGGCTGCCCTTGAACTCACAGAGATCACCTGCCTCTGCTGCAAATCTGGATAAAGGCATGCCCCACCATGCCTGGGCCATGGACAACACTTTTAGCTCATGAACGGTTCTTCAGGCACTCAAGGGTCTGGAGAAGGGGCTGGAGAATCTGTCAAGGAGAGGGGCTTGAGTCTTTCTATAACTGTGGACTTGAATTTGATTCATAAAAATGAGTTGCATCTTCAAAGAACACTTCCTTTGGAATCCTGCAGGCCAGGACATGAGGAAGCCTGCTGGAGTGAATGGTAAAAATATATTCTGAGCTAGCCAGGTGTGGTAGCGCACTCCTTTAGTCCTAGCACTTGGGAGGCAGAGGCAGGTGGATCTTTGTGAGTTCAAGGCCAGCCTGGTCTACAGAGAGAGTTTCAGGACAGCTGGGGCTACAGGGAGACCCTGTCTCAAAAAGACAAAAAATAAAATAAAAATAAATATATTCTGAGCTCAAAAGAACAAGGCCCCAAATCATTAATTATTTATTGAGCCCTCCAGTCAAAGGACTGGTATAAGAAAAGTCTGTGGGCTAGGGAGATGGTTCATTTTGTTAAATTCTTGCTATGCAAATCATGAGGACTTGAGTTCAATCCCCAGCACACATGTAAAAAAAAAAATCCTGATATGGCAACATGCACCCCGGATCCCTGGGGTTGCTGGCCACCCAGCCAGCTAGCTGAATCTGCCAGCTCTAGGTTCAGTGAAACCTTTTGTTAATAAAATAGAAGTGTGGTGGCACACACCTTTAATCCCAGCACTTGGGAGGCAGAGGTAGGCGGATCTCTGTGAATTCCAGGCCAACCTGGTCTACAGAGTGAGTTCCAGGACAGCTGGGGTGTAGAGGGAGACCCTGTCTTAAAAACACCAATAAACAAACAAACTAACAAAGAGGGTGATTGAGGAAGACAGCCATGCTGATCTCCAGTGTCCATGCACATAGAAAGACACCCTCACGTACATAAGAAAGGATGTAAAGAGAGAATCTCAGTCTATACAAGCTTCCTTATACCATGGAAAAATTATTGGCATCTATTTTGGTTTCAAAGCCTATGAAGAACTCTTAAATATTGCCAGCCTTGAGTCCTAGCTTTCTTTGTTTTTTTTTTTTTTTTTTTGAAAAACAACTTTGATATTTTATTTGAAATTATATTGCTTATCACTTTATTTTTTGCAACAGATATTTTTTATTTTATTTTATTTTATTTTTAATTTAATTTTATTGATGCTTTGCGCATTTCATACATCATTTTCCAATTCAGATCAGGCATATTCCCTTTCCCTCCCCCCCATCCCCACCCCATCCCAGAATCGTTATTTCTGCCATAACTGTCCTGCCTCTTTCTCTCAGTTTTTTTTTTCCTTTTTTTAGCTATAAGTGATAATCCATGAGTACAAGCATCCTTCTGCAAAAACCAATCTGCAGGCTGTTGTGCCCAAACCCCCACAGCCCACCATCCATGGGGGGGTGACAGGTTGTTTGTTCAATCAAGTTGATCAAATGAGTGTCCAGACTACATTGCTGTAGTTTCACCACTCACCCCACAGCGCAGCCCTTACATTCTACACCCCCCCTCTTCCACGATTGTTCCCTAGGCTTAGAAAAGGGGCACAGGTGGATGAGAAGTAAAACAGTCCACTCCTCTCTGGAGCTGTTGACTTGGACTCTGGTCAATTGCTTTTCCTTTCATGGGCTGACAGGTTGTCCAGGAGTAACCTTTTGATCCTGAGTCAAGCAAGACTCCACCATCAACACCAGCTCACCTCACCTGCCTGGAAAACTGTGCAGCAGGGCAGCCATGTGCTGTATATCTCAAATCTAATTAGCTATTGGCTCTCTCCTTGGAGGAATAACCCATGGCTGATGCCACAAGCTTACATCCTCTACAGGTTAGGAGATGTTATAAGCCACAGGAAGACCCTGTCATATTTAACAGGGGGGAAAAATGTAATTCATGGATTAACATATCATCCAAACATATGTGTCTATGCCAAAGTAACCTACCATAACTATTAGTGCTGCTTAAATACCTATATATCTAATTGCTTGTGCTTCATTAGTAGAGTCCTAGCTTTCTAAACATACTCTAACCAGTTTTGCGATTCTTTTAAGAGACAAAGCAAAAGCAAGAGAATTAATTTAAAATACTTTCTGCTGTTATTGACATTAAAATCTCTTGACTTTGAAGTATTACTAAGTTTCTCCCTTGACTTTTTGTTGTTTGGTGTTTTTTTTTAAAAAAAAAAATTTTTTTTCCAGATAGGAGCTTAACTATGTAATCCTGGCCAGCTAGGAAGTATATGCATAGACCAGGCTAGCCTCAAACTCAGAGTTCTACCTGTCTCTGCCTCCCGAGAGCTGCAATTAAAAGCTGGTTCCTTGAAATAAAATTTATATTTCCATTAGCTCCAGGCCCCCTCACTTTACTAATTCTTTTAATCCTGTCTTTTAAAATGGTCTGCTTATTTTAGGCCCATCTGTTGTACTTTACATTACTTTCAGAGGTACCCAGATTAAAACATGTTTTGACAAGTTTTAGCTTTTGATTGAGCATCTTTTTACTTACTTGTTTTGGTTATCTCTGATGTTATTGTAAATTACTAGAATTTATTGCATTTAAAAAATTTGCTATTAACACCTTGGCTATGTGAGTAGCATGTCCAGTGATACATAAAGCAAAGCAAAAAAAGTGGAGCACGACACTGGAGCAGAAGCAGGTGGATCTTTGTGAGTTCAAGCCAGCCTGGTCTACAGAGCGGTTCCAGGACAGCTGGGGCTACAGGAGACCTGTCTCGAAAAGACAAAAAAAAAAAAAATAAAGCACTATTGGGGCTAGAGAAATGGGTTAGTAATTAAGATCACTGGCTGCCTTGTGCAGGATCAGGGTTTGGTTCTCAGCACCCATATGGTGGCTATAACTGTCTGTAACTCAGTTCCAGGGGATCCAGTGCTCTCACTCTGGGCATTGTGACATGGCCATGTATATGCAGGCAGACTCTTATACACATTAGAAAAAACAAACTCTATTAATGTTGACTTTCACTTAGGATTATAAGCCAGTTGTCAATTTAAATTTAGGTTTAGAGGTTACATTCTAAAACAAAAGGATTAAATTCTGGGTTCAGTTCATCCTAGTAGCCATGGTTTTCTTTTTAAGGAATGGTTTTCCTGACTGTTTTCAAATAATTTCTCAGACAACTGATGCCTCATTGGGAGGTTTTGTTTCAGTGGTGCCTTCCCTGTGGGACATGTGACCAATTTATTTTTGTATGTGTATGAATGTACTGTCTGCATGTAGGTTTGTGCACCCGTGTTGTGCAATGCTTCGGAGGTCAGAAGAGGGTGTCGGATTCCCCTGGAACTGGAGTTCTCCTGGAATTGGAGTTACAGACGGTTTTCAGCCGCCATGTGGGTGCTGGGGATCGAACCCGGGTCCTCTGCAAGAGCAGTCGGTGCTCTTAACTGCTAGGCTATCTCTCCAGCCCGAGGGTGTCTTTCTATGTGCATGGACACTAAAGATCAGCATGGCTGTCTTCCTCAATCACCCTCTTTGTTTGTTTATTTGTTTGTTTATTGGTGTTTTTAACACAGGGTCTCCCCCTCTAAACCCCGGCTGTCCTGAAACTCACTCTGTAGACCAGGCTGGCCTGGAATTCACAGAGATCCGCCTACCTCTGCCTCCCAAGTGCTGGGATTAAAGGTGTGTGCCAACACACTTCTATTTTTTTTTTAATTTTTTTTTTTAATTTTATTTATTTTGGTATGTGTATGAATGTACTGTCTGCATGCAGGTGTGTGCACCCGTGTTGTGCAATGCCGAGGAGGTCAGAAGAGGGTGTCGGATTCCCCTGGAACTGGAGTTCTCCTGGAATTGGAGTTTCAGACGGTTCTCAGCCGCCATGTGGGGATCGAACCTGGGTCCTCTGTAAGAGCGGTCAGCGCTCTTAACTGCTAGGCCATCTCTCCAGCCCAACACACTGGTATTTTATTAATAAAAGGTTTCACTGAACCTAGAGCTAGCAGATTCAGCTAGCTGGCTGGCCAGCCGGCAACCCCAGGGATCCTCAGGTATCTGTCTCTCCAGTACTGGGATTGCAGGCACATGTTGCCATATCAGGATTTTTTTACATGTGTGCTGGGGATTGAACTCAAGTCCTCATGATTTGCATAGCAAGAACTTAATGAAATGAACCATCTCCCCAGCCCCACAGACTTTTCTTATACCAGTCCTTTGACTGGAGGGCTCAATAAATTATTAATGATTTGGGGCCTTGTCCTTTTGAGCTCAGAATATATTTTTAACTATGTTATATGCTCACCGGGAAAGTATGTTGGAAATGAAAAAAAAAAAAAAACAAATAAAAAACTTTAAGCTGTGAATTCAAGATGTCATTCACAGGACTAACTCTCTGAGTTTGACATTGTGTCTTCTCTGTTTCCTCCTACTTTTTAACCTATTTATTCTTCCACTATCCTTCTACTATCATCCTTTATTTTCCTTAGACATACACAAAAAGTATCAGCAGCACTGTGTACACATGTACACATATACACACATGTATACATAAACACAAGACACACATGGCAAGAGCCCCAATTTCAGAATTTAAGCCAAAGATTAAAACATAAGTAACAATCATAATCATTATTGGGCTGCTAATTATAACAATTAAAACATAAATAACAATGCAAAATAGGAACAATTCCATTTATTATTTCTAAGTTAAAACGAACTGTGATTGGTCACTTCAACTCACCAGATGGCTCTTCAGGCTCACTTTCATTTTCTTCCTCAGGTGGGGCTTGAGGGGGTGGAGGGGGGAGCTTCTTTTCCTTCTCTGCTTTGGCATTTCTCTCTTCTTCAGAATAATACTCATCTTCTGAGAGGTTGGCCAAGCTTTCATCCATCTCTCTGTACTCTACCTATATGGAAATTATACCAGGAAAAACTAAATACAGTGAAAAATGTCAAGCAAGGACACATTCGGAACCATTAGTAAAAATGAATTGCTTTCAAACTCCAAATGTTACAGAAGTTACAAGAATCAAACCAAGAATCAAACCGGCTTACTAGTTATTAGAAACCAAGTCTCATGAAAAAATAAAGACCCAGTTCAGGTTTAGTCCAATCTGTAACTGTCACATCATAATACTAATTCTTATCAGCGACTTGGGCTCTCTACAACTCCTGTAACTCCAGTTTTTTTTCTAGTGTGTATATATAGCACACTCGCACACTGGAAGTTCCTATTAAAATAGCCTTCACACAAAAACACAGTTAACTAGAGTCAGGTACCATGCCACACACCTGTAACTCTAGCACTCAGGAGATTCTCAAGCTCAAAGCCAACCTCAGCTACAGAGAGGGAGTTTCATGGGTAGCCTGGTCCACAGAGAAATACTGTTTCAAAACATTATGGGCTGAGGATGTAGCTCAGGGGCAGAGTAGTGGTGGTCTAGTACACACAAGGGCATGGATCCAATCCTCAGCACCTCAATAATGATGATGTTAGCACCCCAATAATGATGATGTTGAATATGTACATAGTTAGCTAAAATACCAAGTCTGTCTAATGACAATCCTCTGCTTCTAAAAAAAAGGAATTCCAGAAACAAATTGGGGGAGGGGGTGTCATAGAAGTTGAAAAGTTGAGGCCAGACATGGTGGCACACGCCTTTAATCCTAGCACTTGGGAGGCAGAGGCAGGAGGATCTTTGTGAGTTCAAGGCCAGCCTGGTCTACAGAGTGAGTTCCAGGACAGCTGGGACTGCAGGGAGACCCTGTCCCGCAAAGGCCAAAACCCCTAACACTGGAGTTTCTCCTGGAATGGAGTTTCAAACGGTTCTCAGCCACCATTGGGTGCTGGGGATCGAACCCGGGTCCTCTGCAAGAGGGTCGGCTCGCTTACCGCTAGGCCATCTCCTCCAGCCCCCAGATTTTGTTTTTTTAATTTTTTTAAATTTTATTTATTTTTGTATGTTGTATGAATGTTACTGTCTGCAGTAGGTTTGTGCACCCGTGTCGTGCAATGCGCGGAGGGTCAGAAGAGGGTGTGGATTCCCCTGGAATGGATTAAAGACGGTTCTCAGCTATGTGCTGGGATTGAACCCGGTCCTCTGCAAGAGAGCAGTTGCTCTTAACCGCTAGCATCCTCACAGCCCCAAAGGGACTTTTGAAGTTAGTTCATCTATCATTCCTTTTCTTGAGGTGAATAAACTACCTTGTGATGTTGTTAGGTTGCATATTATATATGCAAAATGTTTCTTGCAGTGTCTGATATACAGAAGTAGGTGCCAGTGACTGAGCACTACTTGTAGAGAAAAGAAAGGTTTGAGAAGTAACAGGAAGTTCAGAGTAGACAGAGGAATGTTAGAAACAATGAACAAATGGATTTAATTGGACTTTTATCTAGTAGGAGGAATCAATAGTGTTTGTGTTGTAGAGCAAAGTACTAGATTTGTGCTATTCAATATGGTAGTCTCATGTGGGTTTAGGTTAAATTTTTTTTTTTTTTCTCAGCTAGGTGGGGCATCCTTTAATCCCAGCACTTAAAAAGTAGAAGCCACAGCTGGGGCTACAGGGAGACCCTTTCTCAAAACGACCAAAAAAAAAAAAAAAAAACGAGAAGCAGGCAGATCTCTGTGAGAGTTCAAGGGCGTTCCGGACAATGGGGCTACAGGGAGACCTTGTGAAACCAAATAAAAAGAACAAAACATCCTGAATCCTATAGAACTGTTCATTTTGGAAGTCTAATAACACTAGGCATGTTATATGTAAAAACTTTTTGCTGTATTTCTATTATCTCATTTTTTTTTATTGAATCCATAATACTTACAAGAGCTGAGTTTCTTTGGCTTCTTCCACCCCTCCTGTACCCTTAGTGACAGGGTGTTAAACCAGGGCCTTGTGCACATGAAGCAAGTACTCTACCCCTGAACTGTATCATCTCCTCTGTGGCATTCTAAAATCATTTCTTCAGTGACATTTCATAATATTTAGATGCTGAAAACTATTCACAATATTGCAATACCATATTATGGATTTGGCTAATAGGTCTATAACATAATATTTTCTGTATCATACTCCTTGACCCCCAATGAAAGACATTCATTATGAGCCTTCCTCTTTTTACTAATGACCTGATTGTCTTTATAGAACAACCTGTAGCCTCAGTTTCCTATCACTTACCCCCTAATTTGTTATAAGGACTCNCGATAAGGACTCTTTGTTCATCATCAGCTTTTCTAAACCAAAGTTCCATTTCATAAGTTTAATGTCTGATGTTTTCTTTTCAACTTTTTCAACTTTTTTTTTTTTTTTTTTTTTTGGCCTTTGCGGGACAGGGTCTCCCTGTGCAGTCCCAGCTGTCCTGGAACTCACTCTGTAGACCAGGCTGGCCTTGACTTCACAAAAGATGTTCCTCCTGCCTCTGCCTCCCAAGTGCTAGGATTAAAGCGTGTGCCACCCATGTACTGGCCGCACTTTTCAACTTCTATGACACCCCCTCCCCCAATTTGTTTCTGGAATTCCTTTTTTTTAGAAGCAGAGGATTGTCATTAGACAGACTTGGTATTTTAGCTAACTATGTACATATTCAACATCATCATTATTGGGGTGCTAACATCATCATTATTGAGGTGCTGAGGATTGGATCCATGCCCTTGTGCGTACTAGACCACCACTACTCTGCCCCTGAGCTACACCCTCAGCCCAAATGTTTGAAACAGTCATTTCTCTGTGACCAGGGCTACCCATGAAACTCTTCTGTAGCTGAGGTTGGCGTTGAGCTTGAGAATTCCTGAGTGCTAGAGTTACAGGGCTGTGTGGCATGGTACCTGACTCTAGTTAACTGTGTTTTTGTGTGAAGGCTATTTTAATAGGAACTTCCAGTGTGCGAGTGTGCTATATATACACACTAGAAAAAAAACTGGAGTTACAGGAGTTGTAGAGAGCCCAAGTCGCTGATAAGAATTAGTATTATGATGTGACAGTTACAGATTGGACTAAACCTGAACTGGGTCTTTATTTTTTCATGAGACTTGGTTTCTAATAACTAGTAAGCCGGTTTGATTCTTGGTTTGATTCTTGTAACTTCTGTAACATTTGGAGTTTGAAAGCAATTCATTTTTACTAATGGTTCCAAATGTGTCCTTGATTGAAATTTTTCACTGTATTTAGTTTTTCCTGGTATAATTTCCATATAGGTAGAGTACAGAGAGATGGATGAAAGCTTGGCCAACCTCTCAGAAGATGAGTATTATTCTGAAGAAGAGAGAAATGCCAAAGCAGAGAAGGAAAAGAAGCTCCCCCCTCCACCCCCTCAAGCCCCACCTGAGGAAGAAAATGAAAGTGAGCCTGAAGAGCCATCTGGTGAGTTGAAGTGACCAATCACAGTTCGTTTTAACTTAGAAATAATAAATGGAATTGTTCCTATTTTGCATTGTTATTTATGTTTAATTGTTTTTAATTAGCAAAGCCCATAATTGATTATGGATTAGTTATTATGTTTTAATCTTTTGGCTTAAATTTCTGAAATTGGGGCTCTTGCCATGTGTGTCTTGTGTTTATGTATACATGTGTGTTATGTGTACTGTGTACACAGTGCTGCTGATACTTTTTGTGTATGTCTAAGGAAAATAAAGGATGATAGTAGAAGGATAGTGGAAGAATAAATAGGTTAAAAAGTAGGAGGAAACAGAGAAGACACAATGTCAAACTCAGAGAGTTAGTCCTGTGAATGACATCTTGAATTCCCGCTTGACAAGTTTATTTGTTTTTTTTTTTTTTCATTTCAACATACTTTCCGGCTTGGCATATAAGCATTAGTTTTAAAAATAATATTCTGAGCTTCAAAAGGACAAGGACCCCCAAATCATTAATAATTTATTGAGCCCTCCAGTCAAAGGACTGGTATAAGAAAAGTCTGTGGGGCTGGGGAGATGGTTCATTTCATTAAGTTCTTGCTATGCAAATCATGAGGACTTGAGTTCAATTCCCCAGCAACATGTAAAAAATCCTGATATGGCACTGTTGCTGCAATCCAGTACTGGAGAGACAGATACCTGAGGATTCTTGGGGTTGCCGGCTGGCCAGCCAGCTAGCTGAATCTGCTAGCTCTAGGTTCAGTGAAACCTTTTATTAATAAAATAATAGCCAGTGTGATGGGCTGGAGAGATGCCCTAGCAGTTAAGAGCGCTGACCGCCTTACAGAGAGGACCGAGGTTCGATCCCCAACACCCACTGGCGGCTGAGAACCGTCTGAACTCCAATTTCAGGGAGAACTCCCGTTCCAGGGGGAATCCGACACCCTCTTCTGACCTCCGGCTTTGCACAACACGGGGTGCACACGCCTGCATGCAACAGTACATTCATACACATCCAAAATAAATAAATTAAAAAAAAAATTAAAAAAAATAGAAGTGTGTTGCACACACCTTTAATCCCAGCACTTGGGAGGCAGAGGTAGCGGATCTCTGTGATTCCAGGCCAGCCTGGTCTACAGAGTGAGTTTCAGGGACAGCCGGAGGTTTAGAGGGGGAGACCTGTGTTAAAACACCAAACAAACAAATAAACAAAAAAGAGGGTGGATTGAGGAAGACAGCCATGCTGATCTTTAGTGTCCATGCACATAGAAAGACACCCTCGGGCTGGAGAAACGGCCTAGAGGTTAAGAGCACGATGCTCTGGAGAGACCCGGGTTCGACCCCCAGCACCACATGGGCGGCTGAAAAACCGTCTGTACTCCAATTCAGGAGACTCCAGTTCCAGGGGGATCCGACACCCTCTTCTGACCTCCGAAGCATTGCACACACGGGTGCACAAACTACATGCAGACAGCCATTCATACACTACAAAAATAAATTAAAAAAATGTAAAAAAAAATTTTTACAAAAAAAAAAAAGACACCCTCAAGTACATAAGAAAGGCTGTAAAGAGAATCTCAGTCTATATAAGCTTCCTTATACCATGGAAAAATTATTGGCATCTATTTTGGTTTCAAAGCCTGTGAAGAACTCATAAATATTGCCAGCCTTGAGTCCAAGTTTTCTAAACATACTCTTAACCAGTTGCGAGATTCTTTTAAGAGACAAAGCAAAAAGCCAAGGATTTTTTAAAATTATTTTCTCTGTTTACGACATTAAAATCTCTTGACTTTGAAGTATTACTAAGTTTTTCCCTGACTTTTTGTTGTTGGGTGTTTTTTTAATTTTTATTTATTTTATTTATTTCGTCTGGTGTATCAATGTCCGGTCATGCATACAGGTTTGCACCCGTGTCGTGCAATGCCGCGAGGTCAGAAGAGGGATGTCGGATTCCCCTGGAACTGGAGTTCTCCTGGAATTGGAGTTCAGACGGCTCTTCGGCGCCATGTGGGTTGCTGGGGATCGAACCTCGGGTCCTCTGTAAGACGGTTGGCGCTCTTAACACGCTAGGCCCATCTTCTCCATCCCCGACTTTGGTAGTTTTTTAAAATTAAATAAAAATTTTTTCAAAAAACTATAACTATGTAATCCGGCCAGCCAGGAAGTGTTCTGCATAGCCCAGGCTAAGCCTCAAACTCAGAGTTCTACCTGTCTCTGCCTCCTGAAGTGCTGCGATTAAAAGCTGGTTCCTTGAAATAAAATTATATTTCCATAGCTCCAGCCCCTACTTTACTAATTCTATTTAATCCTATGTCTTTTAAAATGGTCTGCTTATTTTAGGCCCATCTGTTATATTTTACATTACTTTCAGAGGTACCCAGATTAAAACATGTTTTGACAAGTTTTAGCTTTTGATTGAGCATCTTTTTACTTACTTGCTTTGGTTATCTCTGATGTCATAGAATTTATTGCATTTAAAAAATTCACTATTGCCGGGCGTGGTGGCACATGCCTTTAATCCTATCACTTGGGAGGCAGAGCAGAGTGGTGAATCTTTGTGAGGTTCAAGGCCAGCCTGGTCTACAGAGCGATTCCATAAGGACAGCTGGGCTACAGGGGAGACCGCTGTCTCGAAAAAGACAAAAAAAAAAAAAAAAAAAAAAAAAAAGCACTATTAAGAAATGCACTAGGCTAGAGAAATGGGTTAGTAATTAAGATCACCTGGCTGCTCTTGCACAGGACCAGGGTCTTGCGTTTCAGCACCCATATGGTGGGCTAATAACTGTTAACTCTAGTTCCAGGGGCATCCAGTGCTCCTCTTCGGAGCTCTGGCATTGTATGACATGGCACATGTTATGCAGGCAGTACTCTGATACACATTAGAAAAAACAAACTCTATTAATATTGATGTTTCACTTAGGATTATAAGCCAATTGTCAATTTAAATTTAGGTTTAGAGGTTACATTCTAAAACAAAAGGATTAAATTCTGGGTTCAGTTCATCCTAGTAGCCATGGTTTTCTTTATAAGGAATGGTTTTCCTGTTTTCAAATAATTTCTTCAGAAAAATTAATGCCCATTGGAGGTTTTGTATTCCACGTGGTGCACTTAACCTGGGGACATGTGACACGAGGCCACACAGCCTCGCTTGGCACCTCAGTAACACTTTTCTTGTTGCTGCTGTCTTACTCTTTCCAGATCTAAACACTTCGTTTCTTCCCCTTGCTCATGCGGGTTTTTTTCCCTTATCTCTTATTCCCTTCCTTAATATTTTCCTTTTTTTATTTTTTGGTCTTTTCGAGACAGGCGTCTCCCTGTAGCCCCAGCTGTTTCCTGGAACTCACTCTGTCAGGACAGGCTTGGGCCTTGAACTCACAAGATCCGCCTGCCTCTGCCTCCGAGTGCTAGGAATTAAGGTGTGCGCCACCACATTTTTTTTTTTTTTTTTTTTTTTTTTTTTTTTTTTTTTTTTTCTTCTTTCTTCACTGTGCACCTGCTATTGAAATGCCTGTCATAGCTCATGAGGCTACAGATCTCTCAATTTAAGAACTCTTAAGTATTAGACAGTGATGATCTGATAGAGGCCGGTTTACCCTCTTTTTGAGTGTGGTATTCCATGGCCCCAGTAGATAATTTATCATAGGTACCAAGTTGATACGCACTTTTTTTGTCCTCTGAAATTTTAAGCTAAGTCCAGGTCTTGATGTTTATTTTGTTCAAGAGAGTGTTCTATTATGTAAATGTCAGGCATTATTCCCACAAAAAGTGTCTTATCAAAGGGATTGGAGGATTGGAGGAACTATCCTTAATCTGTTATGTTGTAACAATCCAGTGCTTTAGTGGCTGTAAATATCTTGAATATTTTGGGAAAGTAAAATTATTTTTTGTTTTGCTTTATTTAAAAAAAATTTTTTATTTTATGTATGTAAGTGTTTTGCCTACCATGGTAATGTACAATTGTACTTGTGTCATGCAGTGCTCTCAGAGTACAGAAGAGAGCAATAGGATCTCCTGCGAAACTAGAATTGTAACAGTTTGTTAGCAACCCTCTGTTGGTGCTGGGAATGAACCTGGATCCTCTGCAAGAGTAGACATTGCTCTTAATTGCTGAGTCACCTCTCCAGCTGGAAAGTAAAGTTTTGTTTAAGTTAAGGAAATAACTACAGTGCTGTCTAAATTGTGTAGGCCTAATTTTATTCTTACCAACTTTGAAATTTGTTTAAAAATGTTTGTTTCAGTTTTTAAAATGTTTATATTACAAAGAAAAACACCTCTTTAATTATGAAGCCCAAGGTATTCCAAAGACAATGAGTGCATCAAAATATTTGAAGAAGTTCCTTTAGAAGAGGATTTCAGTCAGGCAATGGCGGTGTCACCGCCTTTACACCCAGCACTTGGTAGGCAGATCTCTGTGGTCAAGAGCCAGCCTGGTCTACCATAGGTAAATTTTAGTGGAGCAGCTGGGGCTACGGGAGAACTTGTTCTCAAAACAAACAAAAAAAGATTTGGAGAGGAAGTTGAAAAGGCAGGATGGAACCATATTGTGGAGAGCTTTGGTTGACTGAGAGTCTGGTTGGAGGTAGTACTAAGAGGTTTGTTTTGTTTATATTTTGGTTTTGTTGATTTTGTTGTTGTTTTTGTTTTGTTTTGTTTTACAGAACTAGGGATCGAAAGTAACAGAACCCAAGGCATCTAGCTTGCCAGACCAGAGTTCCACCACAGTAACATACTTAACACTAAACTCCACACTGAGGTGCTTTTGAGCAAGAAGGGTTGTACTGAAATATTTGTTCTAGAAAAAGCAACCTGATATACTCTGTATGCAAAGGTAACTAAGAGAATGAAGAGACACATTGAGAAAAGACTGTTGTTGGTACCAGTTTAGTGGATTCTTGGTCAGTGAAAAAATGGTTCTTGTGAGAGTGATTGATTGTGTGTGCACTGATGATAGAACCCAGGGCCTTTCCCATACTAAGTACATGTTGTGCTACTGAGTCACACCCCAAACTAAAGTTGAATCTTTTAAATTGAAAATAAGAGCTGGTTTGTTTGATATTGTTGGATTGGGTTTATTTTACTGGAAGTTCTCTATTTGTACTTGAAATTGGTTGGTTTCCTTTTTCAGTATTTTCAGACTGTTGAAGTGTCTAGCATTTTAGTTCTATAATAGTCAAATGGGGGTAAATAGTTCTTTAAATATTTAAATACTGCTTCATGTCTTAAGCATCATGTATGTTTTGTAGTGTATATTTGTTTAAACAAAATGATGGTTTTGTATTCATTCTTTAATCTTCTTCTGAAGGATGAATTTTTTAGCTCATGACAACTGATTCTAATTACCTTTGGATTGAGTGTGTTTAGTTATAAATAGTGTCACATAATAGTGGGGCTTATGTACAATCTCATTCATTTGGACTTGTTTAGGATAATGTCATTTTTCCCCCTTTTAGAATGCACCTTATTTGTGTGCTTGACTCAACTTGTTACTGTGTGCCGTAGATGATTCCTCAACATTCAGGCTTTACTGGGTTACTTGCTTTGCTGCCACTAAACCTTTTTGTTTTTATACAGAAGCATGATTGTCCCCATACTATTGCCGTAGCAGTTGGAGTTTACACACACAAAAAAACCTTATTAAATAGTTCTTAGATTTAAATTTTCACTATTCTGCTTTAGGAAGATAATATTCTGAGTTACAGTAAATTTATTGTGTTTAGCTTGAGACTTATGAAAACTTACTCCAAAATAAGTAAGAAGAAATTTAAAATGGGCCCTAAATGCTGTTTTTCAAGGCTTCTTCAAGTTAATGGATTTCTTAGCAGATGCACTGAGTGCAAGTGCACATCATATGTATCACTTTCAAAGAGGTTCCACTTAAGTGCAAATCAATTTTGTTAGGCATGGTTAGGTGATTGGTGTATTTATAATGTTTTATTGAATGAGTATGGGAAGAATTACTTTTTTAAATATGTTATGTGTATGATGAATGTACTATCTGCATGATAGGTTTGTGCACCTGTGTTTGTGCAATGCACGAGGTCAGCAAGAGGGTGTCAGATGTCCCTGGAACTGGGTTTCCTGGAATTGGAGTATACAGACGGTACTCAGCGCCAGGTGGGTGCTGGGTATCGAACCCGGGTCCTCTGCAAGAGCAGGTTTGGCGCTCTTTAACCTCTAGGCCATTCTCTCCAGCTCCGGGGAGAGATTACTTTTTATTCTCCTTATTTATAGTCATATTTAAGTCATACTAAGTCTCTATTGTAGTAGAGGTAACTCTTATACATGGCATCTTTGGAAATGTGTGCAAGTGTTTGAAAAAAAAGTTGTTAAATTACAAGCATTGTTTATGTGAAAAGTTGGTAGAAAATTTTGCAGTACTTTAAATAATTTTTAGACCCTGCTTTTGCAATAAACTATACTTGAACATATTTTAGAAATTCAGACATTAGGGGCATTCTGTTTTCCAAGTGTGGATTAAAGGCATGTACACTATGCCCAGGCTTATAAATTTTTTTATTTTTAGACATTTAGTTTTTTTCCGCTTAGGTCTACAGTACCGATAGGGTAGGCAAGTGTGGTCTGCTAACTGCCAGGAAGCTCTGCAGTCATCAGCAGGACCAGAAGTGACGTGATAAACACTACAAGGATGCGAATTTGGGCACAGTCCTTAAAGCCAACCTATTTGGAGGTACTTTTCAGGCAAAGGGAATTGTGCAGGAACAAGTAGGGGTTGAAGCTAAACCACTAAATTTGGCTATCAAGATGTGTGTCAGGATCTAGCGCATCAAGAACTGCAAGAAGCAGCCTTTGTGCCCAGTTAGATTGCTTGAACTTCATTTGGTCAAAAAGGTCATGGAATTGGTAATATTCCCGGAGTCTGCTTTAAGGTTGTTAAAATAGCTAATGTGTCTCTTTTGGCCCTATACAAAGGGAAGAAGTAAAGACCAAGATCCTAAATTTCGCAATGATGGAACACAGTTGTATACATTTTATTGCCAAAAAAATAAATAAATAAAAGAAAAGACAGTAAGTTCGCGCCTGTGGTGTATGCCTTTATTCTAGCATTTGGTAGGCACAGGTAGACAGATCATGTTGGTGGAGAATTTAGAGCCACCAGACTTGGACATAAATGAGTCCAGGCCAGCTGAGCTACCAGAGAGACACTGTCTTAACCCCTATGTCCCAGAAAAGGACACTCAACCTGGGTTAGTCAAAATGCTAATAATAAAAAATGTAAATTTATCTTAACTGGTTCGCAGTTTAAAGAGCACTGCTTGGACTCTTGCAGAGGACCTGTTTCAGTTTCCAGTACCCACACGGTGGCTAACAACCATCCATAACCTCTTAATTCCAGGGCATCCAACTTCTTACTTCCAAGGGCATTGCCACATACAGGTACACTTTGCATATGTGCAGGCAAAATACTTGTACACATTAAAATAACAAATGGCTAAAGTATTTTTATTTTTATTTTATTTTTTTATATTTTTTTATGTGTCATGAATGTACTGTCTGCATGTAAGGTGGATGCCTTGTTGTACAATGCACGGCGAGATCAGAAAGAAGGTGTCGGATTGCCCCTGGAAGCTGGAGTTAAAGGACAATCAGACACCCTCTTCTGACTTCCGTGGTATTGCACGACATAGGTGCACAAACTTGCATGCAGACAGTACATTCATACGCATACAGAAATAAATAAAATTAATATAAAAAAAATTTTTTTTTAAAGTCCATCTTTGTATGGGGGCTGGAGGAACGGCCTAGCAGTTAAGAGTGCCGACTGCTCTTGCAGAGGTCTTTAACTCCAGTTCCGGGGGAATCTGACACCCTCTTCTGACCTCCGCGGCACTGCACGACATGGGTACACAAACCTACATGCAGACAGTACATTCATTCACATAAAAATAAATAAAAATTTTTAAAAAGTCCATCTTTGTCTAGGCTTTTCTAAACCATGATATTTAAAGTCCTACCTTGAGGTCACTATTCCTAAAACTATATGTTCTTGCAGTCTCAACCCACTTTACCAATTTCAGCCTTAAATATTTTGCTATAATTTCAGAACATGCCCAGCCAGAAGCAAGCTTATTCTGCAACTAATGAAACTTAAGTTTTGGGGAGCGTCCACTATACAGACCCTTTGTAACTGTCCAGGCAGGACTGAAGATGTTCTAAAGACATACCTTAATCCCAGCACTCAGATCAGTCTGGTCTACATAGAGTTCTAAGTCAGCCAGGGCTACACAGTAAGATCTTGTCTCATCCATCCACCCATCCATCCATCCATCCATCCACCCGTCCACCCACCCATCCATCCCAGAAAGGGTTGGAGAGATGGCTTAGCTCAGTCGTTAGACTACTAGCTGCTCTTGCAGGGGGTTGGAGAGACGGCTTAGCTCAGTCGTTAGACTACTAGCTGCTCTTGCAGAGGACCCAGGTTCAGTTCCCAGCACGCATTCGGCAACTCACAACTGTCTATAACTCCAGTTTCAAGGAATCTGACACTCTTTTCAGGCCTCCAAGGGCACCAGGCACACACGATACATATACATAATGCAAACACTCAAACACATGAATTAAAAGAAAGAAATCTTTAAATAAGCCCAGGAGAGCTGGGCGTGGTGGCACATGCCTTTAATCCTAGCACTCGGGAAGCAGAGGCAGGCAGATCTCTGTGAGTACAAGGCCAGCCTGGTCTACATAGTGAGCTCTAGGCCAGCTGGGACTATAGGGGGACCCTATCTCAAAAAGACAAAAAAAAATTCTTACCATACACTAACTATGGAATCTTATATTTACAGACAAGCATATCATATGCCACTCATCAAAAAAGCTACTCTATGCAAAAGTTGGTGGCCACTGCAGAACCCAACAACTGGTCAGACAGTGAACATATACATCTGAAAAATCCCCATTCTTAGGAGACACATCTACAATTGGACCTCTACACACAGAATCAGGAGCACAGAGAAAACAAGCACACCCCTCAATTCTCAATTCTCACCAGTAGGCAATAGAGTCTGATGCAAACAGAAGGCCATGACTAGTCAGCCTCCAAGAATGGGAGCCCCCAGAGTGTGTATACCCAGATGGGGTCCCTGTATTAAACCACCTACCCACCCACAGCTCGGGATCATTGCAGAAGAGTGGAAAGATTGTAAGAGCCAGGGCTGGTGCATTAACTTAGAGAAGCAGTGACTGTAAACTTTCACATGTAAACCTGTGGCAATGCAGGCATCAGACACAGGACTCGTGCCAACTGGAACAAGGTCTCAAAGGGGAGCAAGAGAAATGGGTGGGGGACTGACCCTCCACTGAGAACTACAAGAGACTGAGAACTATTGGGAGAGGAAAAGTATGCCTTATCTAGGACTCCTAGATATACTGACTAGACGCCAGTGGATCTATTTGCACCAAAGGACATCTGGACTTAGGAGACTGACTGGATAGGGCCTAGCTTGGATGTTGTAATGCATGAGTTCTGGTAGGGGGTTGGGGGATGGGGGGAATGGGTTTGATTGGGAACCACTACAGCTGTACAAATGCTCAATAAAAACAAACTTTTTTTTTAAACTTTTGGGGCTGCAGAGATAGCTCAGCAGTTAAGAGTACTGGCTGCTCTTAAAGAGGTCCAGGCTTCAGTTTCCAGCACCAACATAGCCACTATCATCTGAACTCCATTTCCATGGGGATCTGATGCCCTCATCTGGCCTCTGTGGGAACTGCATGCACATGATGCACTTGCATGCATGCAGGCAAAACACTCATACACATAAATTTAAAAAAATTTAATTCAAGCTGGACATGGTGGCACACGCCTCTAATCCCAGCACCTGGGAGGCAGAGGCAGGTGGATCTCTGTGAGTTCAAGGCCTGCCTTGTCTACATAGAGTTCCAGGACAGCTGGGGCTGCAGGGAGACCCAGTCTCAAAAAGACCACAAAAAAAAAAATCCACAAAGAAAATGAGCCAAGAGTTTGACTAAACAGGACTGGGAGGTAATTCAGTTGGTAGAATGCCTGCTTAGCTTACAGGAAGCCATAGGTTCAGTTCCCAGCATGGCATAAAACTGGGTGTAGGGGCTGGAGATACTGCTAAGTGGTTAAGAGGACCGACTGCTCTTGGAGAGGACCCAGGTTTGATTCCCAGCACCCACATGGTAGATGAGAACCATCTTTAACTCCAGTTCCAGAGGAATCTGTCACCCTCTTCTGACCTCCACAGCACTGCACGACACGGGTGCATCAACCTACATGCAGACAGTACACTCATACACATAAAAACAACAACAACAAAAATTGGGTGTAGTGGCACACACCAGTAATCACTACACTACAGTCAATAAGTATAGCCAGCAGGGCATGGTGGTGCATGCCTTTAACTCAGGAGGCAGAGGCAGGTGGATCTTTGTGAGTTCAAAGCCAGCCTGGACTACAGAGTTCCAGGCTGGGGCTACAGGGAGACCCTGTCTCAAAAAGACAAAAAAATAATAATAATAATAATAAATCAAGAAGTATAAGCAAGAGGAACAGAACCTCAAGGTCATTTTCAGCTACTTAGTGGGTTTGAGGGCAGCCTGGGGTATATGTGTCCTTATCTCAAAGAAAAAAATTTTTGAATGGCCATTTCACCAAAGACATAAAAATGGCAAGTACAGAGCCAGGCATGGTGGCACATGTCTTTAAACCCAGCATTCAGGAGGCAGAGGCAGAGGCAGAGGCAGAGGCAGAGGCAGGCAGATCTCTTTGAGTTCAAGGCCAACCTGGTCTATCCACAGTGAGTTCCAGGCCAGCTGGGGCTACAGGGAAACCCTGTCTCAAAACAAAAGGACCTCCACCCCTTCCCAAAAAAGGGCCGGATCGCTCAGTGGTTCAGAGCAGTGACTGTTCCTGCAGAGGACCAAGATTTGAATCTCAGCACCTACACGACAGCTAATAACTGTTAATTCCAGTTCTAGGGGATCTGACACCCTCTTCTGACCTCTGTGGGCACTGCATGACATGGGTGCACTTACACACATGCAGCCATTGCACTCACATACATAAAATAAAAATAAATAAAAATAAAAAATGTCAAGTACATAAATAACCCATGCTCAACATCATCAGCCATTAGGGAAATGCATGTGAAAACACAGCGAGACTCATTTCAGAGCCACAGAGAGCTATAGTAAAAAACAGACAAAACTGCCCAGCATGGTGGCATACCTTTAATCCCAGCACTTGAGAGGCAGAGGCAGAGGCAGAGGCATGTGGATCTCTGTAGGTAAGATGAGGGCCAGCCTGGTCTACAGAGTGAGTTCCAGGCCAGTTGGGGCTACAGGGAAACCCTGTCTTGAAAAGACCAAAAAAAAACAAGAGATGGAGAAATTGGAATCCTACTATGCTGATGAAAATGTGAAACTCGGAGCTACTACCATGGAAAAGCATTGGGCATTTGGCAGCCATTTCTCACAAAAGAAAAGCAGAATTAACATATGATAGTAACAATAATAGTAAATAGTACTCAAAAGACTTGAAAACGTACATTCATACAATAAAAATTGTATATCCATGTTCACAGCCACATTATACTTAATAGGCAAAAAGAAGAGACCACCTAAATGTCCACTAAATGATAAACAGTGGCAAAGCCACCAGTGGAGTATATTACTGGGTTATGAGTCACCAGGTATGAAGAGAAGTACATGAATAAACCATGAAAACATACTAAAGGCAGAATTAAAGATTCACAAAATGTTCAGAGTAGGCAATTCCATACAATACAGAATACACTAACGGTGCCAGTGGCTGGAAGGAGGGGGACTAGGAAGGGCTGCTTATGTATACAGGTGTCTCTGGGGAAAGTGAAATGTTCCAACATTGTGATGCTGACTGTACAATCTTGTGACTACTAAAAATAACACTGACGTGTAAATTAGCTCAAATCTGGTTTTTAAAAGATTCACAAGAGGGGCTGGAGAGATTGCTCAGTGGTTAAGAGCACTGACTACTCTTGCAGAGGACCGAGGTTCAATTACCAGCACTGACACAGCAGTTAACAAACATCTGTAACTTTAGTTCTGGGGGAATATGATGCCCTATTCTGACTTCTGTGGGCATTGCATGACACAGGTGCACTACATACATGTAGGCAATACACTCATACACATAAAATAAAAATAAAATATTAAAAAGTTTCACATGGTTTCCAGCCACTTTCAACTGAAGTGGTAAAACAAAACCCTATTGGGCTCTACCTTCTACTTCATTTATAAGGGTTGAGGCCATCGACCTCTGCTTTTCTAATGCCTGTTTGAGCGAGGGTTTCCAGTTAACCCCAGCTGGCCTGGAACTGGCTATGTAAAACCAGGCTAAGCCGGACCGTGGTGGCGCACGCCTTTAATCCTAGCACTTGGGAGGCAGAGGCAGGCGGATCTTTGTGAGTTCAAGGCCAGCCTGGTCTACAGAGTGAGTTCCAGGACAGCTGGGGCTACAGGGAGATCCTGTCTTGAAAAGACCAAAAACAAAACAAAACAAAACAAAAAACCAGGTTTGCCTGCCTCTACATCCCAAATGCCAGGATTAAAGACATATCCACCATGCCAGGCACCTTTTTTTTTTTAAAGACTAATATAAATATAGGGGCTGGAGAGATGGCTCAGCTGTTAAGAGCACTGACTGCTCTTGCAGAGGACCCGGATTCAAATCCCAGCACCCACATGGTGGCTGAGAATCGTCTTAGGCTGGGCGTGATGGCGCACACCTTTAATCCTAGCACTCAGGAGGCAGAGGCAGGCAGATCTCTGTGAGTTCAAGGCCAGCCTGGTCTACATAGCAAGCTTGAGGCCAGCTGGGACTAAAGGAAGACCCTGTCTCAAAAAGCCAAAAAAAAGATTAATATAGGCAGGGTAAATTTTGTTTATTTTGCCTTCCCACATTCTTTTTTTTTTTCTAAAGTTTATGATTCTAATTTTGCAGGGTTTTTTTTTTTTTTTTAACCATGTAAAGTGGCAGGTTTCCTTATGGCATTTTCATACATACCTGGCTGATTCTCCCCACCTATCCAGTCCTCTCTGCCATCTCTATGCTCCCCACTGAAACCCTTCCAGTCCCAGTATTCCCCCTTTCTGACCCATGTTTTGATAAGAAGCCCCCAAGTCCTTCCTCCAAAATCACTTTTCTGAGCCCTGAGAATGGAGAAGTGTCTCAAGCAGACAATTAAACTGAGGGCTCTCTGGGTTAATACTCATCTCAGGGAGCCCCCATTCCATAGACTTAGGTAAATGGTACACAGCAGCCTATCGTCCTGGCTACTCTGGAAGCTTAAGCAGAAGGAGGATCATGTGAGACCAACCTGAGCAACACAGAACCATGCTAGCTCAAGAATAAAACAAGACAGGTCCCTGGAATCTAATTATTTAGGAGGCTGAGGTAAGAGGACCCCAAGTTCAGTTGAGTCTATCATAAGGTTAAGCTCAAGGCCAATCTAGGCAGCTTAGTAAGACAGTGTCTCAAAATAAAAGGTAAATAGAGGGATGAGGACATAGTACAGGGCTAGAGATCTTGCCTAGCTTACACAGCTTCAATGCCCAGAATGGCAGGAAAACACTTTTTTCTTGGGGGTGAGGGGTGGGTTGTGGGGGTCATTTTGAGACAGAGTCTCCTTGTAGCCCCAGCTGACCTGGAACTCACTATGTAGACCAAGGTACCCTCAATCTCACAGAGATCAGTCTGCTTCTCCCTTCTGAGCACTAGGAATAAAGGCATGCACCACCATGCCCAGCTTTTTAGGAAAACCTTTATTTGGGGGGAAGGGGTCTTTTTTTTTTTGAGACAGGGTCTCTCTTTAGTCCCAGCTGGCCGGGAACTTGCTATGTAGACCAGGCTGGCTTTGAACTCATAGAGATCTGCCTGTCTCTGCCTCCGGAGTGCTGGGATTAAAGGCCTGAGCCACCCACCTGTAAGTCTCAAAATTTGTTTACTTTGCAGTGCTGGGAATAGAACTCAGGACCTCACACATACTAGGCAAAGCTCTATCATAATAAGTTACATCCCCAAACTACTCACACATACTAGACAAAGCTCTATCATAATGAGTTACATCCCCAGACTACTCACACATACTAGACAAAGCTCTACCATGATGAGTTACATCCCCAGACTACTCACACTAGACAAAGCTCTATCATAATGAGTTACATCCCCAGACTACTCACATATACTAGACAAAGCTCTATCATAATGAGTTACATCCCCAGACTACTGACACATACTAGACAAAGCTCTACCATGAGTTACATCCCCAGACTACTCACACATACTAGGCAAAGCTCTACCATGAGTTACATCCCCAGACTACTCACACATCTAGACAAAGCTCTATCATAATGAGTTACATCCCCAGACTACTCACACATACTAGACAAAGCTCTACCATGAGTTACATCCCCAGACTACTTGGCATATTTAATATAACCACACGTTCCAGTTTTTCCAATCTGAGTAAGAATGGAAGGTTAAGTCAGGGCTTGACAAACTGTAACATCCGTCCCACATGGTTCTTTGTTCCCATGGCCAAGGATACCCTGTCACAAGTGTGGGGCTTACATGCCAGTTCCACCACTTAGCTGTGTGACTTTAGGCAAGTTCCCTTAACCGTGACCCTCAGTTTCCTCATTCCTAAAATGAGGCCAACCTTTTAGCAGTGTTTGGCAAAAGGAAAATGTTGGCCATGCACCAATGCAGCATCTGGCACACCGAGATGACGTGTGACAGGAGTTGTTATGTGTGCAACTGTTCAATGTCAGTCTTTTCTTTACCTTCATCTGCACCTTAACTAGTCGATATGAGCACTCTTCGTCTGATTCTATAAAGCCTACCCTAAGGCCAGCGACATGGCTCAGCAGGTAACTGGCTCGCGGCAAAGCCTGACAACCTGAGTTTGATCTCTGGGACCAACACGGTGGAGAGAACAGATTCAGGTGAATTTGTTTTCAGATCCCCACATGCGAGCCGTGGCACCCAAACATACACAAATAAATGCTTAAATTGTTATTTTTATTTTTAAGTCTAGCCCTGTAGAGTGAGCCTTAGTCCCAGCAAAGGAAAAGTAGAGGCGGGTGACCTCTGAGTTCCGTGCCAGCCAGGGGGTGCATAGGGAGGTCCGGCGTCCAAAAACAACAAAAGACTAAAAGACTACACGAAAGGATCACTCAAAGAATAAAATCCAAAGGCTCATGACAAGAGATTAAAAAAAAAAAAGGAAAGTGGTCCTTGGCTCTTTAGCATCACCTCGGCTCCCCTGTGCATCCAGCCCTGCAATAGCAGAGAAGCTTCCAAGCCACACGGGTGGACAAACAAGTGAACAAGTGTGTGCAACAGCGCCAGCCGCGACTCCACGTCGGGAGGCCATCTTTCCCAGCCAGAGGATGAGTGGTGTCCGGGGAGTCACGCTACCTCCCTCCCAGGTCCCCGGTGCCCACGCCGACCCGCCCAGGCACAAAGGACAGCCCTCCTCTCCCCCGCCACACCGGTGCTGCGGGCCGCGCGAGGCCCACGCAGGGTGTTCGCGGTCCCCGACCCCAAGTAGGGGGTCAGGGCTGGGCCTCACCTTCGCCCGCTTGCGCCGGCTGGTCCGTCGGCCCTCCGGGGTCTCGGCTATTCCGGTCTCCATGGGCGGAACCGGGCACCACCGTGGGACCTGCCTGAGGCCCGAAGGACCCCAGCGGCTCGGCCAGGCCCCCAGGAGCCAAGGCCCGCGGACGGAGGCTCCTTCTTGCGGGGAGTGCGCTCGCCTGCCGCCCCCGGCCCGACGTCGGCCGCGCCCGCCAGGCCCGCGGGAGGTGCGGCCACCTCAGAGCCGTTCTCTGCGCCGCCCGCTGCGCCGGGCCCGGTGTCCGTCCCGGCCGCCGCCGCAGCAGCCGCAGCCGCAGCCGCCGCCGCCTTCTTCCCCGACAGCATTTCGAGCCGCCTGGCCGCCGCCGGCCGCAGGGGCCGCTCGGTCTGCCGCTCCGTGAGTTCGGAGCCGCTCTGCGCCACGCCGCGCCGCGCCTCGCCTGGCCTAGCCTCGCCTCACACAGTCGCGAGAACTCTGCGCGCTCCCGTCGCGTCGGGACAAAAAAGTCCCAGCGCCCCACGGGCCCCGCCTCTCGCTGCCAAAGAGCTGCGTCCTGTAGGCTAGAGCGGCACCGAGGTCCAAAGCGCGAGGTGGCTCTACAGCGCCCCCTTGGGCTCGGGAGTCGGTTCCACCGCCTCTCTATTGGATTTAGGAATTCTGGACCCGACTTCACTGCCCAAGGCCAACCATTTCGTACAGGAACTCTCCTTGTTCACTCACTCATTCACCCATCCACATCAGCTAATAATGTATTTATGCTTACTGCACGACTGGGGTTGAATTATGAAGTTCTGGCTTTCCAAAAAGCTTACAGACTAATTGGGACTGGGAACACCCTGAAGGATGACTGATCGATCTCTTTATTAAAAAAATTTTACCTCGAAAAGACCAAAAAATAAAATAAAATAATAAAAAATATTTTACTATTTTTTATTTTATGTGTATGAATGTGTTCCCTACATGTAGGTAAGTGCAGCTGTGTTAGAGTATGTCCACAAAGGTCAGAAGAGGGCGTCAGATCCCTTGAAACTGGTTATGGTGATTAGCTGTTCTGTGCTGGCAACCAACCCCAGGGCTTCTGTAAGAGCAAACAGTGCTCTTAACTACTGAACTGTCTTTCAGCGCCCTGGGAGATCTCTTCATAATTATCCTGCGCTCCTAGAGCACTTGTCTAGCCTGTGTAAGGACCTGGGTTCTCTCTAGAATTAGGGGACTAACATCACAACTGCCCTGCTTGTACTGGAGAAAAATGTAGAGCACATGAATTTCCATGGTAACAAAATGAAGGGAAAGAAGGAAATGGATGTTTGAGTCCAAGTGGAACCTCACTGGTCTCCAAACGTTGTTTCCTTTCTTTCTAGGGTCTGCACCTCATCTGCACCCAACCCTTGCCCACTCCCCTAATCCCTCATCTCCAAACACAGAACACCTCTTCTACTTTAGTGGCATTTTCAATTTTTTAAATTTAATTTAATTTTATTTTTATTTTATTTAATTTTATTTATTTTATTTTATTTATTTTATTTAATTTTAATTTTATTAAATTTATTTTCAGTGTAGGTAAGTGTGCTACGATTAACGGCGTGCACCACCAGAAAGGGTTATTTTAGCTCATAGTTCAAGGTATGGTCCATCATGGTGGGGAAGGGACCAGGAGTGTGAGGAAGCTGTCACATTATAGCCACAGTCAGGAGGCAGAGCAGGATGAATGCCCGGTGCCTTCAGCTCCCTTTCTCCATTACACCGTACTGGAACGTGGCAGGGAAAGGTGCCTCATCTTTGCACCTCAATTAATCTAATCAAGATAAAACACAGAGACTTATCTCCCGTGTCATTCTAGGTTCTGTCAAACTAACAGTTAATACTAACATCACACTGGACAACACTCTACCAAGTGAGCTACATCTCCAGCCCCCATATTTGTTCATTCATTAATCATTGCTTGCTTCCCCCTTTTGTCTTTTTTTTCTTTTTCCTTATTTTTATATTCCATTGCATTATGTTACATTTAGTGTGGACCTGCACCATATTGATGTGTGGAGGTCAGAGGACAACTTGCAGGAGCTGATTCTCTCCTTCAACAATGTGAATCCTAGGGATGGAACTCAGTAGTCAGGCTTGGAGGCAAGCACCTTTACCCACTGAGCCATTTTATCAAAACAGCAGATCCCTGGGGGTTGCTGGCCGCCAGTCTAGTCTACCTAATTGGTAAGCTCAGGGCTATGAAAGGCCCTGTCTCAGAAAACAAGGTGGATGACTCTTAAGAAACAACAGACAAGGTTGATCTCTGACCTACAAACACACACACACACACACAGAAAGAGAGAGAGAGAGAGACATAAATAAATAATAAATAAATCTTGTTTATTTTTTTAAAGATCCTGCTTTAAATTCTTGGGGAGTATTCTTAAGTATTTATCCAGTTATTAAAAGTTAACATCTGGGGCTGGAGAGATAGCCTAGCGGTTAAGAGCACCAACTGCTCTTGCAGAGGACCCGGGTTCGATCCCCAGCACCCACATGGAGGCTGAGAACCGTCTGTAACTCCAATTCCAGGAGAACTCCAGTTCCAGGGGAAACCGACACCCTCTTCTGACCTCCGAGGCATTGCATGACACAGGTGCACAAACCTACATGCAGACAGTACATTCATACGTATACAAAAGTAAATAAAATTAAGAAATAATAAAAAAGTTAACATCTGTAAGGCATGATGGCACATGACTGCAATCCCAGTGCTCAGAAGGCTGAGGCAGGAGGATTATAAATTATAAGCCAACCTGGCTGTACAGCAAAATCCTGTCTCAACAAAAAGAGAAGTTAGTAAGTAAACAACATGTACCTCTTTTTTTTTTTTTTTTTTTTGTCTTTTTGAGACAAGATCTCCCTATAGCTGCAGCTGGCCTGGAACTCACTCTGTAGACAGGTCAGGCCTTGAAGTCACAGAGTTCTGCCTCCTGAGTGCTAGGATTAAAGGCATGTACCAACATGCCTGGCTTAAAAGTGGTTCTTAGCTGCCATGTGGGTGCTGGGAATTGAACCCAGGTCCTCTGCAAGAGCAGTTGGCACTCTTAAGCACTGAGCCATCTCTCCAGCCCAGTAAACAACTATTTTTACAGAGTAAGGTCACTAACATAGTAAGAAGTAAATTAAACTGGGTGTGGTAGCACAAGTCTTTAATCCCAGGACTCATCTCTGTGTGATTGAGGCTAGCCTGGTCTCCATAGAGTTCCAGGACAACTGGGGCTACATATGAGTTCCAGGACAGCTGGGGCTGCAGAGGGACACTGTTGAAAAAAAAGAAAAGGATCTCTGGCCTCCACATGTACACACACCCATCCCTGAGTACCACCACACATACTCGCACACACACTCACACATTCACACACAAACACACACACACACTAAAGTGAATAAAAGGGGAGCAGTGAGATGGCTCAGGTGCAAAGCCTGACAACCTGATTTTGATCCTACAGAACCACATGGTAGAAGAAAGAACCAACACCACCTCCAAGCTGTCCTGACTTCCACAGGAGCACACACACACACATGCACACACACGCAAAGTAAGTGTCTTTCCCTGAAGCCTCATCTGACCAACCAGACAATATTCTACTGCAAACTCTGAAAGTGCACACAGTAATCTTTCTGCCTTATTTGCAAGTTTGGGGTATCTTTCTTTGCCTTCTCCCTTATTATGGGTGTAGGTATTCTGTATCATCGACTGTTTTGTTCCAGGGGAGGCCCAGAGTGTTGGATGAAAGGGATATTGCTAAGGCCTACCTCACCTACCATGAGGATGTCATAACATGACACTTGCAAGCTGCCCGCTAGAGAGCCTGGCACACAGTGGACCCTAGAGAATGTTGTAGTTATGTGACATCCAGGGAGGGGGAGGGAGCTGGTTATGAATCAGAGGAGAGGGTGGCCAAGCCACCTGTCATGGAGGGGACTGAGGCAGGGGCCTGGGGCCCGTGTGCCCTTGTGCCATAATGTTGGGGGAACTACTATTTCTTTTAAGGAGTTTCCTTGGGTTACTTGCTTCTTCTGGCTCCCTCTAGGTGCAATCTTGGCTTGGTTGTTAAGCTTTAAGCCAATCTTGTTTGGGTTCCTCTTCCTTCTGCTGTTGCTTAGCAACTGGCTGGTCAAGCATGAACTCAAGCTGGCTCCTCCAGGGCCCAGAAAGGTGAGCAAGAAGGGGGCTTAGCCTAGGTTCACGGTTATGAGACACTCGGAGTTGGAATGAAAGGGTGGCTTAGAAAAGGTACTGGAGCCAGGCATGGTGGTGCACGCCTTTAATCCTAGCACTTGGGAGGCAGAGGCAGGCAGATCTTTGTGAGTTCAAGGCCAGCCTGGTCTACAGAGCAAGTTCTAGGACAGCTGGGGCTACAGGGAGACAATGTTTCGAAAAAGAAAAAAAAAAAAAAAGAAAGAAAGAAAGAAGGAAAGAAAGGAAGGAAGGAAGGAAGGAAGGAAGGAAGGAAGGAAGGAAGGAAGGAAGGAAGGAAGGGTACTGGGGCTGGAGAGATGGCTCAGTGGTTAAAAGCACTGACTGCTCTTGCAGAGGACCCGGGTTCGATTCCCAGCAACCACATGGCAGATGAGAACCGTCTGTAAGCCAGGTGTGATAGTGCATACCTTTAATCCAAGCACTCGGGAGGCAGAGTCAGGAGGATCTCTGTGAGTTCAAGGCCAGCCTGGTCTACAGAGTGAGCTCCAGGCCAGCTGGGACTAAAGGGAGACCCTGTCTCAAAAAGACACACACACACACACACACACACACACACACACACACACACACGAGTTTTAGAAACAGGGTTGGAGAGATAGCCTAGCAGTTAAGAGCACCAACTGCTCTTGCAGAGGACCTGAGTTCGATCCCCAGTACCCACATGGTGGCTAAAAACCATCTGTACCTCCAATTCCAGCAGAACTCCAGTTCCAGGGAAATCCGAGACCCTCTTCTGACCTCCGTAGCATTGCACGACACAGGTGCACAAACCTACATGCAGACAGTACATTCATACGCATACAAAAATAAATAAAATAAAATAAAAAGTTTTAGAAACAAAACCAAACAGGGTTCTATGTCCCCTTTGAGGATATGGCTTCAAAGTCCCCGTCTCTTAAAGGGTGTGCCACCTCACAGTAGCACTGTGGGCTGGGAACCAAGCCCTTAACTCCCAGGCATTTGGGAGACACCACAGCAGAATCTTGTACATGGTATTTAGAAACACACAAGACAGTGTCCGACATTGTTTATGAGTGTATATGTCTAACAAGTTAAAGCAAAGTGTGACCACTGGGACATCTCTGGGTGAGAAAATTCTTTGTTGTATGTGGGAGCAGGGGTCTCCTCCACATTGTTGGAAGTTTACCAGCATTCCTGACTCTCTACCCAGGAAATGCTAGTATCACCTCCCACCTCATGTGGAACAACCCTAAATGTCTACAGATGTTGACAAATATCACCTGGAGATAGCAATGCAGCCTCCTATTAAAAAAAATTGGGTATGGAGAGATGGCCTAGCAGTTAAGAGTGCCAACTGCTCTTGCAGAGGACCGGGGTTAGATCCCCAGCACCCACACAGTGGCTGAGAACTGTCTTTAACTCCAGTTCCAGGGGAATCTGACACCCTTTTCTGACCTCCACGACATTGCATGACGGGTGCACAAACCCATGCAGTACATTCATACACATAAAAATAAATAAATAATAATATTGAAGGGCTGTAAAGATGGCCCAATGGTTAAGAGCACATACTGCTCTTGCAGAGGACCCAAGCTCAGTTCCCAGCACCCTTATTGGGCAGCTCACAACCTATATAACTCCAGCACCAAAAGCATCCATTGTTGTCGGGCAGCACACTCCTTTAATCCCAGCACTTAGGAGGGAGATGCCGGCAGATCTCTCTGAGTTCAAGGCTAGCCTGGTCTACAAAGAGAGTTCCAGGACAGCTGAGGTTGTAGGGAGACCCTGTCTCAAAAAGGCCTCTGACAGCACCCATACTCATGTGTACACACTCCACACCCACCCACCCCACACACACATAATTAAAAAGAAAAAGAGAAAAAAGGAAAGCGGGCAAGTCATGGCGGTGCCTGCTTTTAATCCCAGCACTCTGGAGGCAGAGACAGGTTTGTCTCTGTGAGTTTGAGGCCAGCCTGGTCTACATGGGGAATTCTAGGACAGCCAGGACTATATAATGAAATTCTGCCTCAAATAAATAAATAAATAAGCAAGCAAAAAGGATTGAAGGGCTGCAAAGGTGGTTGAGTAGGTCAAGCACTTGCTGGGTAAGAGAAAGGATGGGAGTCAGGGTGCCCAGACTCATGTAAAAGTAAGGACATCATAGTCCATCTGTGATCCTAGTGAGTAGAAGACAGAGACAGATCTTCAGAGTGAGTTAACTAGCCAGACCAGCCAAAATGGTGATCAGGATAGACACCCAATATACACTTTGGGCCTCTGCACATGTGTATACATAAAAACAAACACACATACAGCATAACACACATAGGTTCTAAAAAATAGTTGAAAACTGAATAGTAAATTCAGGATTGCTATGGAGGGTGTGGTATTTTGGGAGAAGGGAACCCTAGTGGAAGAAGCCACCGTGATTTCAATTATATTTGTGAGACTGCCTTCTTTCCTTCTTTCTTTTTCCATTTCCTTTTTTTTTTTAATAATTTTTAATTTTTTTATTATTAATTTTATTTATTTCTGTATGTGTATGAATGTACGGTCTGCATACAGGTGTGTGCACCCGTGTCGTGCAATGCCGCGGAGGTCAGAAGAGGATGTCGGATTCCCCTGGAACTGGAGTTCTCCTGGAATTGGAGTTACAGACGGTTCTCGGCCGCCATGTGGGTGCTGGGGATCGAACCTGGGTCCTCTGTAAGAACGGTCTGCGCTCTTAACCGCTAGGCCATCTCTCCAGCCCCGTTTTTTCCATTTCCTTTTAAGTGGTTCTGGGGCTTCAGCGCAGGGCCTCTTACAAGCTGGTCAAGTGCTATTCCACTGAGTTGCATACCACTGATTTTTTTTCGAGACAGGGTCTCCCTTTAGTCCCAGCTGGCCTAGAGCTCACTATGTAGATCAGGCTGGCCTTGAACTCACAGAGATCTGCCTGCCTCTGCCTCCTGTGCACTGGGATTAAAAGTGTGCACAACCACATCTAACCTGTATTTGATTTCTTTTTTAAAAGTTCTTATTTTTACAAGCATGTGCTGCCACAACTAGCTTAAGCAGTGCTGAGGCTCAAACCCCAGCTTCATGCTCACTAGACAAGCGCTCCAGCCTGAACTATTTCATTTTCTTTAATTGTATTTATTTTATTATTATTATTATTATTATTATTATTATTATTGGTCTTTTCTCCCTTTAGCTCACTAAGTAGAGCAGGCTGGCCTTGAACTCACAGTGATCTGCCTGCCTCTACAGCCTGGCTAATTTTACTTGATGTGTGATGTGTATGCTAATTTTGTTTGACGTGTATGAGTATTCTGCCTGCCTCTACTGCTCAGCTAATTTTACCTGATGTGTATGAGAATTTTGCCTGCATTGTATAAGTGCACCTGTGTCACTCAATGCCCACAGATCCCCTGGAACTGAACCCAGGTCATCTCTCCAATCCCCAAAACGTCCTTTTTAATAATTGGTTTCTAAATTTTTATTTTTTTATATATTGTTTTTCTGAGACAGGGTCTCCCTGTAGCTCCAGCTGGCCTGAAAATCACTATATAGACCAGGATGGCCTTGAATTCACAGAGAACCGCCTGTTTCTGCCTCCCAAGGCATGTACCACCATGCCCGATTCTTAGCTGCCAAGTGGGTGCTGGGGATCAAACCTGGGTCCTCTGCAAGACCAGTTGGTGCTCTTAACCACTGAGCCATCTCTCCAGCCCCATGGCTGAGTATTTTGCTTAAATATGTTGTGTGCCACGAGAGGCCAGAAGGGGCATTGGTCTCCTGGAACTGGAGTTACAGATGGTTGAGAGCTGCCAGACAGTTGTGGGAGCTGGGAACTGAGCCTGGGTCCTCTGCAAGAGCAGCCAGTGCTCTCCAGTGCTGAGCTCCAGCCCCTGGACTGAAATGGCCAAACTGATTTCATTTTATTTTAGCTGACTTTTGCTCATCTGATTTCTGCTAAGCTGTCCTCCCTGCTCTTTCTCTACTGACCAAGCTAGTCAGGTGATCTCATGCAGGCAGTGCATTGTTTCCACAATAGTTAAAATTAGTCAGGCAAAGCCTTCTCTCTCTTAGCTACACCTGAAATTCCAGGAAGCCCTGTTTTTCTGCATTTCTGAGAACCTTGTTTTTCCTAACTGAAACTTAGAAGCTTTTTGTTAAATGAAAACCTCTTTGTTAACTGACAAAGTGTAGCCATGGTGTAACCATGGCGATCTGATGTAACTATGGTTAGTAGCTCTGCCCCTGGCATGATGTAATTATGGTTTTAAGCTTTATAAACCCTGCTCTGTTTCTCCTTTGGGTTGAGAGCTCTTTTAAGTATGAGCCCCTCTCTACCACAACTAATTAAAGGACTTTTATTTTAACCATCAGCTATGTGACATTCTTCTGTGCCTCATGCTTGGTATTACATGGTCCATTAGTTTGAAAGTGGTTTGGTGGGGCTGGAGAGATGGCCTAGCGGTTAAGAGCACCAACTGTTCTTGCAGAGGACCCAGGTTCTTGCAGAGGACCCAGGTTTGATTTCCCAGCACCCACATGGCAGCTGAGAACTGCCTGTAACTCCAACTCCAGGAGAACTCCAGTTCCAGGGGAATCTGACGCCTTCTTTTGATCTCCGCAGCATTGCACGACACGGGTGCACAGACCTACATGCAGACAGTACATTCATACACATAAATAAAAAAAAAAAGAAAAAAAAAAAGAAAATGGTTTTGTTTGTTTGGTCTTTTTGAGGTAGGGTCTCCCTGTAGCCCCAGCTGTCCTGGAACTCACTATGTAGACCAGGCTGGCCTTGTGGTCACAGAGATCCCCTTGCCTCTACCTCCCAAATGCTGGGATTAAAGGCATGTGCTACCATGCCTGACAAAGTTTTACTTTTTTTTTTTTTTTTTTGGTCTTTTTGAGACAGGGTCCCCCTGTTGCCCTAGCTGTCCTGAAACTCTCTATGTAGACCCGGACTTGAACTCACAGAGATACACCTGCCTCTGCCTCCCTAGTGCTGGGATTAAAGGTGTGCACCACCACACCTGGCCATGTTTTTTTTTTTTTAACACTTTTTATTTTTATTTGTATGAGTGTACTGTCTGCATGGAGGTTGGTGCACTCGTGTAGTGTAATGCCGCAGAGGTCAGAAGAGGGTGTCAGATTCCCCTGGAACTGGAGTTAAAGATGGTTCTTAGCCGCCATGTGGGTGCTGGGAATTGAACCTGGGTCCTCTGTAAGAGCAGTCAGAGCTCTTAACCGCTGAGCCAGGGTTTCTCTGTAGCCCCAGCTGTCCTGGAACTCACTTTGTAGACCAGTCTGGCCTTGAACTCACAAAGATCCGCCTGCCTCTGCCTCCCAAGAGCTAGGATTAAAGGTGTGTGCCACCACGCCCAGCTTTTTTAATCAGTAGTTTGGGCTGGTAAGATGGTTCAGCCAGTAAAGGTGCTTGCCTTAGAGCCTGACAGCCTGAGGTAAAACAAATTCCCACAAGTTATTCACACCTTCACATGTGTGCTGTGGTGCACACACACAATAAGTGAATGAATGAATGAATGAATAAATAAATAAATGTATTAAAAAAAGTTTTAAGGGGGCTGGAGAGATGGCTCAGTGGTTAAGAGCACTGGCTACTAGGGCTGGAGAGATGGCCTAGCGGTTAAGAGCACTGACCACTCTTACAGAGGACCCGGGTTCGATCCCCAGCACCCACATGGCGGCTGAAAACCGTCTGAAACTCCAATTCCAGGAGAACTCCAGTTCCAGGGGAATCCGACACCCTCTTCTGACCTCCGCGGCATTGCATGACACGGGTGCACACACCTGCATGCAGACAGTACATTGATACACATACAGAAATAAATAAAATTAAATAAAAAAATTAAAAAAACAGAGCACTGGCACTCTTGCAGAGAACACAGGTTTGATTCCCAGCATCCACATGGTGGCTAACAACTATCTGTAACTCCAGTTCCAGGGAATCTGACACCCTCTTCTGACCTCCATGGGCATTGCATACATGGGTGCACTTACAAGCAGGCAATATACTCATGTACAAAAAATAAAAATAATAAGTAAGCCAGATGTGGTGGTGCATGCCTTTAATCCCAGCACTTAGGAGGCAGAGGCAGGTGGATCTCTGTGAGTTCAAGGCCAGCGTGGTCTACACAGTGCGTTCCAGGACAGCTGGGGCTACAGGGAGACCCTGTTGCAAAAAGACAAAAAAAATAATGATAAATATTTTTTAAGTTTTATTTATTTTTTTAATTTTTTTCAATTTTATTTATTTATTTTCTTTTTTGTCTTTTTGAGACAGGGTCTCCCTGTAGCCCCAGCTGTCCTGGAAGTCACTCTATAGACCAGACTGGCCTTGAACTCACAAAGATCCGCCTGTCTCTGCCTCCCAAGTGCTAGGATTAAAGGCGTGTGCCACCACATCCGGCTATTTATTTATTTTCTTATTTTATTTTATTTTATTTATTTTTGTATGTGTATAAATGTACTGTCTGCATGCGAGTTTGTGCACCCGTGTCGTGCAATGCCAAAGAGGTCAGAAGAGGGTGTCAGATTCCCCTGGAACTGGAGTTCTCCTGGAATTGGAGTTTCAGACGGTTCTCAACTGCCATGTGGGTGCTGGGGATCAAACCCCGGTCCACTGTAAGAGCGGTCGGCGCTCTTAACCGCTAGGCCATCTCTCCAGCCCCTATTTATTTATTTTCTATGTGTATGAATGTACTGTCTGCATGTAGGTTTGTGCACCCGTCTCATGCAATGCTGCGGAGGTCAGAAGAGGGTGTCGGATTCCCCTGGAACTGGAGTTAAAAATGGTTCTCAGACACCATGCGGGTGCTGGGGATTGAACCCAGGTCCTCTGTAAGAGCAGTCAGTGCTCTCAACCGCTAGGCTATCTCTCCAGCCAGTCCTCTTTTTTTAAGTTTTAAAAGACCAGTAGTTTGCAGGTGAATACAAAGAGAAAAAGTGTTAAGCATTAACTGAGGGAGGGCACAAGAGGGCTCCAGAGGATTCTGGAGTTCTGAGTGTGTTCAGAGACCAAGACTCTGTGATTTGAACCCTTACTGGGCCTGACAAAACACTCAAAGAGGCACATTAGGAAAATGAAGGCTTTGGAGACAGACTTATATTTATGCCAAGGGCTTTAAAAAACATTTTTATTCCATTTATTCCTGTTTGCAGAGATCAGAGGGCAACTTGAAGGACTTGTTTCTCTTCTTAAACCATGTGTGCCTGGAAGATCAAATTCAGGTCATTAGG
The DNA here is from genome assembly GCA_009823505.1 of Rhizomys pruinosus. NCBI lineage: Eukaryota > Metazoa > Chordata > Mammalia > Rodentia > Spalacidae > Rhizomys > Rhizomys pruinosus. The sequence continues at coordinate 1,537,155 of VZQC01011358.1, forward strand.
CTTGACAGCAAGTGCCTCTAATCCAATAAGACATCTCAGTGATCCCAAGGGCTTTATGTCTTCTGTGCAACTTGCAGATTATATAAATCAAAGACAAGCATGAATCTTGAAAGTTTGGCGGGGGTGTTGGAGGATGATGAGAAAGGGACTTTCCCTTAATCACAAATTATAGTAGACACTCCCCTCATAGGCAGGTGTTAAAATTGACAAAAGGGCCTGGAAGGCTGGGAGGAGCTCAGTTGATAGAGCGCTCACCTAGCAATTACATAAACTAGTAGTTCATACCTTTAATCCCAGTGTTTGAGAGGCAGAGGCAGGTGGGTCAGAACTCCAAGGTCCCTGGGCATGGTAGGCATGACTTTAATCCCAGCACTCAGGAAGAAGAAACAGGTCAATTTCTGTGTTGGTTCAAGGCCAGCCTGGTCTGCATAGCGAGTTTCAAAATTGCCAGGGCTATAAAGTAAGACCATATTTAAAAAAAAAGGAAAGAAATTCAAGGTCACCTTGGCTACTGGGTTGAGTTCAGGCCAGCCTGGGCTATATTATGTCTCAAAATATAGAAAAATCTTAAAGTGGCCTAGAGCAAGTGTTTCATGTTGGAAGAATTATCTTATTAACTAACTTTTTCATTGTGGTGGGGCTCTAAGGAGAAGGTAGAGAGATCAACGACTCTAGAAAACTGCTCCAAGGATAAAGTCATGTTGAGCAAGAAAGAAATGCAGAAAATGAATGCTTGCTTCGCCCTCCAGGCCAAGGTCCTCGAGCAACTATTGTGCAGTGAGATGAAGCTGGAGGTCTCAGAAAATCAGATGTTCATCATATGGAATAAAATGAACCACCACCGGTGGAACAGCACACACCGTAACTTCTCCAGGAGGAGGCACAGGACGAGGAGGAATGAGTCCTTTCTCTCCACCATCTCTAACTGTACTACCATTTCCCCCACAGAATGTGATTGACAGCTAGCCTCTGCTGATTCGATATTAACCCAATGTATGAGTCTGATTTTGTTGGTGGTGGTGTTGCTGCTCTAACAAAATACCTGAGCCTGGGAACTTTATAAAGAAAAGAGCTTTGTTTAGATCATAGTACTGGGGGTCTAAGAATGGTGCTAGCAATGGCTTTATATGAGGGCTTCAAAGACGATGGTATCCCATAGTGGGAGGGGGAAGGGGGATAGGGAGTGAGGGAGAGAGGGAAGGAGGAAAGGAGGGAAGAAAGGATGGAGAGAAAGGAAGTAAAGATCCAAGAAAACCAAAGCTGCTCTGTGACAGCCTCTCTAATGGATGTAGGGATGTAACCTGGTGGTGGATTACTTCCCTGGCATGCTCAGGGCCTAGGTTCAATCCCAAGTATTTTAAAAAAGAAAACCAAGGTGAGTGTAATGGTACATGCCTTTAATCCCAGCACTCAGGAGGCAGAGGCAGGTGGGTCTCTGTGAGACTGAGGCCAGCCTGGTCTATATACTGAGTTCTAGGCCAGCTGGAGCTATAGGAAGACCCTGTCTCAAAAAAAAGAAAGAAATAAAGCTGGGCGTGTTGGTGCATGCCTTTAATCCCAGCACTCGGGAGGCAGAGGCAGAGGCAGGCGGATCTTTGTGAGTTCAAGGCCAGCCTGGTCTACAGAGTGAGCTCCAGGACAGCTGGGACTAAAGGGAGACCCTGAGTTCAATTCCTGGAATCAACATGAGTTCAGTTTCTGGAATCCATGTAGGAAGAGAGAAACTGGGGCTGGACAGATGGCTGTTGCAGAGGACCTGGATTTGATTCACAGCAACTACATGGTGGCTAACAACCATCTAACTCCAGTTCCAAGGCATACAACACCCTCTTCTGTCCTTTGTGTGCATTGCATGACATGCGTATGAGTGCACTTACATACATGCAGGCAATACACTCATACACATAAAAATAAAAATAAAAATAAAATAAAGGCCCAGCATGGTGGCATACACCTTTAATCCCAGCACTTGGGAGGCAAAGGCAGGCAGATCTCTGTGAGTTCACGGGCAGGCTGGTCTACAAAGTGAGTTCCAGGACAGCTGGGGCTACAGGGAGACCCTGTTTTTTTTTTAATTTATTTATTTATTTTATTTTTGTATGTGTATGTGTGTACTGTCTGCATGTAGGTTTGTGCACCCGTGTCGTGCAATGCCGCGGAGGTCAGAAGAGGGTCTCGGATTCCCCTGGAACTGGAGTTCTCCTGGAATTGGAGTTACAGACGGTTCTTAACCGCCATGTGGGTGCTGGGGATCGAACCCGGGTCCTCTGCAAGAGCAGTCGGTGCTCTTAACCGCTAGGCTATCTCTCCAGCCCGGGAGACCCTGTTTTAAAAAGATAATAAATAAATAAATAATAAAATATTAAAAACATAAAACAGAAGAAATGACTCCTGCAAGTTGTCTTCTGACCTCTACATAATATCATTTCACATGTGAGCTGCCTACATATACTACATATATTACATATATTAGTACATGTACAAAATGTAAATAAATGTAATGAAAAGTAAAACAAAACAGAGTCCAAAACCTCTTTTTTTTATTATTATTTATTAATTTTTTTTTTTGGTCTTTCCAAGACAGGGTCTCCCTGTAGCCCCACCTGTCCTGGAACTCACTCTGTAGACCAGGCTGGCCTTGAACTCACAAAGATCCGCCTGCCTCTGCCTCCCAAGTGCTAGGATTAAAGACATGCTCTACCATGCCTGTCTTAATTTATTATTTTTTATGTGTATTAGTGTACTGTCTGCATGTAGGTTGGTGTACCCGTGTCATGCAATGCTGCGGAGATCAGAAGAGGGTGTCAGATTCTCCTGGAACTGGGGTTAAAGATGGTTCTTAGCTGCCATGTGGGTGCT